>VMOF01000111.1:83556741-83601329 GCA_011764245.1 Trialeurodes vaporariorum | reverse complement strand
TTTCGACGGGACATAATTGTTATTAGAAGAAGCACTTGTTGCTTCGAGATTCAGTATTGCTAGCTCTAACAACCAATAACTCATTTTTACAAAAAAATGTCACTTGGTTCTCTTGTGACAAATGCTGTCCAATGGAGCTTGTTTGGTGACAAATGATGAAAAAAAAAATTAGATCAGATGTATCTATGAGAAAATGTGTCAAAGAAGTTGTTTTTTTTCAAAACTTTGGAGGGGTCTAGCTCAGAAGAGAAACATTTGCTAACTTTGGAGGGGTCTAGCTCAGAAGAGAAACATTTGCAGCACATTTTTATACAGGAAAATAAAATCTTATATGTTTACTCCAAAGATACACTCCATTAGACCCCCAGAATTTTCCATCATCTCCAAAAAAAAAATGTGTCCAGCAAAAATCCGAACCTGGGTGTGGCGAGTGGGTAGGGGTTAGGACCACTGTACGTACGATCTAAAGACAAACTCTCCGAATATTCCACCATCTCTAAAAAAAATTGTCCAGCAAAAGTTCGGGTCCTAACCTATGCGCGGCGAGGGGGCAGGAGAGAACCACTACGGACAATCTTATAGAACAAACACTTTGAATTTTCCACCATTCCAAGAAAAATTTGTCCAACAAAAGTTCGAGTGCAAACCAGTGTGCGGTGAGGGGGGAGGACCACTTCGAGCAATCATAGAACAAACCATTCGAATTTTCCACCATCTCAAAAAAATTGTCCGGCAAAAGTTCAAATTCGAACCTGTGTGCGGCGATTGGGTGGGGAGGGTGGCATGACCACTACGGAAAATCTTATAACAATAATCCCTTCAAATTTTCCACAATCTCAAATAACATTTGTCCAGCAAATGTTTGGGTCCGAACCTGTGTGCGGCAATTGAGAGGGGGTGGGGGTTAAGACAACTACGAACAATCTTAAAACCAACCCTTCGAATTTTCAACCATCTCAAAAAACTTGTCCGGCAAAAGTTCAAAGTCGAACGTGTGTGCGGCGGGTAGGTGGGGAAGTAGGACCACTACGGACAATCTTAAAACAAACCCTTCGAATTTCCCGCTAGCTCAAAAAAATTTGTCCAGAAAAAGTTCAATTTTGAACTTGTGTGCGGCGAGTGGGGGGGATAGGACCACTACGGACAATCTTAGAACAGTCCCTTCGAATTTTCCACCATCTCAAAAAAAATTGTCCAGCAAATTTTCAGGTCCGAACCTGTGTGCGGCGATTGTGGGGGGGGCGGGGTGGTAAGACCACTACAGACAATCTTATAACAATAATCCCTTCGAATTTTCCACCATCTTAAAAAATGTGTCCAGCAAAAGTTTGGGTCCGAACCTGTGTGCGGCGAGGGGGGGGGGGGGGGGGGGGTTAGAACCACTACGGACAATCTTAAAACAAACCCTTCGAATTTCCCACCAACTCAAAAAAAATTGTCCCGCAAAAATTTGGGTCCGAGCCTGGGTGCGACGAAAAAAATCAATACTAGTGGAATATAGGTTGGCACGAATGACTTAGGTTGCTAGACCTGTATAGAATTCCCGTTCAAAGGAATTCGAGTTTGACGCTTAATATTTTAATGAAATTAACAGGAATACCAAAACTTTTACAATTTTAAGAAAATAGACGCCGAGACCTCCTGGATCGCAGCAATAACTTAACAATTAATGAAACCAGTTTTAAGAAAATAGGTTTTTAATTTTTCAAACCTTTCCCGCCAAGGTGTGGCCATAAGCAAGACATGCAACACATATATTAGATATGAAAACGAAAACAAAAAGCGTACCGTATATAAAATATACGGCACGCTTAAAAATGCTAATGATATATGCTGCGATCAAGTCTCAGGTTCTGTTTCATCTTTCTTCAATATTTCTTGTGACCACAGGTGTCATTTTGGGCTTTACATTGCGTTTTACCGTCCAAACATTGGAGATCGGTCGTGTGTGTGTGTGTGGGGGGGAGGGGGTCTGCCAATATTAATCGCTGAAATACGTTTGATATCCGATGCGATCAAGTCCCAAGTGCACTCTCTTCCTACCACTTTAATCTAAGGTGCCCTTTAATAATGGGGGAAAAAAAACTTGAGCCGGCAATTTTTTTGCTCCTATTTCTTTGCTGATACCAGCGCTGATCTACGGAGGAATGTTAAACTGCGTTTTCCCGATGCAAATTAATTAATTAAGTAAAAGTGGATTCAAGTGAATGCTAAGTATGATCGTTGACCATATAACATTTTTCTGTTCACGAGAGAAGTAGGACCATTTAGGGTATCAAAATGTTCATTTTTGCCTATTTTGGTTCAAGGTGCTCTTAATTAAGTTTATTACAAGAATTTATGGTACTCAAGGATATTCATTGTACCATTTGAGTCATAACCGTGATGTTTAAATGGTTCATAACCAATACTCCAGTAAGCGTCACTCCGATATAGCCATACATCCATACTACATGGAGAATTGGTTGTGGACCAGTATGGACCATTATACTGGGGATAGCATATCCTCTGTTCATCAACGGTTTCGTATAGGTAGGCCATCTTCCACTCGTTTTCTTTAAAGCCATAATATGTTACAGTTATTACAAATTGTTGAGTAGACTGGTAAAATCTTTGTCCACCTTTTCATTTAATGAATCACGGGTCGACGATACGATGTGAAATTGAAACGGGATAGACGAAGGAAGCAAAAAACTTGCCGGCTCAAGTTTTTTTTCCCCCATTATTAAAGGGCACCTTAGATTAAAGTGGTAGGAAGAGAGTGCACTTGGAACTTGATCGCATCGGATATCAAACGTATTTCAGCGATTAATATTGGCAGACCCCCTCCCCCCCACACACACACACACGACCGATCTCCAATGTTTGGACGGTAAAACGCAATGTAAAGCCCAAAATGACACCTGTGGTCACAAGAAATATTGAAGAAAGATGAAACAGAACCTGAGACTTGATCGCAGCATATATCATTAGCATTTTTTTTTTTTTTTTTTTAAATCAGATTTAGGAGCAGATTTTTGTTTTGTTTTGTTTTTTTTTTTTTTTGTTTTTTTTTTTTTTTTGTATCAATCCCTAAGAAAAAGTTCTTTTAAACTAGACCGGCTTTTTTTTATTAAACCCAGAGGGTTTTGGATTTTTTTGTGACATATCAAGCTGATTTTGTAGTCAAAGGTTTTGTTTTGTTTTGTTTTTTTTTTTCATGGCATTCTTTGAGCAACGACAGAGTCAGAGGCGGCGCGTGCAACTTGGCATCGATGCCCCCCGATTTGGGGCCAAGGCCCCCCTGGGATGGACCTTTTCGGTCCGAGACTCCTCAGGCCACTTGAAGACCTTCATCAAAAAAAAAAAAATCATATCCAACTTCTCATGGCGCATGCTAAGTCCATAGAAGTCGACATTAGCGGATTTCAGTGAAACCAGTACTTATTCACGTTCGATCTGGCAAGACCGCGCGCCTTTGAAAAATCGATATCTCGAAGTAGAATCGCTGGATTGCACTGCGGTTTGAGGCGGTAGCTATAGCTTTTTGGTACTTACTAAAACAATTACAGATCCACCCAAGTTGATTAATAGATCCTATGGGACCTCTAACGGCCACAGTTTGGGACTGTCGATGATCGCTATTTGGCCGCCATGTTGGATTTGAAAATTATTAAAATTGGACCTCAGATTCGGTTTTCTCGACCGCGAAACCCCTGGAAACTAATTTTCACTTAAATCCGTTGATAAACAGGATGGTTATTGAGACTGCCAATAAATCACTATTCTGCCGCCATCTTGGATTTGAAAATGAGTTAAAACAGCTCTCAGATTCGGTTTTCTCGACCGCGAAAATCCCCGGACCCAAAATTTCAGTCAAATCCGTTGATAAACAGGATGCTTATTGAGATTGCCAATAAATTGCTATTTGGCCGCCATCTTGGATTTGATAATTAGGTAAAACGGACCTCAGATTCGGTTTTCTCGACCGCGAAAACCCCCGGACCCAAAATTTCAGACAAATCCGTTGATAAACAGGATGGTTATCGAAACTGCCAATAAATCGCTATTTGGCCGCCATCTTGGATTTGAAAATGGTTTAAAACGGACCTCAGATTCGGTTTTCTCGACCGCGAAAATCCCCGGACCCAAAATTTCAGTCAAATCCGTTGATAAACAGGATGCTTATTGAGATTGCCAATAAATTGCTATTTGGCCGCCATCTTGGATTTGATAATTAGGTAAAACGGACCTCAGATTCGGTTTTCTCGACCGCGAAAACCCCCGGGACCAAAATTTCAGTCAAATCCGTTGATAAACAGGATGGTTATCGAAACTGCCAATAAATCGCTATTTGGCCGCCATCTTGGATTTGAAAATGGTTTAAAACGGACCTCAGATTCGGTTTTCTCGACCGCGAAAATCCCCGGACCCAAAATTTCAGTCAAATCCGTTGATAAACAGGATGCTTATTGAGATTGCCAATAAATCACTATTCTGCCGCCATCTTGGATTTGAAAATGAGTTAAAACAGCTCTCAGATTCGGTTTTCTCGACCGCGAAAATCCCCGGACCCAAAATTTCAGTCAAATCCGTTGATAAACAGGATGCTTATTGAGATTGCCAATAAATTGCTATTTGGCCGCCATCTTGGATTTGATAATTAGGTAAAACGGACCTCAGATTCGGTTTTCTCGACCGCGAAAACCCCCGGGACCAAAATTTCAGTCAAATCCGTTGATAAATAGGATGGTTTTTGAGATTGCCAATAAATCGCTATTTGGCCGCCATCTTGGATTTGAAAATGGTTTAAAACGGACCTCAGATTCGGTTTTCTCGACCGCGAAAACCCCTGGACTCAAAATTTCAGTCAAATCCGTTGATAAACAGGATGGTTATTAAGACTGCCGTTGGTCGCTATTTGGCCGCCATCTTGGATTTGATAATTAGGTAAAACGGACCTCAGATTCGGTTTTCTTGACCGCGAAAACCCCCGTTCGCAAAATTTCATTTAATTCCGTTGATAAACAGGACGGTTATTGAGACTGCCAATAAATCGCTATTTGGCCGCCATCTTGGATTTAAAAATGGGTAAAAACGGACCTCAGATTCGGTTTTCTCAACCGCGAAACCCTCTGACACAAATTTTCAGTCACATCCGTTGATAAACAGGATGGTTATTGATACTGCGAATAAATCGCTATTAGTGTTTTAGCCATTTAAGTTACTTTGGCCCGTTTGACAGTCATTAATTGTTAAAACTCGAACGAAAACCGTGGGTCAAATGTCAGAATAAAGATACTTAGCCGTTGTTGATGTTATGCAGTGTTACTGTTATGTGATTATTGTGATTTGATTTGTCCCTGGTGTCAAGCGGTGATGGTGTGGACTTGTTTCAGGTTTCGGTCTGTGGCAATACTGAAGGGTGGTCTGATTGGCCCATGCTTATTTTCGAGTTTATTTCCTTACAAGTGAATGAAATAAGTTAAACTCTTCGGAAGTATCATGTCCCAGTCATTCTGAATCTATCAATATATGGTTATCTAGGGTTTTGTGTAGGCGTTTACTCTGTGGAGTGACTTATTGAATAATTGGTTTTGGCGGTCGATTCAAAATTGAACCGTAAAAAAGACGGTTTTCTAAAGATTTTTTTTTGCTTGAACCATGAATCAAAAATCAATTCATACCATCTGATAGATCTTTTTGGGCCCGTTCTGGCCATATAGGGGGTTATGGGTTTTGAGCGACGGTATAAGCGGTATTTAACCGAACATGCGAGAAATCCTGCTCAGAGCCTTTTTCGCGATGTTTGTAAAAAATATAAGTGGTCCCGCTAGCCAACTGCTTCTGGGGTTTTAAACTTGACCGGGGTGGCTATCGCCACTTATAATTGTAGAAAAGCTGTAAAAAAACTTCATTCTAACGGAGGTATAATTTTATTTGACTGGAACAAGTTTAACAAATGCGTGTTCTCGTCATGCGTAAAGGAAATCTCAGACAAAAAACTGGGACAGGGCTCCATACAACACACTGAGCTGCATTTACAATTCAAAGATTTTCTTATGATTTGCTGACTTATTTAGTTTTAGGGTATCTATGCACTCGAATAAAATGAAGTATTTTTAACCGTTCATTGCAACGCAACAAAAATGGTCGAGTAAACGTTTTTATTATTTTAACTTTCTACCAACAATTTAGAATCAATTGTAAAATTCGTTTCATTCGTCATAAATACTTCGGACTTTCTCAATAATAATGTTAAGCTAATCATTTGCTAAACATTTGTTCACCATTTTTTTTTTTTTTTTTTTTTTTTTTTTTTTTTTTTTTTTTTTTTTTAAATCAAATATTTGATAAAATATCAAGCAAGGAATTCCTCGAATCTCTCATGTGATGGCATTTAGTACTTATCAATATCCATTAGTTGTAATAACAAGTCAATAGACTTGAGTGTACTTTTCACGGTGTAAAACTTCCGACATCTTTTTCTTGATCTTTTTGAAACCACAAAGAGAAAAGAATTTTAGGTAGAATTTACCGTCTGCATCATAGTGGCGTAGCGTGCAATTTGGCAACGTTGTATTGTGCCCATTATAACCCATGTACAAGGTCGAATGAGAAGGGGTTCACCGAACGGCGAACACCCAATAGTTCGATCTTTTGAATGGATTTAAATGAACACATTACATCGTTGCCAAATTGCACGCGATGCCATGCACTGATCTGCATAGCTGATTTTGGAGTCTGCTATCAAGTGTGGTAAAATGTACCAACATGTTACCTTAATTAACCACAAGGTACGTCGTATTTACCATATTTAAGGTGACATTTACCACACCTGCTAGCAGACGCCAAAATCAGCTATGCAGATGGTAAATTCAACCAGTATCCCCCCCCCGTGCAAGGGAAATCTAAAGTAAGGCTTGCTTATTATTGATCAATCAGTCAGTTTGCTTGAAATACATACTTACTAACTTTTGGAATGCTGACACGTTCCAAATGGAAATAATTTTAAGGTTGGATCATCGGTATAACGGCGCGGCTAGGTGGAATTACTCAACGTACGAGAGATAATTATGTTTCCATGGTTTAATGCAGTATGATGTAATGGTTGGAAGTGTCGTTAAAATTTTACGATTTCCCGGAAAATGCAGCTCTGACATGTCATCTGAGCCGCAAGAGTTTCGGAGTACTAATTGGCGATGTATTTTGCATTTATTTTATTTCATTTTTTTCTTGGTAACAAAAGCTTTAAAATGGTAATCTGTCGAGTGCATAAAACAGAAACCGGCTCATTGCCCTTATAGAGTGAGTGAACACCAATCAGGCGATTAAATGAGTCCGTGCAACCTGGTAACATTAAATTTCAAAAGCTTTCACTTAATTTAGAACAAGGAAAAGATCAGCAGGTGTCGCTGAATTTCAGATTGCTGTGAGGACGTCACTGAAAACGGTAGAAGATAAAAAAAAAACTGATCTTCCCACTCAGAGAGAAAGGTTCGGTTGATGCATTAGAAAAAAAAAAAAAAAGGCTCACTTTTAATTTTTCGGATTTCAGACATACTTAGATCCTTTGCTTACAATGTGAGGAAGTAATAATTTTCTCGCCAGAGAAAGTTATATTAGTGAAAAGTAAACATGTGTAAATATATAGATTTTAAAAAATAAAATAAACATCGCCATTAGGGCTGAAGTTACATTCAAATCCTTGGTCGTTTAATTGGCGTTCTGCGTTTTTGTCAAAATGAAGGAATGCTCCCCACCTGCTTGTTGAATAAATCAAATATCCACCCCAAAAACTGCGATAAAAAGCTGCGAAGATAAATTTAAGGAGGGTGGGGGGAAGGGTTGGGAAAAACTTTACCGACCCTCCCGGTATATTTACTTTTTATCCGAGAGAGTTCTAACTAGACTTATTACTGGTGTATCCACACCCATCCTCAGCTCTTTCTGCAGTTGCCTCGAAAGTTACTCACAAGAATGGAGGAGGCAGTGAAAGGGATGATGAGAGTATAGCCAAGAAGATGAAGTAGGATATATATATAGTAGAAGAAAAGACTTTTAAAATTTTAACAGGCATTATCCAAGAGAAGAAAAAGAAGAAAATTTGCCTACTTTAAATGATAAAGCGTTATTTAAAGGTGGAGCGGAAGTGAAAAGTCCAAGTTCTGAAAAGTCCAAGTTCTGAAAAGTCCAAGCGTTCGGAACTTGATGCGAGAAAACTTTCTTGCTTCACTCATCGGAAATGTATCATTAGTGTGGCTCCCTCGCGAACCGCCCCGAAAATCTTCTCCCTGTCGATACTTTAGGTGAAAGGCGAAAGTTCTTGTCTTCTTTCGACACAGCTTCGCGGGGGTCAGAAGTTAATGGCCATTACTGTCAAAAAGAGCAAAGTTCTTAAAGCCTTCAGGGTGAGGTTGAGAAAAAAGATCAGGTCATCAAAGCGATTAGAGAAAAAAGCCTAAAAAAAAAAAAGAAGCTGAACAGGAAATACTAGAGGGTAGTTTTAACTTTCCCATTTCTGCTCAGTTGTAAGTACCTCCCTCTCGTCAGTCGACCCTCTTTCAAACGAAGGTGCATGGGAAGAAATCCTAGAAATGACCTTTAGGGTAGGTAAGCGATGAAGAATCTCTTTCTCAAGAATCTTTAACTTTCATTTGTATTTGTAACAGCTTTAAGGCACTTCTAACGCAAGATATACCGCACTCTTAATGAAAACTACCAACAGATTCGCCTTGTTTCACAATAATGGATTACAACAGAGAATGAGTTTGCTAGTCCAGACGAGTAACGAAGAAATCGCCACAATAAAAAAAGGATATTTATGAAGTCCAATTCCAACCATAATTAATTACAAGGCATATAAATCCAAGATTTTCGTATCGCAGCTATTGATTTTAATGATGCCCTTGGGAGCCTTAAACCTTAACATCCTAGAGGGTCTTCAGATGATTCAATTGCGTGACATTTTACAATGCTATGTTAAGCGTGGTATTTGCTCCAGATTAACCCGAAGATTTTCGGTTATTTTTAAGCGTGCCGTATATATACGGTACGCTTTTTGTTTTCATTTTCATATCTAATATATAGGTTGCATGCTTTGCTTATGGCAAAACCTTGGCGGGAAAGGTTTGAAAAATTAAAAACGTGTTTTCATAAAACTGGTTTCATTAATTGTTAATTTATTGCTGCAATCCAGGAGGTCTCGGCGTCTATTTTCTTAAAATTGTAAAAGTTTTGGTATTCCTGTTAATTTCAATAAGTTATTAAGCGTCAAAGTCGAATTCCTTTGAACGAGAATTCCATACAGGTCCAGCAACCTAAGTCATTTGTGCCAACCTATGAGTCAAAATTCAAAGGCAGGAGGGGGGTGGAAACATCTCCCGCAGGAACCTCTTTGCCCCTCGCCTTTAGGCTCCACCGGTCACAAGATTTCTTCACGGTGCATTAAGCGGTCGTAAATGTGTCAAATCTGTTTGACGGGGGTTTCGGAAAGAAGTGACGGCGAGGTATTGAAAAGAGCGGGCGGGGAAAAAAAAAGGAGGGACTCGTTTTTCCTTAAGTAGACCTGTTTAGTGATGACGTCACGATCAAAATTTGGTTTCCCAAACAAATGCTCTATCTCTCACTCTCGTTGATTTACCTATAAGAAATCAGACCCAAAATTTTCGAACGCAAATTCATGCTAGTTAAAGAACAGTTTTCTCAAATTTTATTGCACCATTAGATTCCACGTATTTTAAATTTTTAAAGTATCTTTTCACTCTAACCAATTCCTAAAAGATCACAAGCAAATTTTACAATCAAGCGAATTTACAATCACAGTTATACCGAAAGATGTTCTACGTTTTGTCCTCGTCTTACTCACGGTCTCTTATGGGAGTATCACCGCCATGAACTCAATCATTCTAACTTCTCTTCGTATCGAAGCTATTTCTCGAGGTATAACACATGTCGTGATGGTGTGATGAGCCTATATCCTAAAATTTTTGTGCTCATAAGAAACTGGAGTGTGACAAGGAAAAAACATAGGACTTTCTTCGATTAACTGTGATTGTGCATTGATGCGCGATGTTTCAAAAAGTTTGTAATATAGCGGGCTCATTTTTTATCAAAAAAAAAAGTGGCTTTTAAAAACTGTAAGAATAGAGCCATAGATGATTTCGCCTTTTTTCAATCATGAAACCTATCGTTGCTTTAGTCAGCGCGCTTGAATCTACACGAATTCCGATTGTCTCTATGGAATTTCGATTATTTCTATGGGGAAAAAAAGCGGGGGAATATATATCCTATCGGAAAATTCATTGAAACAACGGAAATTTTTATAAGGGACGTGGAACCCAATGGTGTGATAAACAAACTGGTGCAAAGAACATGTTTTTTACTAGCACTTGTATTTGAAAATTTGGATCGTGTTTCATATGGGAAAACCCACGAGAGCGCGAGTGAGGCGGACCCTTTTTTTTTGGAACCAATTTTTTTCATGACGTCTCACTAAACGGGCTTGGTCATTGGAAACATTTGAAATTCTGGGGGATCGGCAAATTAAAAACCCCCTTTATGAGCGTCTATGCAATCAAGGGATTTTTGAGGAAATTTTGGGCGTTTTGTTGCGAAAAAAAGGTTTTTAAAATCCAGAACAAAGGGACGGGGGTAAAATTCGCATTATAGTTTAAAAAAGTGAGAGGGGCCGTCACGTGTTTTCCACCCCTGGACAGCCCCCTTTGCTGCGGCTATGGAATTGACTCTGGAATAACTTATTTACCTATCCTAAAAAGTTTCTCGCGTGTACAGTATTTTTTACTGGAAGCTTCTTAAAATTTTTGGGAAAATTATAGGTCCATATGGAACTTTGCTTCTCCAACAAAAAAATGATATCGACCGATGGCAACAGAAAAAAAATAATATTACAATGAGTTGTAATGAATAATGGCTTATTTTTGACTGTAAACTTTCGATATTTTTCAACAAAATAAAGGGGGGGGGAGGGGGAATGGGTCTGTTGCAGACTTTTGCTCCAGCGCTATAGAGTGTTCTGTATCATGTAAAATCGCGTGAAAAGTCCATTGGTGGCATCAGAAAGTCATGAAATGCGATAATAAACTCACAAGAGACGTTTAATGAACTCCAAGTTGGCGGTAAAATATCGAGCAACCTGTATGTATGCACCACGAACATCCAAGGATAGCCAACCTCACAATATCGATCACACCCAATCACAATGTAAATAAAACACATAACCTCTGACGCTTTGAGGTTGTCAACGTTGGCAATTCTTGGATGTTAAAGGTGCATGCATACGGACGGCTCGATACTTTACCGCCATCTTGCATTTCATTAAACATCTCTTGTGAGTTTATTATCGCATTTCATGACTTTCTGATGCCACTAATGGACTTTTCACGCGATTTTACCTACGATGAAACACTATTTATCATTGTAGCAAAAGTTTGTAACAGACCCATTAAAATCCACAAACGCCTTAAACCTCCACACCTACTAATCTATACTCCTAGAATGCTTGACGTGTAAAGGGCACCTGAAATGGTTAGTTCTGTTTTTAAAGGATTATTTTTTTATGAATTCGCAAGTGTTCCATTTATGTATCTTATATATCTACATCGTGACAATCGCAATAAGTGCTGACAGCACCTAAAAAGGAAAAAAAGAAGAAAAAAAAACTGTTTATTTTTTAGAATCACGGCTTTTCCGAAAATGACGCTTTTTGACTTCAAAAAAACGCAACCTCATTTTTGATCCCTGAACAAGCCGTTTTTAAAAGGGGGGGGATTTAGAAATATCTACTGTCTATACTTTATGTGGGTAAAAAAAATCGAGCCCTTTTCAAATAATTTTTTTTTTTCAGCTTTCAATAGGTTTGTTGCAAACTTTTGCTACAGCGCTATAGAGTTTTGATTTTTATGTAAAATCGCCTGAAAAATTTCATTGGCGGCATCAAATAGTCATAAAAGCCATTCATAAAACCCCCAAAACGCATTATAAAGAAAGCCAAAATGGCAGTCGTAAAGCCGAACAATCTGTGCACGCGCATACGACGAACATCAAAGACAGGCGATCCATTTTCCCCTTTTTCGTTAGAAGGGGGGGGGGGGGAAAAAAAATATCTTACAGTCAAACTGTGATTTTAAAAATTTTCATGGTCAAGATGTTGTGTACTGTGAAGGGGGGCGGGGAGCAAAATATCAAGAATATAGGGGGTTGCAAAACTTAAGTGCCAAACTTATGGAGTGTATTTTTGGGGTGAACGTGTACCTTTTAAGGCTTTATTTTTCTACATGAATATGTGCTACAGATGTTTCTCTTCTGAGCTAAAGCCCTCCAAAGTTTTGAAAACAAAAAACAAAAAACAAACCAAAAAAACAACGCCTTTGACTCATCTCCTTATAGATACATCTGATCTAAATTTTTTTTTTTCATAATTTCTCACCAAAAAAGCTCAATTGGACAGCACTTCTCACAAAAGAACTGAGTGACATCTTTTATAAAAATTTAGTTATTGATTGATAGACCTAGCAATACTGAATCTCGAAGCAACAAGTGCTTCTTCTAATAACAACTATTTCCCGTCAAAAATTTCCCGGTAAAAGTGAGCTGGTGAGCCTCATTGAAGTCATTGTCCCTATGATGAAATTAAATGAGAAATTGGTTCCTTTTTTTTAAACCTTAATCCGAGTCACGTAAGGAACCCAAATCCGACTTGGTTCCTTTTATAGAATTGGGAACGGACTTAAGTCCGGATTAACGGATTTTAAAATATCAACAGTGTAAACCAAATCTGCCGTTTGGTTTCTCTTTGAGATTCGGTTTTCGTGATTATGCCAAAAAAAAAGAAGAAAGGAACCAAGTCACTTTAAACGCTAAAAAATTAAGTAGGGACCTTTCCTGCATAGGAAATTCCTTTTTTTCCCGGGGTTGAAATGCAAAAACATAACACGGTAGTTGAATGAAACAAAAAGTAAGTAATTCCGAGTTTTTTTTTTAAATGCTAGCTCTTCAACTTTGGACTCAATTTTCTCGAGATCAGCTCCATTCAAGGGTTCCTCTTTGATGAATTATCATTGCTAGCAAAAGCATTAAAGCTGTTCAGACTTTAGTGGCACGCTTTTCCAACACCTGCGTGTTGGAATTTTCCCTGCTTGTTTTTTTTTTTTTTTTTTTTTTTTTTTTTTTTTTTTTTTTTTTTTCATTTTAGGGTGTCCACTGATTTTTTTCAAACCTTTGAGTTTTTCGAAAAAAAATTGCATCAAATACGAAGACTTTTACACGTGACCCCTCTCCGAGATATTTCTAAAATAAAAATACATCACCATCGTGAGGACCCACTTTAAAAAGCCCATTTACTTCTCTCGCACATCAAAAATCAGGGATGGATGTGAAGTCGAAGACCTTTAAACATCCTGGAAAATAATTACGTGTTTATGACGTAATTAAACTTATATTTGTGTCGATCTGTTTGAAATTTTGTTGAAAAATACGTTTTCAGGCCATATTTTTAAATTTTATTAAAACTAGCTTAAAACATAGATTCATTCTTATTTACTTAAATTTTTACGTTTGTCACAGAGAGAAATGAGCTGGGCCCTAGCTGCAAGGGAGTCAAGAGGAAGCGAGGATTTCATTGCCCTATTTTTGTTTTTTGTTTGTTTTTGCCTTATTCTGCTGTCTACATTTTTTCTTTTATCATTTAACTCATTATTTTTGAAAAGTATGTGTGTAGACAATAGATATATCATGACAAATACAAATCAACTCTCTCTCTCTCTCTCTCTCTCTCTCTCTCTCTCTCTCTCTCTCTCTCTCTCTCTCTCTCTCTCTCTCTCCCTCTCGAACGCTCCTTATTTTAGAAAAGAAATGGATATGGGCAGTTACATATAGCTTTCGCCCTTATAGAGATCCTTCTCCTTTTCTAACGCATGTGTTCATGCGAGCAGAGAGAGAGAGAGAGAAAGAGAGATAGAAATTCGTGGTTCCGCCAGTGCGCCTCCGTCTCTCTTTTTCTTAAATATGAGATTTAAAGAACATATATACGACCGACAACAGTCCAACCTCGGTGGGGCAACGTATAAAACGCGTCAGCCTTTTCGAGCATTTCAAGGGCCACAGCGAGTGAGATGGAGACGATAAGATCGGGAAGGTTTCTTTTCTTTGCTTCTTTTTATGAATCGCGCGAGTTATGACCTCTGCAAAGTCAATGTAAAAATGAAAAGATAGGATTTACGAACGATTTTGGAATCGAGCGATTTAACTTTACGATCCATCGTTTCGCTAGCGCGCGTAAAAAAAAATCTGCAGCTGTGCGAGTGAGTGGCGAGTGTGGTACGGTGCGGTGCGGCGCGCGAGGCTACACGAGCTACAATATACACATAGCTGCCCGTAGCCAGGAATTGGTCTTTCTCTCTCTCTCTCTCTTTCCCTATTTGAACGCATGTGTTAGAAAAGGATGAATATGGGGGGCTGTCACGTGACTTCAGCCCCTGTTTCTGTCTTTGTCTAACACATGCATTTATATGAGCAAAGACAGAGAAAGACCAATTCCATCATCCACCATCGCAACGGCAAACGCAACGCAAGTCAGTCCCTCGACTCGCGGCCGCGCCGCGCCACTCGGACCCGGGCAGTCACTCCGAGGCTAAAGGCTGAATTTGATGCCGCATCATGAGAGTGCAGTAAAAGTAATAGGTAATCTCTGCACACATTTGTGTGCCCATGCTCGCATAATGCAAGGCAAAAGGCAATGTGTACAGCTTCCGACCGCAGCAGCCAGATTAGCGTTGCCAAATCATTGGATTAAAGTAATTCCTACGTTTTGTCACAGAAAAAAATACTTCGGTAAAATTTGATTTTCGAAGTTTTCGGTTAGAGGAACCGAAATGTTCGGTCCGAGTACCGAATGCTTCATTAGTAATACTGAGTGTTAGGTAGGGGCGGAGTTTGGGTTACATATACCAACTTACCGATTTCTTCGGTACTTACGACCGAACATTTTGGTTTATTCTCAAAATAAGGCGAATCTTCAGTTCTAACAACCAAAGAATTTTTCTCTGTGTAGCACGGTGGCCAGTAGAAATGTCCCAAGGAAATAAAACCAAAGAAAAATGAAATAACATTTTGAGAGGATTTTTTTATTTTATTAAAAACATATCTAAGGTACGGTACAGTTATAACCATACACATTACACATACCAGATTTCGGCGCCTGCCAAAAAGTATGATAAACTTCATCAGAGTATTGTAAATGCAACGTAACTTGTGGTAAAATTAGGATAACCCTTATTCTACTTAAGCTTATTCTACAGATATCTCCTACAGTTTACCACACTCTGTTGAAGTTCACCATACTTTCTCGGTGGCGACAAACTCTGCTATGCGTATCGGGTTAATTTTACAGTACCACAGAAAGTACAAAGTTTAAGACTACCGAAGTAGTCTTCTTCGCGGAAAAAAAGTTTTGGCTCCACCAGAGCAAGACACAGTTGGACCGAGGCACTACTTCGGTAGAGCATAAGCAAGAAGGAAGGGATGTTTCTCGTTTGAAGTAGTGCTTCAGTACAATAGCAACTTTCTCCGTTATAGCTAAAACTTTTGATCTGCGAAGCTTTTTTCAAGGTCTGCTACAGTTGTACCAGAAGTTTGGGTTTTCAGTGACCTTTTTCCGTGAATCAGAGGAAAATTCACCTAATTTTCATTGTTTAAGATGGGAACATAAGCTTTATTACATTTATTTATTATTTTATTTATCTATTTATTTATGTATCTATCTATCTATTTAGAAAACAACTTAAATTGGGATAAAGACTGGAACAAATTATAAAATTTGGGACGTTTCGGGCCAACTAACAGACCCTTTTTCAATCAAATAAAAAAATAAAAACACACAAAACAAATACAAGTGAGCCGCCGCTGTAATTGCAAGGCAAGGACTGGCGAAACGGTAAACAGTTCAAACAAAACACAATCTATCTATGTATTATATCTATTATCTATCTATCTATCTATCAATCTATCTACTTATCTATTTATCAATTTTTTTTATTTGTTTGTTTGTTTTTTTGTTTATTTAATTGTTTGTTTATTTCTTCCTTTACAACAGATCATCCGGCCACTGGCGCAACCAGGATATCTTCCATCTCTCTCATTTCCCATTTGAATGTATGAGTAGGAAAAGGACAGAAGGAGGGGGTTTTATCCCCTTGTCCATCCTTGTCTAACATACGTTTCTTAATGGAGAAAAGAGAGAGATGAAGAAACTCTCGGTGCGCTACTGCATCCGGCAACTGAGCAATTGAGCAGCAGCGTTTAGTTGTGGCTCTGAGCTCGCTTCCGTGCATAGTTGCTTTGAGGGACAAGGACCAACTGTGGAACAACCCCCTTGTGCGCCCGCCACCGCTCCGCGCCTCGCCGGTTGCTTCTCCGTATACGTAATTCGCTTAACTGTTTTATGGTTTATTTGTCGAGGCAAAGTCATAAAGGTGAAAATTATTAGCGCAGACAACAATCAAACGTATCAAATCCGATCCGAAGGCGAAGAATATCCCAGGAGAATTCAAAGGCCGCCGGTTCCGAACTGACGGTTTTTGTGCTGTTGCTTACCATCGCTGCGCCGGCCGTGCTGTGCCTTTTATACCAGTTTTGAAACCCCCAGCTCCTTTTGAGTTATACGTGCGATCGTCCTAACATAACATCGCATTGCATATCCCATTGGCGGATTCAGGGATCTATGTCTTTCTCTCTCTCTCTTTTCCGTTAGAACGCGTGCGTAAGAGAGGGACATATTAGAGGCTGTCACGTGAATACCCCCCCTCTTCTATCCTTTTCTAACACATGCATTCTTATGGGGAAATAGCTGAGAGAATGACAATTTCCTGGATCCGCTAGTGGCATCCAGACAGTTTGGTCCCATTTCCGATCAAGCGGATTTGAGAAACGTAATTTAAAATCGACGTGATTTGATTCGTATATCATCTTGGACTTTAGGATGTAGCCGATCGGTTTCAGATTGTTTACTTTAATGATGCAAAAATCTTTTACACCTATTCTGTTCTGTTCATGGGGGGATACAATTTGTCGAGCATTCTTTTTTTTATTTTATTTTATTTATTTCAATTTATGTATCAACGGATTTTGTTCTCAGGGAGGGAGCAAAGATCCATGCCCTGCAAGGTTTTCCTGTCGATTAATGGATTATCAAATGGTGTGTAAAATTCTGAAAAAGTTTGGAGCTGCATTTAAAAAGTCTAAAATTTACACCTCACGAAAAATACTTAGCCTATAATGTTATGATAAATCACACATGCGTGTATGCATGCACTAGGTAAGTTTCTCCTCAAACAAAAGAACATAATAACATCCAAATAGGAACAGTAAGACAGTTGCATTTGGATTCTAAACATAGTGTATTTGAACTTTAGAAGTTGATAGATCTACGCAGATTTTGCCGGGAGGAACTCGGTGAGGTATCAGAAAAAAATGTCCAATTTGCGCAAAAACAGTACTTAATTCAAGATGTGCGAAGATCATTTCTGAAAGGCCCTTTAAAATGGCGCCATCGGCTCATTCCGCTGTCCTGAATTTTTACGATACTTATAGGACATTTTTTTTTTTTGGTATCATATACCGTGTTCCTCACAACAAAATCTGTACTAACCAACCTTCAAAGTTAATGCTTAAAAATACCAAATGCAGCTGCTGATTCCTCGTTGTTCCAATATGAAATATATGTTCTTTTATTGTGTGTGTGCCTATGTGTGTGGTGGGGAGAATAAACGTACTTAGTGCACATATTCTCAAGTGATCCATCGGACCTTTGAGCTGCGTTTTCTCTGTGACATCGGCGAATCCACCAATCTGGCAACAGTGTATCTTTACCATTTTATTGCATAAGAAATAATCGATTAGTCTTAGGGCTACAGCACCTTTAAAAATAGATTGTTTATCATATATTCAAATGGGTAGAATGCAAAGTTGCCAGATTGCTGGATCCGCCTATACTATGTGACGAGAATTTTTAGACAGACACTATGTCTACCTACATAGACATATCTCGATGCTCGCTCGCAAAATTTGACTTACGATTCGACACTTTGACCGTACTTTTATGATGTATCAGAAAATCCTTGTCCATTTAGTAATACACCATTTTATCGTCCAATACGGAAAAAAACTACGGTGAAAATAACCATACGGATACCTGATTTTGGCACCTGCTAGATGTTATGATAATGTTAACCAGAAGAATACTATGTTTGGCTAGGTAGGGGAGGACTGGGGCAATTGTAACACTTTCGACATTTTCAGCTCTCCAGACCTTATTTTTGCACTTAGGACATCGAAATTTTGCATGGATTACCTCCAAACTATCTAATTTAAGAATTCTTAGCCATAAAGCTCATACTCCAAAAATTACAGCTTTTATAACAATTTTTCGAGCTTCCGGACGAATGTTACAATTGCCCCGCGGTAGGGGCAATTGTAACAGTGCGTGGGGCAATTGTAACAAATGAGTAAGATGCAAGTTATGAGACTTGCGCCCTTCCAAAAAATTCTTATGATTAATTTCACGTAGGAGAGGAGTAGTGTATCCAATTTTCGACTCACCCACCCCTCCCCCTTCCTCCTTCTCCGCCCCCGCCCCCACCCAACCCCTTCAACCCACCACCCCTGCAGAGGCGTAGAAACCAGTGCAGGAGCACATGAAAAATGCTGCCCTATTTCACAGCATCCTCCGTAACCTTCCCCCCGCTACGATCGACACCCCCTCCCCTCCCTCCACCCTCCCGCTCCCCTCCCTCCACCCTCCCCCACCCTCCCCCTTCATACTGGATCCTCTTCCTCCTCTTGTGCAGAAACATCTGACAAAAAATTGAATAGAAACTGCGGAAGACAATCTTAAAGGATCCCCCTCATCACCCCTCCCCCCCACTCATCACCCCCTCCCCCCTCCCCCCTCACCGCCCTTCCCCCTCCCCTCCCCTGCGAATGAGTGGTCCACCGCTGGTCGATCCACCACGGAGTAGTCAGCACCACTGACGATCCGCAGTTGAGTAGTCCGCTGCTGGCCGATCCGGCACTGGTTAGTCCGCCACTGATGATCCGCCACTGAGTAGTCCGCCGCTGGCTGATCCGTCACTGGCTAGTCCGCCGCTGTTCGTTCCGCCACTGGTTAGTCCACCACTGGCTAGTCCGCCGCCGGCCGATCCGCCACTGGTTAGTCTGCCACTGGTTAGTCCGCTACTGAGTAGTCCGCCACTGGCTAGTCCGCCGCCGGCCGATCCGCCACTGGTTAGTCTGCCACTGGTTAGTCCGCCACTGGCTAGTCCGCCGCTGGCCGATCCGCCACTGAATAATCCGCTGATGGCCGATCCGCCACTGGTTAGTCCGCCGCTGGCCGATCCGCCACTGGCTAGTCCGCCTCTGGCCGATCCGCCACTGGCTAGTCCGCCGCTAGTCGATCATTCCATGTCAATGCATTCACAATTATCAACAAATACAACAAACTAACCTTCAATACGACGTGTTACAACTGCCCCTGCAGTCGTGTTACAACTGCCCCGCAACTGCACTTTTTAATTAAACAGGTCTCACTGGATAACAACATAACCTAAAAATTTGAAATTTGCACGAAAATGTTCCTTAGGGTATAAGGAATGAAATCATGCAAAAAGTTTAACCGAGCAACTTTATTAAACCGGTTTTAGTCGAAAGTGAAGCAGTCCAAAACCATGAACGAAAATGGGCGAAAACCATGAACTCCCTGTAAAAACCATAATTATGCACCGATTGCCGTGAAACTTAGTATGGTACGTTGGAGTAAAGTAAACAATATATTAATGGCCGCAGTTCCAATTTTTTCCGCTTGGAAGTGCCTCAACTAGCACTGTTACATTTGCCCCGTGTTACAATTGCCCCAGTCCTCCCCTACTGGGGTGATGTTACCTGATTGCATGTCGAATTTACTCAAAGTATCGGTAAATGTACTATACTCCTGCACTGAAAAAAAAACCACTGCTAAAATCAACTAATTGCAATTAGTAAGTTGGAATTAGTAATTTCAAAGCAGGAGCGTGTTAAATTAACCAATATTATTGGGTTCTTTTAAGTATCCAAAAATGAGTTATATCAACTAACCGTCTATCTTCTTATTTTTACTAATTGTAATGTTGTTTCAAGAAAATAATTAGTTGCATTAAGAATTCGAAATAGTTTGATTTACTATTTAGTAAAAAGCGCCGTAAAATGTCGAGTTATGCAATTTGCATGACACCAGTTACTAATTGAAATGTTTGAATCCAGCATTTCATTTATTTAAGTTAAACAATTCAAACATGTGAGTCTACTAATATCGAGTTAAATTTAGCCTTTCACATAAAGCGCCGTTAAAGGTCGAGATATGCAATTTGCATGACACCAGTTACTAATTGAAATGATTGAATCCAGCATTTCATTTATTTAAGTTAAACAATTCAAACATGTGAGTCTACTAATATTGAGTTAAATTTAGCCTTTCACACAAAGCGCCGTTAAAGGTCGATGTATGCAATTTGCATGACACAAGTTACTAATTGAAATGTTCGAATCCAGCATTTCATTTATTTAAGCTAAACAATTCAAATATGTGAGACTACAAATATTGAGTTAAATTTAGTATTTCACATAAAGTGCCGTTAAAGGTCGAGTTATGCAATTTGCATGACACCAGTTACTTATTGGAATGTTTGAATCCAGCATTTCATTTATTTAAGTTAAACAATTCAAACATGTGAGTCTACTAATATTGAGTTAAATTTAGCCTTTCACATGAAGCGCCGTAAAATGTCGAGTTCTCCATTTTGCATGCCACCAGCTACTAACTGTAATGTTTGAATCCAGCAATTCATTTATTTAACCTCCGCAATTCAAATATTTGAGTCTACTAATATTGAGTTAAATTTACCCTTCCGCATCCCAGAGTTGCGGTTAAGACCATTCTTCATTGTTTTAGATTAACTTTAGGGGGGGAGTTACCCCCTCCCCCCTACGGGCCCCCCAGGAAGGCTATCTCAAAAATTTCAAATAGCAACCCCTATCTTGTGATATCTCGTTCAAAAAGCCATAACATTCTAAGACTGTTTGAGGAAATCGAAGGTGAATATCGTTTTTCATTCCAGAAAAATCGAAAGTCAAAGTTCGATTTCGACCCATTTTCAAATAATTAGATCTCCCATTTGGAAAGTCGAAATTTAAAAAGCTAGGGGGCTATCTACAAAGCAAGTAATTTTTAGAAAATTTACCATTTTTACATAAATTTAGACAAAATTTGGTTTTAGAGCCCCCCAAAAGTTATAAAAACAAGTTGCCCCTCGAGGGGTCTATCTCCAAAACTCCGAGGCACAACCCCTATTGAGTGACACATTGCTTACAAGGGCACACTAAACTGAGAATTTTAGCGCAAACCACAGGTTAGTATAATTCTTAGTTTTTGATATAGCGAATAGCAAAGTTGGATTTTCACCCGTTTTCAAATTTCGATGTATTGAAAACAAAAAACGATATTTACCTGCAGTTTGCGCCAAAATTGTTAGTTTAGTGTGCTCTTTGGAGCAATATATAACTCGATAAGAGTCGCGCTTCGGAATTTTTGAGAAAGACCCCTTGAGGGGCAATTTTTTTGATTAATTTTGGGGGGCTCTAAAGCCAAATTTTAACTAAACTTTTGTCAAAATGATATGTTTTTCTGAAAAGTACTTGCTTTTTAGAGTAATTTAAACACATACTTTTTTAAATTCCAACTTTTCAAATGGACGATCTGATTATTTGATAATGGGTCGAAATGGAACTTAGACTTTTGACATTTCGAAAATGAAAAACGATATTCACCTTCGATTTGCGCTAACAGTCTTAGAATGTTATGCTTTAAACGAGATATCACAAAATAGAGGTTGTTATTTGAAATTTTTGAGAAAGCCCCCCAGGAGGGCCCTCTTGGAGGGGGGGGGGGGTTTGACTGACCAAAAAAAATTCATCTAAAACGATGAATGATGGTCTAAATCGTAACTTTTTATCTCAACTCGTTCAAAAGTTAGACAAGGGTGGGGGAAACATCTATGTTACACTTTCTACGTTGTCCCCAAAAAGTATTTACTATAACCCATAAGAAATAGTCAGTGGCGCCAATTGGGGGAGAGCAGGGGGGGGGGGGGGGCTATACCACCACCCCCCCCCCCCCCCCCCCAAGGATTTTCAATGTGACCGAAAAATCAAGTCAGAGAGATTTTTTTGAAGATGCACGGCAAAAAAAAAAAAAAAAAAAAAAAAAAGGGTCATCCAAATTTTTGGAGGGCCTGCCCCCCCAAGCAAATCAGAGAGATATAGAGAGATTTTTTTGAAGATACACGGCAAAAAAAAAAAAAAAAAAAAAAAAAAAAAGGTCATCCAAATTTTTGGAGGGCCTGCCCCCCCCACCCCCAAGCAAATCAGAGAGATATAGAGAGATTTTTTTGAAGATACACGGGAAAAAAAAAAAAAAAAAAAAAAAGTCATCCAAAATTTTGGAGGGCCTTGCCCCCCCCCCCCCCTTGGTAAGTCTGAAATTGCGCCCCTGGAAATAGTAAGATGAACTTCGAAGAATTAGTAAAATCAAACAATTGCATGAGTTGAATGGAGTATGAAAATGATAAACACAACTTTTCCAATTAGTAACTTCTAGCATTGAAATTGTGAAACCAGCCATCAGAATAAGTAAGATGAACTGCGAAGAATTAGTAAAATCAAACAATTGCATGAGTTGAATGGAGTATGAAAATGATAAACACAACTTTTCCAATTAGTAACTTCTAGCATTGAAATTGTGAAACCAGCCATCAGAATAAGTAAGATGAACTGCGAAGAATTAGTAAAATCAAACAATTGCATGAGTTGAATGGAGTATGAAAATGATCAACACAACTTTTCCAATTAGTAACTTCTAGCATTGAAATTGTGAAACCAGCCATCAGAATAAGTAAGATGAACTGCGAAGAATTAGTAAAATCAAACAATTGCATGAGTTGAATGGAGTATGAAAATGATCAACACAACTTTTCCAATTAGTAACTTCTAGCATTTGAGTAGTTGGATTTCATGAAATTATAATAAATAGGAAATATTCGTCGTTACTTTTCGCGAGCAATTCTAGCTCAATGGATAGGACACTTGTCTGTCACCGATGCGGCCCGGGTTCAAACCTCACCACCTTCAGGTAAAATTTGTAACTCCCGTTAATATATGTCTATATGTCTGTGTATGTAAATTCAATGTGTATCCTCTGTATATCGATGAATTGTGTAATTACATGTCTAATAACTGTTCCACAGCAACAATAACAACAAGTGAGATTAGTACACAATTTCTCAACCAGAGTGCGCTATTTATTACAGAATTTTAGTGAATTAGTAAAATCAAGCATTTCAAGAGGTTCTTTTATGTAAACCAATGAGTAAAATCAACTCCGAGACATTGGTGTTTTCAACTAATTACAAATAGTAAATACTACATTTTACAATTAGTCATTTCAAATGCTTCATGTGTTGCTTGAACTAATGAATTAGTAAAAATAATTGGAAGATAATTTTTGTGAATTAGTAAGTTCAAGTAATTATTTTGCAGATTCAAGAAATGAAAAGGTCAGTTGAACTATTCACAATTAGTAAATTTAAGCAAAGTTAAAATAGTAGAAACAACATTTAAATGTGGTGTCCATACTTTTAACTAATTGAATTAGTTGAATTAACTCTGAGCGGGTTTAGATCTAGCAATTATTTTTTTCAGTGTGGTCAAGTTTACCATAACATCTAGCAGGTGCCAAAATCAGATATCCGTATGGTTATTTTCACTAATCTTTTTTTCCGTGAAAGAGAGATGATTCGACTGCGTGTTATACGATTGTCAATTGTCGTATACTCACAAATTGGAAACGAAGAAAATTCAGATTATTTGTACGTTCTACCCCGTCTCTTTAGCAATTAAGACTCTATTTGAAGCCCTTTTTACAACGCTTCCTCGTATATTTTCCGAGAATTTCGCAAACGGTACACAGAAGTTTGAACTAAACATTGAAATATAATGAAAAAGTTTCAAAGAGGAGCTCTGATCTGTTTATATTCTGATAATAATTTTATTCCCGCGCTATGGGGATCTGAAAAGCCCTCTAATGCAGTTTCTCCTTCAAGAATTATTACAGAATCGTTTGAAAAATAACTTGACAAGCCCGAAGTACCTGGAGTAGAGCTATTTCAAAAGAGCTTTCTGATGCTCTCAATATCTCAGGCCTTTTCATTAATGCTCATTAATGCTTAAAAATTGTTCTGCCTGTACACAGGAGGGAACAGGACTTGTCTTTCTCTCTCTCTCCAGTCATTTGAACACGTGTGCGTATGCTAGAAAAGGATGGAAGAGGGGCCCTTGTTTCGTTCCTTTCCTAACACACGAATTCAAATGGAGAGAGCTGAGAGAGAGAAACACAAAAAGTTCAGTAACTGCCCTCGTGTCTGTGAGAGCTTTTCCTCAGAAGTCACTCATATACAACGTATTTCAACATCAGCGAATCTGACAGGGTGCCAGTTCCCGTATATTAAGAGTGCACAAGTGCCGGGTCATTTTCAAATAATGTCAGCCATTTTTACAAAGGTAAATGCGTATGAGAATGCTAATTACGTTTTAACTTATAGAGCAATCAAAATTAATTTGTGTTCAACTTTTTCTCCCTTTTTTCTAAATCTATTTTTTTATTTTTTTACTCTCTGGAGATCAAAAGATACTTTTAGTCTCTTTTGTAACAAATTTGTTTCCCCCAGAGTTTAATTTATAAACAAATTTTCTCTGCGTCTCTAAATCCTTCATTCCTTTGATTTTTAACTTGAAACGCGAGAGGAATCTGAAGAGATTGCTTTATTCAGCAGGAGGAGGGCCATTCGTCTGAAAGCAGCTCAAACAAAAGGATCACATAATGAAAATCGAAATTTTGCGAATTTTTTCACCTTTTGTTCCAAAGGCAAAATTTACTTACTCGTTCCTTATAATAAACCATATTTAAGAGAATCTGTTTCTATCGGACGACCGGAGAGAGGACTTTTTCCCCGCTTTGTTCCCTACCATCCCCAATCCTTGCTTTTTTCCATCCATTTTTCAAGACAAGGGGGGGGGGATAATCTCAAGATTGTAAAACAGATTATACTTGATTGATTAATCTGATATTAATCAATTGATCCAAACTCGATGAAGCCATTAAATCTGAACGAGTCATTTGAGCAAACTTCTTTTCAATCGCTTCGCGCGCGCGTGAAAATTTGACAATTAACAAACAGACACCCATCTAATCACTTACACATCCTCATTATAAGGTTGACGTCATCTTGACAGCGATGTCAACTTTTTCTTAAACAGTTTTGACTGGTTAAAATTTGGCTATTTTAAATTTTTAGAAACTTTGATGTTTACGTTGGCTTGCGGCTTGAAAGGAATTGAGACATGTTTTAACCATCACCGTCTTGACGGAAGAGATGTCTCTCACACCAAAACTTTTTTTTGGGGGGGGGGGTGTGAGTAAATGTATAAGCTTGCTTATCAACTTCTCTCCTATTCAAGTATACTGCTACCTATCTACACTTTTCACGAAAAAATGTTTCAGACTAGTCTAAATTGACCGACAAATCGCAGTGCGAGCTACAGTGGTAGTGGTGCACCCTGAATTTTCCCTACCTCAATAACTTTTCATTTTAATGCATCAGTTGAAAAAGGATGGAAGAAGAGAGTTTAACCTAGCCTTCACCCCTTCGTATGCATGTTTATTGTTTATTCATCATTCCATTGGCGGAGCCATATCATTCCATTGGCTTTACACTGGTATTTTACGCACACTAATAAAAATAAAATGGTGAAGTGACTGTAACACACACATTTTATCATTATAAACTCGTCTGAGGGCCTCAGACTGAGGCGACTAAAAATTTTACAAAAGACTTAAATGCGAACAAAACGAATTCGGATAGTGGGAGGCATTGAATTAAGGTATGTTTTAATTGGCTCGAACTTTTTTTTTTAATAGCATTATTATTAATTTTCTACTGACAAAAATATAAGACTTAAATCATAAAAGTCAGACGGTACATAAAAGTTGATACTCCGTAATAAATACGTTTTTATAGTCTAATAAATCTTTTTTTTTTTTTTTTTTTTTTTTTTTTTTTTTTTTTTTTTTCTTTTTTATATAAACTTGAGACATATCACTCAATTTTTATAAGTCAGGGGCTTTCGAATTGAATCTGGGCAAAAGGGTCCGCAAATTATTCGATTTTGAAATATTTTAATCTCTGAGTTTGCGACAGGGATTTTCTTGAAATTTTGAAAAATCTTGAAAAACAGCATAGTGTGAGTATGATCTTTTTTCGCGAATTTAAGCGTACATTAGTCTCAAATCTATATGAATCAACAATTATAATTTGGTACTGAGACAGCCTCCGCAATTAAAATACTGGGGGGGGGGGGGATAAAAACGCCCGTTGGTACTTGACTCATTTCGGCTATGCAGAGGTAATTTATGCCCCCTACCTAATAAAACTAAAATGATAAACTGACTGTGTGCACAAGAACCTAAAAGCAAAGTTGCCTCATTTTGCAATAAAGCCACTTATTCTTCAGCTATGTGCATCCATCTCTTTAATCGTCCCTACGGCTCAAGGTCAGGGAGTCTACAGCTAAAATGTCTCCTGACACAATTTCTACTTTTTTTAAGGCCACAGTAAAAATGCCTACGTTACAACGTCTATTTATAAAACGTCGATCGTAAAAAAAGGGCTACTTTGAAGCAAAATTTCAAAGAATAGGTTTGTGAGAATGGAAGAGCATAAATCGTCATATTTTACCTCAGTCTGTAAGATTCAGATCGGTTTACCAACTATCATCTGATTCTTCTCTCTAATCATCAGATATTGGATAAACTTTCAATCAGTGACTAATGATAAGCAAGTATGTCTTTAAAATCGGCATTTTTTTCATAATCAGCATACCTTCATACCACCCTTTCAACTTGTGACAGATTTTTCGCGTAAGATTCTTTTTATGGACCCTACCTCCATGCAATTGAAGTATTGGACGTATTGATACTTCATATCATCACACTGCTCTTTCTGTAGGAATACATTACTCCGTGTTAGATATTTTGCCCTACTTTTGGAGACAATTTAAAAGATAGACACAAATAATAATCGGAGACAAAATAAGATGAATGTCAATAGACATTTTTGCCGTAGCTCCTTTATACCGGAGACATTTTAAACCTTAGACGTTTTAACGTAGACATTATTGCAAAAAATAGACATTCTGTCAGTAGACATTTTCACGGTAGACGTAGAGTCCCTTGATGGAAATATTGTTTAGGGAGTACCGACACGACGCTTTATGCATTTTGACAGGAGTCGATTTAGTCGATCGCCTGAACGAATTCGAAGGTTAAGTTCGACAGTGGACCAGTGGTGGACAGGCGGATTTGCCGGCATTCCGGTCCGTTTCCATACGTTCCTTAACGAATCGACTCCTTTCGTGTGGAGCCTTCGATGTCGTCGACTCCTGCTCGACTCCGTGAGAGCCTAAAACCAACGACCAATCACAACTCGTTGAGCTCGTGTTGGTACTCCCTGTACAATATTTCCATCAAGGGACTCTAGGTAGACCCACAGGCTGAATCCTAATGGCAAGTATGCAACTTGCAACGCAGCTGAATGGATAACGGGGAAGGGTGGTGAGACCGGGAAAGAAGAGGAGGGAGCTGTAACCGGCCGGCCAGTTACGGTATAGGCACTAGGCAGTAGGCATGGCGCCCAATACGGGGCAGGAGTAGTGGCAACGAGCGCGGGCGAGCGAGCTGAGCGACGCGACGTTTGATGACGAGCGGGGAGCGCGGGCTGCACCAACGCCCACCACTACAACATCATCCCAAGTTCACGGTCGCAACGGCCCCAACGCACTGTGGTCAAGATCTTGGGCTATTGCTTGGACAAAAAAATAAAATAATGCAAATTACCTTCTCTGTGATAGTATAAAAGAAGTTCAAATAATACCGAGAGGAGTTTAATCCTTAAGTGCTGCATGGGGGGGGGGGGGGGGGAGATCTAGAATAATGGGTCTGTTGCAAACTTTTGCTACAACGATTGAGAGTGTTTAATCTAATGTAAAATCGCCTGAAAAGTCCAATGGTAGCATCAGAAAGCCACAAAATGAGATAATAAACTCACAAGAAGCGTTTAATGAAATCCAAGATGGCGGCAAAATATCGAGCAATCCGTATGCATGCACCACGAACATTCAAGGATAGCCAACCTCACAACATCGATCACAACCAATCACAACATAAACAAACACATAACCTCTACCTCCAATGAGGTTGTAAACGTTGGCAATCCTTGGATGATCATCACGGTGCATTCAGATTCCTCGATATTTTGCCGCCATCTTGGATTTCAATAAACGCCTCTTGTGAGTTTGTTATTGTATTTCATGACTTAATGATGCCACCGATGGACTTTTCAGGCGATTTTACATTGGAATAATAACTTTTTATCGTTGTAGCAAAAGTTTGCAACAGACCCATTAATTCAAAGTGTATTTAAACTTTTGAAATTGAGTCATGCACGTTAGATCATATCTAGAATACTTCATTTTCAGCCTTTCACCAATCAAAAATAATGAGAAAAAAAAAAAGAAGAAAAAAATCACTATTTCTCCCTATGTCAGTACCCCGTCAGGCGTCATGTACTGAATGAGAATATTTGGTTTAAATACTAAAAAGAAAAAAAGGGATTACTTCAAACGGGTTAGCTACCTACTACCTATTGGAAATGGATTTCTTGGAAGCTTTTCCTGGGAGCGAATGGAACATCGATTCGGTTCGGAAGGCGAAATGCGTGCGACAAAACTTCGATGCCACGTACTCAGTGGCGGCTCGAGAAATTTGGCAACAGTGTCCTCCTCACATTTAACCAATGTAAAACAATCGATACTTCCGGAGGCTGTCAGCCTCCTCAAGAATCGATTCTTTTACATAATTTTAAATGGAAAATTGCACGGTTGCCAAATCGCACGAGCCGCCACTGCACGTACTAAGTTGGGACACCAATTTGTAGAATATTCTCACCGCAGCTCTTATTTTTATTATTCTGAATTTTGAAGGATTGTTATCTATAATTATGTTCCTTCCTTATCTGATAAATTATGCGGTTTATGGAGATTTTGGTGATGTCTCTGCGAAAATAAATAAAAATAAAAAAAAAGAAATAGATAAATCAATCGATCAGTGCTCGACTCAACTGATTATACGCCAGTAGTGGTGGAGCCATCGATCTACCAAAGTCGTACATCGTCCATTCCGACCGAAGTAGAGAGTCGAATGCAAAATTATACACCAAAAATTCCATACTTCAATAATTATTTCCATTACGTGTAAAATGTTACTACAGATGAAATTTACAAAATATGTATGCAACGTCGCTGGATTGCACCATGGTTGGCGCGTGGGGTCGAAAAGTGGGGGAGGGGGGGGGGTTACAAAAATCGATGGCCTTTTCCTTTCTTTTTTGCATATTATGAGAAACAGTTTTTTTATTTTTTAAAAACTTTAGCCCCGCATCCTCAAAAAAAAAAGTAGGGAGACTTTAGCCCCTCATCCACGCGTCACCTACGCACGCCACACGCCACTTCGCGTCACTGCTGCACACCACTGTCATTAACAAAAGCATGATATTGCCATAGTATTACTTCCAGCCATTATAGTTTTGTTGTGAAGATTTATCTTTATAGCCGCGTCGTTGTCTTATCTTTTCACCACTGTTATTCTGATTTCCATAATTTCACATTTTTTCCCCTCTGTCCGACGTCCTGCGTTTCCCTCGTCCTGTTTCGTTTCCAGTCTCCTATGTCCCGTAGACTAAACCTCATCGCCGCCTCGCCCCGTCGCGTCGCCACATCACTTTGTGTGTATGCACCGCAATGGGAATGGATGCGATAATTAATCGTCTACGGTAATTGTTATTATCATTATTGTATTGTATGCATCACCCATATGCTAATGGCATTGGTTTATGCCTAACCTATAACCGCTAACTATTCTTTTGGGCGATGATACAAACCGACTCAATTTCTCTCTCCCTGTCACTCCTCCCCATACTGATGATCGCAAGGGGTGGAGACGGTTTTTTCTTCCTTTTTTATACTAAAACCAAGGTTGTCAAACCTATGTATCGTTTCCAGGACCAATTCGAATCTAAGCAATGATTTCGGTCGAACTGAATCGGTACAAAATTAAGTCGCAAGAAGGTCGAACATAATCAGAGCTGCCGATTTGCGTAGATTTAATGGCATTTTGAAATTCACCGATGATTCCACCGGTTGAGAAAAGATTACAGAGTTTAGTTCAGTGTATGACTGTAACGCACGAAAATACAAGCGTCTTGTATCTTTTCTCGACCGGTATATTTTAATGAATTAATGGCGTTTCCACCGATCCAGAAAAGTTTACAGATCAGAGTATTTTCGTGCATTACAGTCAAGTATACTGAATTGAACAATGTAATCTTTTCTCAACCGGTGGAATCATCGGTGAATGTAAAAATGTCATTAAATCTACCCATATCGGCAGCTCTGGGACATATTGACACAGTGAATAAATATTTAGTCCGCACACTAGGTAGTGAAACTATCCTAGTTACCTTGGAAAAACAGGATATTATTTTGTTGCGACAAAACGGGTTGTCACAACTTCCAAACATTCTATGAAAAGCAAGGAGTATTTCCATTTGACATAATCGGGAGAGAACCAGTATCACAAAGTCCATCTTCCAAAGTTTCCTCAAATAGAATTGCTCTACAATTTTTCAAATTCATTTTTTTCCCCTCGTCAAAAGCCCGTAATACCTACACAAAGGGGAGAGAAACAGTGAGGGTTTCATTTCATGATGCAAGTGCAAAAAAACAAGTACTTTCTTCAAATTAAAACAAGTGAGATAAGGCCGTTTCATAAATACTATGTGTGAGCGAAAAATAATTTGACTCAAGGACCCAATACTGAAAGAATTAAAAAGAGTGATACTTCCTCACAATTTCCGTCAACAACTTAAAGACAAAAATGACTACAATGAAAACAAAAGACAAAAAAGACAAAACAGACAAAAAAGACAAAAAAGACAAAAAAGACAAAAAAGACAAAAACGACAAAAAAGACAAAAAAGACAATAAAGACAGTAAAGATAACAAAGACAAAAAATACAAAACATACAAAAAAACAAAAAAGATAAAAAAGACAAAAGAAAAAACAAAAAAAGCAAAAACGTCAGCAACTAAAAGAACGACTTCAAAGACAAAAAGACAAGGAAGGCAAAATAACAAAAACAAAAACGTCAACAACTAAAACACAACAACGACTACAATGACAAAGACAACAACAACGACTACAATGACAAAGACAACAACAACGACTACAACGACATGCAACATCCAAGACAGACTCGAGGAGACAAGACAGCGTGTCGCCACACTGACTTGATTATGATAGGTATTATGGGTACAAAGTAATTAGCATCGAATAATGAATAGTTGAAATGATATTCCTCGTAAGAGCACGATCAGCTGATGGCTAACGACTATAGATGTTGTTTGCCGGGGCGGGGGGGGGGGGGGGGGTTCATCTATTGCGTCACAGCAGAGAACAGTGTTAAGATTGACACGTTGCAGCTGACTGCGCCGCGCTGGAACAGGCAGGATCGGACCCCCACCGGAGCCCCGAGACACTCCCTTCCCCCTATTGCCCCCACGCACTACCATTTCTTGCTGCCCCTTCCCTTCCCCCTTCTCACCTGTCCCTTTCGAAATTAGTAATTCGCATCATGTTCGCTCACAATCAGTGTGAGTGTATGTATGTGTGTGTATCAGGGCTGCCGTTTTGCGTATAATCAATGCTATTTTGTCAATTCACCGATGATTCCACCGGTTGAGAAAAGATTACACAGTTCAGTTCACTGCATGCCTGCAATAAACTAAAATACTCGTATCTGTAATCTTTTCTCAACCGGTGAAGTCGTCGATGACTTTATAAAACTTGTGGATATTTTAATTAATCAACGGAGTTTCCACCGATTAAGGAAGGATTACAGATCAGAGTTTTTTCGTGTACTACAGTCATACACTGCACTGAACTGTGTAATCTTTTCTCAACCGGTGGAATCATCGGTGAATAGAAAAATAGCATTGATTATACGCAAAACGGCAGCCCTGACCGTAGATATAAAGGCTGTTGTAAAGAGCCTTTAGCTTTCCTGAGCACACAAATATATTAGTTGGCATTTTTCATTTAATAAAATGTATCATATTCTATAGATCTGTCAATTTGTATACGGATTTAATTTCTTAATCTTTGTATCCCATGCAATATTCGCATCAGCTTCCTCGTTGCATCTTCGTGGAAAAATTATAGAAATAAAAGTACAAAAAAAAACCTTGTCAAAACTATAAGTTTCAGAGTAATGCAGATTCTAAAGGATCGTATTCAAAATGTGTTAAAATAGTGGCTCCCAATATTGATTCGATACTTTTTCAGTGCTTTTATAACTTTATCGGCGGACGAGTGGCGAGTATGGTCCATTTTTTTATTTTTGTATTTTTCGAGCCAAAAAATAATTTGAAAGGTGGTTTATATCAACCCATCTAAATTAATTAAACCCATTTAAAATAAGTAAGCATCAATTATATACATAGTTACTGTGATTTTTTTTTTTTTTTTTTTTTTTTTTTTTTTTTTTTTTTTTATCTAGATGCATTCTTTCGACAGACCTGCAATGATACGGGATATAAAACTAAAGAGGGGGCTTTGAGGGCTTGAATGTAATCTAAGGGGTTGCCATATCTGAGGCACGGGCACCATTTTTTTTTATTATTATTATTATTATTACGCCCGAGCTCATAAATATATGCAAATGAGCGCAAATGACCTCGAAATTCACTTTTGATGAAAAGTGGCTGAGTTTCCATTCCACGCGGATTATTATTACGCTGCTGCAGCGGGACTCAAAGGCGCAGAATGGATTTTGAGAAGCAGCAGCTAGACGGGGAGGGACGGAGAGTGAGTGTGTGGCATGGTGGCAAGGGGGAGAGATGTTCGAGTTTGCTGGGTAAAATGTGCGCGCGGGTGAAAATAGAAAAGTTAAACATATTTGAATACAAAGAAAAGAAAGAGTATTTTCTCCTTCTTTTCCTCCGAAGTTTTCTGCATCCGAGTTAATATTTTTTTTTTTTTTTTTTTTTTTTTTTTTTTTTTTTTTTTTTTTTTTTTTATTCCGCTGTATACAAAAGCTGCGTCAATGTTACCCGAAATTTATTGTTCCCAAGAGATCTATTCACCGTTCCGAACGGATAATCTACTTTCAGCTCTCTTTCACCTCTCAAAATTAACCGAGAACGAAAAAGGGAAACTGAGAAATAAAAAACAAATTGGCTTGTGGATTGGGTGCAACCAATCAGGTGTAACTTTCAACGTCTTTAAAAAGCCAATTTAGGCACATCCTCTTTGCAGAGTGTGAGTTTCTCCAAAGATTACATGAGCCCTCCACTCCAATTTGTCGGATCCTTCTGATCAACCCTCAAAGTATTAGGGTGGGCTTAGGAAAGTTTTCATGCAAAACCGCCGTAAAACAAAACCATCATCGCGATAAGAACGAACCAATCCGATCGTTTAAGTTTGCACGTTTAAATGTAGATAATTCAAATTCAGTTTTGTATGTGAAAGAATCGATCCCTGGGTCATGGTAACCTTTTAACAAACAACTCTTTTGTACTTAGGTTTCACACCAGAAAAACCGTATACTGTTATAGAGACGAGCAGGAAATTTAAAATCCAGGAATCTGATTAGCTTAGACGCTTAATTTAAACGAAAACCGACTCTCTGATTGTTGGCCAATTTTGAAATTTTCGCTTCCTACTTAACAGCCTATAATGCGTTGCTCACGAGCCATAGACGGATCTAGGAATTTGGCAACCATGAAGTCATCCCATTTGAATGTATGAGAAACAATCGATTCTTAAGAGGCCCGCGGGCGCCACGGCCTTATTACTAATCGACTTTTTTAATGAATTCAAATGTAATAAATGATACACGCAGTTTCCGCATTCCCAGATCCGCCTTCGTCACGAGCCGCTATTTACAAAGAGACACGAAGCCTCTCTCATTTCACGCCTTCTTTTGCTTTTGCAATACCGTATTGCAGTGATGGATTCAGACAGTTTTTGATTGGGGGGAGGGGGGGCACGTCTATGAAATTTGAAATTTATTTTGAAGCGCTGCATGTAATATTTTCGAGCTATGTTGAAAAAAAAAAAATGCGATTTTTGAGACTTCTGTGGGAGTGTAAGGGTGCAGGTTGGAGGTTTGCTTACTGTGACCCCCTCCCTCTCAAAAGCCCCACAGTCTAATATGCCCGAATCGAATCTAATGGATTCTTTTTTTCCCTCCTGTTGAAGACGAGAAATTCCAGAAATTCTGTTCTGAGTTCTGCCATAACTTTGTGAAATCCAGATCCAAGCGTACCGCTCCAGCAATTGCCTGGGCATGGGCGCCCGCAACGGGGGCAAGAGGGGGCACTTGCCCCCTCCCATGGAATTCAAAAAAGTCAAAATTTCACGGTAAAAAATGAAAGGAAGAAAGAAAATGCAATGTTAATTAAAGGAGTAATAGTTCACAAATGTCATTATTTGTTTGTTTTGTCATTTTAACTCATTTTTTTGCAAGGAATAGTAGAATTTAACATTTTCCTTGATATCACTTTCGTCTGCTGTCCCTTTATCCATTATATCAAACGCGTCAAAATTATAACTATTATGTGATACACCTACCATGGCTTAGTAATTGTACACCATTTGGATATGGACAAAAAATCAATTTTCCCCCGGGGGGGGGGTCTCCTAGACCTTCCATTGAGGTTCAACAATTTTGCCCCCCCCCCCTTGGAAATTTTTCTGCGGGCGCCCATGCCTGGGAAGTACAAGCTAATAAAATGCACATGCATGCTTTCGGAGAAAAGAACCGCAAACAAGTCAAGTGAGTAGTTTATAATATGCATGTAAGTATTCGTGAGTGTATCAGCTCTTGAATTTGGTTATGCCGATTTGAAGTGCAAGAGAGTATGTTGAAAAAGAGCCACGGCCTTGGATATAGGATTCTCAAAAAAAAAAAAAAAAGAGTTGTAGGCCAAAGGCAGACGAAAAATTGAGCCGGTATCTTCAATACGGGCCGTCGCACTGTGGTTCAAAACATTAATTTGGCAGGACATGAAAAAATTTGGTTTTATGCTTTAAAATCACTGTAGATGTGACATTTTTTTTTTTTAAATAAGCATGTTGTTTGACTCATTATAAGCTCTGAAATGAACGATTTCACACATTCTTAGGTTACCTTGCTTTTTAATATTCAGAATCTTCATTTTTATTCGTAAAATTATGTCCTGGTAATTCGATGTTTTAAAACCACTGTACGACGCGACGGCGACGCTACGATACCATCTCGTGGGTGCTTTCTCCTTAAAATCAACATTGGAAGGAGTATTCACGTTTCTAGTCAAGAGCAAACCCGATGTTTTTGGGGGGTTAATATTCTGCAGATACTCTATGCGCCCGCCTCACAATTGAAAGTGCTGAAATGCGGGTTGCGGCGCGGCGGACTAAAATGATGATATTTTCTCCTTTGAATTATCCTGAAGTTGCTGCCTGCGTTGGGTCTGCGGGAACGGGGGGGGGGGTGGGGTGCCGGGTGCCGGGGTCGGGTACCTCATTCAGGAAGCCCCAGGATTTGCGTCTTCGGATTTACTGCAGCTCATGGAAATATTCGATCCCTATTCAAATAAAATACGGGATACGGGAAACGGGAAACGGGAGAGAGCGATGCGAAGAAGAAGAAGAGGGCGAGGATATAATGTTGTAACGGCGCCTTTGTTGCCACGGTTCGGAAGAAATATTCCTGAATTCCTGAAATATTCCTAAATTTTTTCCTGAAATTTCCATGACGCAACACTGAAAAAAAAATCAGCTAAATTTAACTAATTTCAACTTAAAAGTATGGACACCACTTAAAACTGTTAGTTTAACTATTTGAATTAGTAAAATTAACTCCGTGCCATGTTAATTAACATGGCACGGAGTTATTTTTACGATGTCTTTGGAGAACAGGGCAATGCATGATAAGCTGTTCCGTGCAAAGTGGAGCTCTGGCAAATTTTTGCAGTTAACAAATGAATAGTGAAATCTGCGAAGGCAAAACCAGCGAAGACCACGAAAATCACACTTGAAAAGTCTATAACTCAGTAAATGAACTTAAAAAACATCTGTAACAGCAAGATCTTAAAAGCGGAGCTCAGGGGAGTGTCGGGGGGCCCGGGGGGGGGGGGGGGGTTACCCTTGCCCCAAACGGCACTCTCCGTGGGCGGCAAACTTGGGCGAACAAACAACCAAAAGGTTATCAACTTTCAAAATGAATCACCGAAGGCGGCAAAATCAAAGTGTTACAAGCAAAACATAAAAAAGTAATCAAATTTAGAATTTTAAGGGGTGGCAATTCGCGGAGGACGGTGAGATTGCATTCTTGCAATTCGCGTGATTTTTTTTTTTTTTGTGTACCTACTCATATAGTCGTTTTCACAGTTGCTATGTAAGAACCAACTCTGCAGTCTCCTGCAGCAAAAGTTTGCACTAGCCCCATTGGCCGTATAGTTTCAAAATGCCTGATGAAAGGATGTTGAACTTAAAGTCATCATAGACGTAGCTTGCGGCGAGCTTCTTCCATTTATAATACACGATTTCAATTTTCAGCGAAAGCCTCAAGATTGATTTTCTTAACTTCTACCTCATTTGCTTGTACTCTTACTTTCGAGTCGACTTAATTGCAGGGTTTTGTTAATTTGTCCCTCAAACATAAAAGTCCCTTCATTTTCTTCAAAGGCAACCATCCCTACTTCTGAGAGGGAGCTTTAGTCTCTTGTTGTTATTTACTCTACATAACCTTTCTTGAAATGGGGTAAGCTTGGCAGGAATAATAACATGCAAATTTCTTTGGTCGCTGCGAATGTACGTTTAGAGGAACTTTTTGAGACTTTCGCGTTATTATCTTCACCTATATACGAAAGGTGGAATGCTATGAAAGCAGGATTCTGCTTATTTTCGGGAATTGCAAAATAACCCTGACTTAAAAATACTTCTAGGTATATTTGCAATAATGATGTTTGAACCACGGATGCATAGTGGATAGCTCTCGCTTTGCAGGCGGGTCTAGTCCTAGTCGGACTTGCTCGGAATCCTCGGAGCTTGCAGTATAATATAACGATGCATTTTAGTCAAAATCAGTGTTGCCAGATTGGGTAAAAAAGCCGTACGCTTTACATTGATTTGAATGGGGACGATATACGGCTTTTTACCCTCGATCTGGCAACACTGGTCAAAATGTCGATCTTGAGGCTGGTCACTGCAGGTACACTCAAAATTTTGATCTTTCTCTGGGCTTGAAATTTATCAAAATCAACGTCACCGGATAACAATTAATTCGTGATCACGGCAACGTCACCTTAAAATTGTATACGTAAATCTGACTGTTACAATTGTTGTATAGGAATTTGCGTAAATAGTTTAAAGTAATTAAATACTTTCGTTTTATTCTTTATTCATTTTTTTTTTTAAATACCTCTTCTACCAATCAAATATTTCGAATATTGAATGTATCTAATATTCTCTACATATCAAATGCATCAATTGAATTTGTTTTAGTTCCTCTACACCTCCTCACGTTTTGTCCTCTTGATTATGATGGAGTATTGGATACGTATGCGCGTATATTGAGTATATTGTTGATATCACTGCCCATGCCGAGTATTCCTTGGTAAAAATGATGACTATAACCGTTCCAAAAACGACTATAAACACAGTTGGCCAACTATGGATTATAGTTGGCCAACTATAGATTATAGTCGGTAACTATGTTTATAGTCGTTTTTGGAATAGTCGTATAGTCGTCATTTTTACCAGGGTTTGCAACGGATAGATGTACTTTTAAAAAGTGGCATCCCCAGAAATGAAGTATAGGGACAGTTTACTATTAATTAGTGCTGCTTGTACTCAATATACTTGCGTAAAGATAGAAACAATAACTAATTAAACTTAAGGTGATTCCAGGCGAAACTTTTCCAGATTTCAATCCGATGGATAGCGCCACTAGTCGCTTTTTGGAAAAGTCGTGTTTTTGGCGTTTTAAACTGAAACCATAGATAAAATGCAAAATTCAATAACGCCAGCACCTGCAAAAAAATTTTATGGAATTTTTGAGCCCAAAAATGAGCCAAATTGGTTTAAAATTAAAGCCGTAAATTATGAAATTCGTTTCGCCATGAGCCTAGTGAGTGAGAGTGAGCGCGAGTAATGATACGTCTATCTGCCTCACTCGCACTCATTGCGGCTTACGGGATGTTTCGTATTTCATAATTTCCGGCTTTATTTTTGAGTTTTTCAGCCTGAAACTTTCAGGGTACCTTCCTCAAGTATGCTCGCAGGTGCTGACGTTCCTAAAATTCGTGTTTTTAGCGTGAATTCGTCAAATGTAGCCAAAAACAGTTGACTTTTTGAGCAGCGCGACGTGGTGTCTACAGTAGGAACTAATCGACCCTGGAATCATCTTAAGATCAAGACACAAAAACGGGATCTAGACCAAAAAATACACAATAAACCCGAAACGTCTCGATTAAAACACAGGAAGCATCATCAGTCGGAAGAATAAAGAAATGAAAAACACAAAAAACACAAAAATGTGAGTCTGACCCAGATCACCATCCTGGAGCGAAGACACTGTTATTATTTCGGGTCGGATTCACAGTTTTGAGTTTTTTGGGTTTTCATTTTTTATTCTTCCTTCTGATGATAATTCCTGTGTTATGTAATCGAAACGTTTCTGGTTTGTTTTGTCGCTTTTGGTCCATACGCCATTTTCGTGTCTTCAATTTGTTTATAAAACATCACAAAGTTAGATATTTAAATGTCTGATGTTTTGTCAATTTTTTGTTCTGAAAAACCTTTCTTGCAACCTTTATGTTGTTCATAAAAAAAAAAACAAAAAACAAAAAACAAAAAACAAAAAAAACTAAAGCAAATACAAAAAACAAAACCATGATATTATACATATTATAAACCATGGAAGTTCTGGTGTGGATTGACATAAAAACTAATGTCTACTCCATGATGCATGCGAACTCTCTGGATGGTTCAATGAGAACGTCAAAGGCCATAAAACTTCAATTTTGTTGTTGTTAAATATGACAACAATGTTAACTTATAACCGTAAGTGGGTGTACAGCTCGCGCTGACTCTTCTCGCTCTATGCACCAAGTGCGCTTTGCTGCGACTGTTCGGTGTTCATTGCTTTGCATGCAACGTTTACCTGATGCTAGCGAGAGAATACAGGCAGTCACAATAGTAAACGTCCCTCTCCCTTCTCCCCCTCCCACCAGTTTGTTCCGGGGGATTCTAAGATTCTTAAGTGTGCAAACCCATCTCCAATAAACTCAGTAAGGATAATTGAATCGTTACTTATACCGAAAGGGCCTAATTTAACTATGCAACAAAAAAGAGCTTTGATTTCTTAATATTTCAACTCATAAGAAAATCTGTTTTGGGGAAACTATAACCAAACGTAGAGGTTTTTTTTCTTTATTTTTTTTGGGAAATCTCCATCTATTGATGATAAAATCAAATCACTTTTAGATTCAATAATTATACTGGCTAAAATTGTTGATCATATTTTTAGTAATTTTTGATTTCCTGAGATAAAATCCTGACTACCCTAGCTAAAATTCTGTTTAGTAGTCTCCTATCCGGAATTTTGGTTAAATTGACGGTTAGGAAAGAATCAAACAGAATGAAATGCTGATTGCGGTGACTGACAATTTTGCCCATAGTGATTAATGAGGTCTATTTGTGATTAGTTTTCATAGAATCATTGAGCTTTTTCTTCGCGTTTCCTTCATACCTTTTATTTGAAATTTCATATAGGTTGAAATGATTTGTGGGGTTATCAAGAAATGAAGTTTTGAAATTGGCCGTATATTTACCTGCTTATGCACTTGATGACATTCCTTGTTTTACCTATTGCCTGCTGCATACATTGGCGGATCCAGCCCTCGCAAACGGGGGGGCGCGTTTGGAATTTTCGCCCTTAAGCGACCCCTTTTTTAGTTTTTCTCCCTTTCTTTCCCCCTTCCTTACCCCTCCATTCCCCTTTTTATGGCCGGGCGGGAGGGGGACGATCGCCTCTTTCGTCACCCCCATGTAGGCTGCACAGAATTGTTCAGCAGTGGCGTAGCGTGCAGCAATCCGGCAATGTTCTATTGTGTTCATTTAAACTCTTGTAAAAGGTCGAATGCGAAGGTACCCAATAGTTCACGGGAAAAAATACTGGTAGAATTTTCCATCTGGCGCGCATTGCTGATTTTGGCGTCTAATAGCAAGTATTTTAAATTTCACCATAATATGGTAAATGCAACGTACCTTGTGGTAAATTAAGGAAACATGTTGGTACATTTTTGTATACTTAACAGCAGACTCTGAAATCAGATATGCAGAAGGTAAATTCTACTTACCACTCTTTTTTTTTTTTGTTTGATCTTCTTCGTGGGGTTTCAATAGACGAACTGCGACGTTGCCAAATTACATGCAACGTTTTCGATACATTTAGGTTGTTTACTACAGTAAACCACCACTGTCTATACCTTATTGGACTGCTGTCGCGTGAATAACGGCTCGGTTTTGTTTTCAATAACGTGGTTGCATTTTGGATACATCCTGTACAGTTTGTACGCGGCGCAAATAGAGAGAATGGAATCGACACAAAACGATATTGCTCGTAACTCACAGACAACCAGCTTAACTGCCTTAAACGCCCAAAGCTAAAAGTTGTTTCGTTGGATCTTTGTGCGAACGTAGAACGTTTCTCTCCACAACGCACAACGCGCAACGAGGTATTATATTCATGCTGGCAGACGAGCAGACCCACAGATTGAGCACAGTGGTTTGAATCCCTCCATTTACAGGAAGGATTTTTTTTTTTTTTTTTTTTTTTTTTTTTTTTTTTTTTTGCGATCTTTCAGCCTGACGAATAAGTCCTTCAAAACGCTAACATCTTCCAAATAAAATAGGCTGTTTTCAAATCCGTTGTTTTCGATTCATTATCGCTTTGAAGACGTAACATTCACATCAGCGAGGTCATTTCAGATGAGTTTGGTCTATGACAGTTGTCACGCGCTCAGCGCTAAATCCTTTTCATCGGCCATTTTTCATATCGATGAGCAAAAATTGAGAACTCGTGTCGGCCAACTCATCTGAAATGTCCTCTATTGCTGGCGAGCTAAGTAACGTTAATTTTATCTCAAATCAGAGACGGTTAAAAGATTATTTTGACACCAATAAAACATAGCATTGTCGGAAAAATAACGGGAAACAAGCGAGCTTTTTTCCTCTTACAACCGCCATGGAGTTAAGTTCGAAGAGTGACTTACGGTTACGAATTCTAAAGCAGTGGCGTCGCGTGCAATTTGGCAACAATGTGTTTTATCTATTTAAACTCATGTAAAATATTGAATTCAGGGGGTGCACAGTGCACAAGGAAAATTCGATGTATTTAATGAGTTTTAATGGAGCGATTGCATTGTTGTCAGATGGCACGCGACGCCACTGTTCTAAAGTTAAGCAAGGGAAATCTCCCGGGTTCCCCACTTCACTTGGTAACATTGACGTACTTCCAAGGCACCTGCCCCCGCCCCCTCCACCACCCTTATCACCACCCCTGTCCCCACCTCCTAACGCGTAATGACCAGCGGCGGCTCGTGCTATTTGGCAACACTGTCTTTGCTCCATTTGAACCTATATTTAACAATCGATTGCTGGTGAAGCGCTGCTTCACTTTCGAATCGATTGTTTTACATACAATCAAATGGAGGGATGACATTGTTGCCAAATTGCACGAGCCGCCTCTGGTAATGACCTCATTTCTTTGAAGATATGTGTGCTATCGATCTCATTGTCAGAGCAACAGAACGGCGAGTTGAAGAGTTAGTGACGTTTTCCGATAGATAGCGTCACTCACTTCTCTCCACTTTCGCGGTTTCACCGCTAGGTTGACAGGGTTGGCTGTAAGCAAAGAATGAACGCACGAGCATTGGTGTCTAGCGAATTTTGTGAAATTAAATTACTTGTCAATACGTCAAATACTCAGCAATTCGTCTGTTTGATAGTCTCTCCTTTCCAATCAAGAAGCACCTCAGGGAAGCAGACTTAAATACCTTATTATTTGCGCTGCAGTGATTTTTCGTTGAAAATGCCTTCTACAACATCGGCAAAGTTATAAATTTTAATTTTTTTTTTTTTTTTTTTTTATTTATGAGTGAAGCTAACAGTCAATTCAAATGGCATAATTTTACTGCTCATTGTTTTTGTTTATTTGTTTATTGAATCAAACACATCATAGCTGTATCATACAGCTTTATTTGTGTAAAAGAATTCAAAATAAAAAAAAGAATAAAATGATATTTTTTAGCAGTTATACATGATCTTTGGTCGGAGAGGTTGACAAGTGTATATACGATGAGTGTTGCGTCGCGTCGTTGTTGCTCAGCGAAAAACACCTTAATGCACGATAACTATAGGTGAAGATTAAACCTAACCTAAAAATCATCCATGGCAACTACGCAGGTTACCCATTAGACATGCACTATTTTACCCTCTGTGCGACGAAACGCAACGTGAACTGCGAGACGTAAGCGACGTTTATTTAATATTTGAAGTTCATATGTTCATCTCCAGGTATTATTCTCGTTTCTCTCTTCCACTCCTCTCCCCTCTCACTTCTCTCTCTCTCTCTCTCTCTCTCTCTCTCTCTCTCTCTCTCCTCTCTCTCTCTCTCTCTCTCTCCTCTCTTCTCTCCTCTCTCTCTCTCTCTCTCTCTCTCTCCCCATTCTATTCCATACCCCATCACCCTCTCCTTTTCTCTCGAATATTTCAGTTCAACGCTGCGGCGCCTCTCGTTTCTATCATCATATCATTTTTCACAAGCATCTCTTTACGCCTTTTGCAACATTGAACGGCGTCTACTGACTGTAACTAGGTTGTCATCAAAATATTGTGCAGGTGAGCATCTGCTGTTTGCGAGCCAAGAGAAATTGACTCAGTTGATTTCTTGTTTTGTTTTTGTTATTGAATAATATAAAGAAACGAAGATACGAATAATCGCCTTCAAAATGTGTCGATGCAACCGCTGCAATGTCCAATAAGTAGTCCGAGTGGTTTCCTATATCTGAAGACAAGACTTCTTTTCATAGCTTGATTGCAATCATACTTGTAGAAGTCTATCTATACTTGTATGGATTTGAGGGGATATGTATATTTGAAGCGAACGAACCAAACAAAAAAGGGGATTTATCCAAATTTTGATTGTGAATGACCCGCTGCAGAAAGCAGACAGCTCTTGATAAAGTTTATATTGTCTCTCACCGTCTGATTAGCGTGCTGCGTGCGGACAACTTTAAAAGGGTTCAATCGATTTTTTCTGTGCAAACATCTGCCTGCACTGCACAAATGTTGTTCAATGGATAAGGTGGTTTTATTTTTGATAAATAGTCAAGGAAAACAATGTCAAATGGAATGCTATGCTAGATAATATAAGGTAAGGTGCAAGGTAAGGACTGGTAAAGCGAACCAACAGTTTCCTAGTAGATACCCAATGAACACTTTTTTTCTTTTTTTCCCCCCTCTTCACTTGGACAAATAATGATTTTACTTAATGATTTAATCATCTGTTTGTTTTATTTATTTCTTTAATTATCTTTTTATTTATTTAACTAGTTAATTATTATTCCTCGACATTATACATACAACCTTCCTCTTAAAGTTTCATTTCTTTTTAATTAAAATTTTGCTTTTATGATGTCTTTAATTGTTGACGGACTCGTCTGGCCCACCACAAAAATTGGTCGTAGAGGGCGAGACAGTTTGTTCGTCGTCCTTTTTTTATTTAAAAATAAGATTTTTTTTTTTTTTTAATAATAATATTTTGTTAACTAATCTGAACATCTATTTGTATTCTTTAGTAGCGTTTTTTCTGTAAGGGTTTCATATTTCTTGGTTAGACGATGAATAAAATACTATTTAAAAAAAAAAAAAAAAAAAAAAAAAAGGGGGGGCTATCACTTGTCGTAGACACCTTCAATTTGAGGACGATCGGTGACTATTTGCGCAATTTTCTTAAGGGGTATACCACCCTAATTTTCGATTTTTTTTATTTTTTTTTTCCCCCCCCCAATTTTGTAGAGGACAATTCAGGGAATACGAGGATATTTTTTTTTTTAAATTTTTTGGAGGTCGGAAAGTATTTTTAAATTAATTTTAAAGTTTATGAGTCAACATTGCGAAAATTTAGAAAATTGGAAAAAAATTTTTGGGAAAAAAATTCGGATTTTTCAAATCAATTTTTCGCTTGTTTTTTCAACTTCAAAACAGCTTTTCTCGAGTATTATGATAG
>VMOF01000111.1:83520791-83556241 GCA_011764245.1 Trialeurodes vaporariorum | reverse complement strand
TACACTAGACAATATCACCGACTTATAACTACATAGATGGAACCATCTCGTTTATGTAAACATGAACAGAACTTCACACATTTGAATGTTTCGTTTGGATGCGTACATTTCTTATATTATTTTGTAATCTATGATAAACCGAGCAAATGCAGCCAACAGTTCATGTATTTAGAACGAAATTCCATCATTTTGTGGTTACGATGTTATTTACTTATGCACGGTGGTTCCGTCCATGTAGTAGTATACCGGTGCAAATAGTGTCTAGTGTAACGCGGGCTGTTTGAAATTGAAGTGGTTTCCTGAGTTAATGAGTGCATTTTGAACGTTTTTAATGTGCGCATCGTTATTTTCGCCGAATTTTACATCAAAATCAAGGTTCTATTTTGTTATAGCAAAAGTATGCAACAGACCCATTCCATGATTTTTTAGGGTACTCATTGTCATTTCCCCTGGTAAATAAGTAAACCTGAGCTATTCAACCGTACAAAGAAAAAGTTAGCAAGAGCCCCATTCTTGATATTCGCAAATTGCGTTTCGCCGAGCTCATTCAATTAACAGATTAGGCAAAGTAAACGCCACGGAGTAGAAGGAGTCATCCACCTACCTAGTTTGAGTGATTGAGCGGTGATCTAGCATGCAGTATCCTGGTTATAAATTTCATCTCGACACAGAGAGAATTATTTTTTTCAATCCAATAAGGTGTATTCCGTTTCTGTTAACGATACTATGCGCAGTGAAATATTGACTGAGGGGAAATTCCTTTAACCCAAGGAAAACGTCTGCTGCTGCAAGTAAAAGATTCCTTGTTGTGACAGTGATTCTCCTTCATGTAACAGAACTTACTTCGCGCAAGGAAAACTGTCACAAGTAAACGTGATTCCTTGGTTTTAAAGAAGTGATTTCTCTGATTATTCTCTCAGTGCAATGACGCATCCCGTTGAGCTTGTGAAGTCCGTTGGTGAATCAGAGATTATCTACGCTCTTGGCCAGTAGCGTCATTTTAGGGGGTTTGGCACATCCAGAAAGTTTGGCTCACACAGAAAACTTAAGGAGCAAAAAAAAGAAATTGTCAAATTTAGTGAGTATATAGGTTAAAAAAAAGCTTTAAACTTCTTAAAAAATTGGGAACAAAATGTATTTTTTCTCAAAATTCGCATGAGACCGAATGCATGAGAAGCAAAAAAAAAAAAAAAAAAAAAGTTCATCAGATTTGTTTACCCCCCCCCCCCCCCTGGAAAGACCTGAAATAACGCCACTGCTCTTGGCTAATTAGCTCAAGTACTCTGTAACCTTGAGCTGTGTATTTGCGGTCCAAAGTACATAAGTTCGAAGCGAATCCATGAGAAATATTTTATTTACTTATTTATCTATTTTGTTTTATTTTGTTGTTGTTGTTTTTTTTCTGGATTTTGGTTTTGGTATAGTCTGTCGGCGCCGGTCCATCTATCGCCATTCGATCGTTCCACTGGAACTCCCCGCACCGCAAGGGTTGTCGATCCAGCAGAGGAACGGTTATTAGGGTGTTCCGTTTTGCAACAAGTGTCTCGGATTTTCGCTCCCCGGGGGTTTTCCCATTCCTTTGGTCCTAAATAGCACCCCTGTAAAATTTGAGCCCCCTCCGATGTCGGGAACCCTTGCCGACTCGGCTCCGAAGTTGCCAGATTTTCGTAATAATTGACGTTTTTTTCGTAAAATTACATGACGTGTAAGAAGCACTGCTTCTTACCAATTTCACACTTTTAGTCTCAAAATAGTCATTTAGGGTCAAGTGAGTTACCACAAATCCATCAAAACGTTGATCTGGGGCCTCCAGCCCCCCTTTAAATATCCTTGAAAAACTCCAAAATCACGTAATTTTTGACATTTTTGCTCATAAGTCATTCGTGTGGCTCTTCTTTTGAATTTCTGCAATTTGAGGCCTCTAAAGCCCCGCAAAGGGTACCTTCTAGTGAGTAATGGACGTAGGTTATTTGTTTATTTGAACAAATTGATTTTAAACCGTGCCGCCAGGGCCGTAATGTTTCGCCGCGCGAAGCGGCGATTCGCACAAATCCCGTTTTGCGGCGATTTTGCGCCGTTCCGTTCTGCATGATACAATAACTTTGGCAACCTGAAAACTTGCTTACTGGATCAATTTTTGTTGTAATTCAACGTGGTGGTCATGGTATTTTTCTCAGATTTTTTTAAATCCGATATTTTTCCCCTCAAAGTTGGTGAAAAACACGATTCTTGAAAAGCGAAGTTTATTTGAATCGTGTTTTCCGGCGATTTCACGCGTTCTGTTCGGCATGATGAAATCACTTCAGACGGATAAAACCTCAGTCTCTGCATCTATTTTGTCTGGTCTTTATAGCAGCGATTATATTTTCTTTCTCAACTTTTTTAAAATGCAATATTTTCTCTCTCTAAGTGGGCGAAAATGCCAATTTTACGATAAACGTATAAAAATCTCTTTGAATACCGAACGTTTCGCAAATGATGGCTTGTGCAGTATGACAACAGTGCTTCCTCTTTATTTCATTTTTTTCAAAGCTGATTTTGAGTGAACATTTTCTATAGAAAATTGTTCCACATTGGTGTAAAAAATGGAGATGGTTCTTTGTCTTCACATTGCACGAGATGCCATGCACTGCCCATTTCTTTAATTCAATTTAGAATAAATTATATTTTTATTTTTTCCCCCTCCCCATAAAGTGGAATATTCTGAAGATAGAAGGTTTACGAGATGAGAAACCGTACAAAAGAATCATACACCATAAAAGACAATACAGTGGTGCGCTCAATAATTCCTTCTTGGCATCTTGATATAATTTTTCCTATAGTTTGACACAACTTTCAAAATGAACTGTTGCTGCTTCATTTTTCGGCAACAGTCCTTTATATTCTTCAATAAACTTGACGCCTCTCTTCGCTACATCATCAACGAATTGCAATTTCCTTACAAGTTTATAATATTCAAATATACTGTTCATTTTCATAGCACCTTGAAGGGTCAGATCACATGAATCGACCAACAAAAACTATTTGATGTATACTTTTAAAAATGAAATCGGAAATGTCTATTCCTCGGATGCACACAATGTCATTAAATTTTAGATGTTTCTCGCTTTTGAAATGGAATTTTCTAGGCTTGAGCTTCAAAAAAAATAAAATAAAGAGAAAAAACTGTTGTCATATTGCACAAGCCATCATTTGCGAAACGTTCGGTATTCAAAGAGATTTTTATACGTTTATCGTAAAAATTGGCATTTTCGCCCACTTAGAGAGAGAAAATATTGCATTTTAAAAAAGTTGAGAAAGAAAATATAATCGCTGCTATAAAGACCAGACAAAATAGATGCAGAGACTGAGGTTTTATCTGTCTGGAGTGATTTCATCATACCGAACAGAACGCGTGAAATCGCCGGAAAACACGATTCAAATAAACTTCGCTTTTCAAGAATCGTGTTTTTCACCAACTTTGAGGGGAAAAATATCGGATTTAAAAAAATCTGAGAAAAATACCATGACCACCACGTTGAATTACAACAAAAATTGATCCAGTAAGCAAGTTTTCAGGTTGCCAAAGTTATTGTATCATGCAGAACGGAACGGCGCGAAATCGCCGCAAAACGGGATTTGTGCGAATCGCCGCTTCGCGCGGCGAAACATTACGGCCCTGGCGGCACGGTTTAAAATCAATTTGTTCAAATAAACAAATAACCTACGTCCATTACTCACTAGAAGGTACCCTTTGCGGGGCTTTAGAGGCCTCAAATTGCAGAAATTCAAAAGAAGAGCCACACGAATGACTTATGAGCAAAAATGTCAAAAATTACGTGATTTTGGAGTTTTTCAAGGATATTTAAAGGGGGGCTGGAGGCCCCAGATCAACGTTTTGATGGATTTGTGGTAACTCACTTGACCCTAAATGACTATTTTGAGACTAAAAGTGTGAAATTGGTAAGAAGCAGTGCTTCTTACACGTCATGTAATTTTACGAAAAAAACGTCAATTATTACGAAAATCTGGCAACTTCGGAGCCGAGTCGGCAAGGGTTCCCGACATCGGAGGGGGCTCAAATTTTACAGGGGTGCTATTTAGGACCAAAGGAATGGGAAAACCCCCGGGGAGCGAAAATCCGAGACACTTGTTGCAAAACGGAACACCCTAACGGTTATTTGCGGTTTCTTTACTCCACCACATTGGAACATTAATCGAGACCGAACAGACTGGAGACTGTGGTCTATTGCGTTACACCTGAAAAATAAAATAAGAATTAAATAAAATACGCGCTTTGTGTTTGGTGATCGAAGCGCACTGCGTTAATGCATTTACTACATCTATTTACAAAAAATACAAATTCATCTTCGAATCCTTCAAAGTTGTGTGTTTTTGTCAGGAAATGACTTTTGTGTAATGCTCGATACATACGACACATACGTTTCTGTTGTTGAGTAGTTACACATTTTCGATATCTTTTTAAAATGCATCGTAGAGCTTTTCCAATTTTTTAATGTTTTTGATTGTTCGTTTTTTGGTTGTTGAACCGTCTTGCAGAGGTCTGAATCTATCCACTGGCGGATCTAGGAATCTATCCTTCTCTCTCTTCTCCCATTAGACCGCGTATGATAGAAAAGTACAGATTAGGGGCAGTCACGTGATTTTTGCCCCGTCTTCTATCCTTTGCTAACACATGCACTCTAATGGGAGAAGAGAGAGAAGGACAAATACCTGGATCCGCTATAGTGAATCTATGTACATAGAAATAGATAGATTCATTTTCGGTTTTTGTTTTGTTTTGTTCTGGGAAACATTCTTTAAGATTCTTGGTTGTTTACAAAGATGTTTGATGTGCATACAATATCTCATAAACCAGCGCACATCAAATGTTCTATTTCCACTCTGCTTTTCTTTCACTCGACGAAAACCGGCAACCGAGTACGAGTGACTGAGGCTCTATAACTATACATATACTTATTGTCATCCAAACTGGTTCTCTCTCCTCAGTTCCTCAGTTTCAGAATGACCGGCCACAGCACGGAGCACAGTGAGCAGCAATGGTTGCTCCAGTGACCAACAACCTGGAATTTAAAGTTCAATAAAACCAGCGCTCAAAAGTTTTCGCACGTAATTCAAATATTCAGTCCGACATTACTAGCGTTGGGTCAAAACGGTCCTTGACATCGGAAAATTAAATTTTTTATGTGAAAACTTTAGGACTATATCATGTTCGTCCGTCTCGATTCAGTAAGTTTGAACTTGATTCAGTCATTAGTGATGCGACACACCAAGGGTGCGTTAAAGTTGCTTGAGGTGGTTTGAACCCCCCCCCCCCTTAAATAACATGGCCTTAATTGATTTGTCTTTTTTTTCTCCACCCCAATCATTGCATGAAATACTGTACAATGTGACACTTTAAAACAAAATGTTGTACAAAAAAAAATGTTGAGAAATTGGATGAAAGAACTATATGTGTCAAAACAATAACGATCGAGTTTTCTCAGATAAGAATTTTGGGTCGGGAAATCCGTTGCAGATCAGTCCCCCACTCACACCCATAACTGAAAAAGTGTGAAAATCTCGTGGCAATCTTTAATTCGTCGATAGTACTCCTGCAGCAAAAGCTTGCAAGAGCCCCATTCGGGCTGACTGTGCGGCGGGGCGCCTGTCGAACGGCGAGCATCAAACCGCAAACCACGCTGCGCTGGAGCTGCTCGCTGCACCACTAACTTGTACTTAGGCTGCGCAACCGGGCTCGCTCGCTTGCTTCGTGCGGAACTTAAATTCAGTCCGCGGAAAAACTTTTTTAACTCTGCTGCTCGCGCGGTCACTTTCCAACCGAACCACACGTCAAAAAGCCGCACAGACACCACGGAAGAGGTGTCGCTCACGATGTACCAGCCGCATAGCACCTATATCTCCGCCCGAGCGTGCCCCGTCACCAACGAGATGACTCGTTTTCTGGGAAAATAAAAATAAGGATTTATGTGTAATGGAGCTGTTGCACACTTTTGCTGTTAGCGATTCAAGGGTCGATTCAGTCGTATCATACCCTGCAAAATATAACGATGGTTGCACTATAAAAGCTCTCAAAATCTACACTCAAACTCATAAACATTTAAATGCGCGAGCGTAATGGTGGCGTCGGGCACTAACAATGGGAGATTCCCATGTAATAGTTACTGTAACACATCATCAAATAGTGACCAACGAAGAGACGACTTCCCTTTGATACCGGTGCACTATGGTCTGAGATCGTCAAAAAGTGGCCGAAAATCAACTCGTAAATTTATCATTTATAAACTTTCAGGGCCAATTTTAGTCAATGAAAACATATTCAAAAAGTAATTTAAACTTATAAATGTTGCCGGAAATTTTTAAATTTTAGCTTAAAAAGGTCGAAAACGATGATTTTTAATGACTTCTTCTCAGTGATTTTTGGTACTTTTCTTCCGATCTCAAACCATAGTGCGGTGTCACCAGGTGTCACGGTACCAATAATCGGATCACAAATGTGAATCACTACTCTGGTGTCCAATTACTCTGTGAGTCTTTCCATGCCAACATAGAGAGAGTGGCGAAATTAAGAGAGGAATCTCCCATAATTACTGCCCTACGCCGCCATTACGCTCGCGAATTTACAACTTACTGGCAATTTATGAGTTTAGGAGTGGATTTCGTGAGTTTGTAGCGCTACAATCGTTATTTTTGCCGGGATTTACATTTGAATCGACCCTTTTATTGCTTACAGCAAAAACGTGCAATGGGCCCGTTATTAAAATTGACAAATTTATTCTAATTGTTTTTGGTAAAGGGTCTGTTGCAAACTTTTGCTACAACGATTAAGAGTATTTAATCTAATGTAAAATCACCTGAAAAGTCCACTGGTGGCACCAGAAAGTCATAAAATGCAGTATGAAACTCACGAGAGACGTTTAATGAAATCCAAGATGGCTGTAAAATATTGAGCAACCTGTATGCATGCACCACGAACATCCAAGGATAGCCAACCTCACAATATCGATCACACCCAATCACAACGTAAATAAATACATAACCTTTGAAGCTAGTGAGGTTGTCAACGTTGGCAATCCTTGGATGTTAAAGGTGCATGCATACGCAGATTGCTCGATATTTTACCGCCATCTTGGATTTCATTAAACGTCTCTTGTGAGTTTATTATCGCATTTCATGACTTTCTGATGCCACCAATGGACTTTTCGGGCGATTTTACATACGATGAAACACTCTTTATCACTGTAGCAAAAGTTTGCAACAGACCCATTGGCATGTTTAAAATTGGCATTTGGCAAAGAAAAAAACAGTGAAGATGAAATACATCATGGTGGCAACGGGATCGATTAACCAATGAAATTAATTTTTTACGACCAAACTTTGGACTACTTTTTCTCAACTTTCTGTTGGTTTGTGGACTTTTTTAATGTCATATTGGATTTTTGTCGTCACTTTTCCTGCCAGGCTAGAATCATCTGTGAGCAGTAAAAACCCCAGAAGTGTGCAAGATTCTCGCTATCGGTTAGACGTTTGGTATTTAGTATTTCAATGGCACATCGTTAATTTTCCGAGTTTTTGTATTTTCTTGTGATTTTTAGTTATTTCCGGTGTTTTTCTGTACTCGCAGCACTTACCAACTAACCGCACAAACGTGATCAGGTGATCGACATTGAAATTGAACCCCTGAGGATTTACATCAGAGTCGTATCCAGAGGAGGCTGTCTCTCTCTCCATCTATTCAAACGCATGTGTTAAAAAAGGATATAAGTATGCGTGCTAAAGTCACGTCCACATCTTTTTCTGACATATCCGGTGGCGTATTCAGGTGGGGAGGGGGGAGAAGCTTCCAATGTTGCCAGGAAATACCCAAAAATGCTTCCTTCGGCACTTAAAATTTCAACCCCCCCCCCCCCCCCCCCCCCCAGAAGAATGGTCCAGATCCGCAACTGACCAGATCCGTTTTAATGGGTGAGAAAAAGATCGACAAATCCCTGAGTACGGTTCCATATCACATTTCATTCGTGAAAAATATATTTTGAATATAAACATGTAACATGTATGAATTAATATTTGTCCTGTTAAAGTACTGCTTGAACGCGATTTTAATAATGATACTCATCTTCACTCATTTTCACTGTTCTCAGTCAAAATGGATTCAATCATATTTGTTCCTTTCAGACTTTTACATCCTTCATTTATCACACTCATTTACATAGACAAAAACCTCCGTGATTTAACCCTCCCGTAAAGGCTTTAATCCTGTTCGACATAGTGCAGTATATGCGGTTAAATAGTTGGAGGAGCCTCGCGTTTAACCAAACCTAAAATACGTTGATATAAATCCCCGGTGCCCATTCATTTGATGGGGTAGGGAAAAAAAATTAGTGAACCTCGGAACTTTATTGATTAACCTCCTTCAAAAAGATTGATTTCAACTGGATGAGGCCGATTTTTTAAAACATTAAACTGTCTGACCCCCGCGCTTTATAAAGCTCGTAGACTTTGAACAATGTTGCGCAATATGATTATACCCTCTACAAAGGTCACTGGTAACAATTTTATTTGAAGTTCGAATGTGAGTATAGTGATAGCTCGCGCAATCTAGCAACCGTGCCCCCTCCCCCGCAATATAAACCTGTATAAAGCAATCGTCAATTTGAGAGTATAAGATCGTTTCCCCGAGAATCGATAATTTAGCATGTATAGGTATTTAAATGGAATAAAGCCACGATGTTGCCAAATTTGCGAGGGACGCTGCGAATCTGAGTCTGAGTTCCGTGCAATTTATCTCCCCATTCAGACTCATCTGAAAGCACGTGTAAGTAATTTAAAACAATGATTCTCAAAAAATAAAGGGAAAAAATAAAATAATAAGAAAAACCGAAAGATCCATGCATTTGTTTGTTAGAGAAGAAAAATTGATGTCTCATTAATCTTGCAGTTGAGACAGAAACAAGAGCTAGTGGATCAGAGAGAGGGGCAAAAAAAAAAAAAAAAAAATTAGCGAGGAAAAGCGAGGGGAAAAGTTTATCTGAGAGCTAGAGGGGGATCCCCCTCCTTTACTTGGTGCATAATGACACAACGTACGGAGGGCGAGATAATTAGACAGCAATGGGAGTAAGTGCGGGTTGGAAAAATGGATTGCAGGCGATAACAATAATTTCAGTAGGACTACGTGACTCAAGTGTCGCGAGCTGTTACCGGGAAAAAGGAGAATGAAGATGAAGCAAGGAAAGGAAAGGTAAGGCCCAATGTATGATGTCTGCAGAGAAAGAGAGACAGGGAGAAGGAGAGAGAGGCAGAGAGAGAGAGAGAAAGAGAAAGTGAGAGACGGTAAAGAAGGGGCGGGGGTCATTCCTCAACTTAAACTTTGGATCAACGAATGCATGTTTTGTTTTTTACCATCACGTCATGTGTTTACTTTTCCTGAGCTCTGCTCTCGTTCTCTATCATTTACCTATTTATTTACTAATACACCCATTCATTACTATAATATACAAATTGCACGTCTTTATTTTCCTTCTTTTTTTTTCTCGAAAGTTTTTGATGATATTTGCCTGACGCTAGCGCGATGTGACACGCCAGACACGTAACTAACTGGATTGATTGGCTCGATGTGTTTGGATTTTTTTTTTTTTTTTTTTTTTTTTTTTTTTTTTTTTTTTAATCTCAACGTGGCCATTCGGTTACGACAAACAACAAAGTAATTACAAAGAATTTTTGTAAGTGAACAACTTTCATCACGCGAGAAAGAATAATAACTTGTAACCTACATCGAACGACTGACGCCACACGGGGCTTCAAACGGCTGGTGTTGTCCAATCAGGGGCGCCATTTGGGGGGGGGGGGTGGCAATTGCGCCCCCCCCCCAAGGATTTTTAATGTGGCCGAAAAATCAAGTCAGAGAGCGGCAGAGGAATTCAGAAGGAATTCTGAAAGAAATTCAGAACTTGCGAACGATGAGAATTCGCCGCTACCCCGTTCTCCGTTGAAAAAAAAAAGGTAATTTAAATAGCCGAAAATGGCCAAAAATCAATTTTCAACGAACAACTATCCCTATATGAGGATTCATTTCTTTTTTAAAGGTGCATGGCCAAAAAAAAAAAAAAAAGGTCATCAAAATTTTTGGTGAGCTTTGCCCCCCCCCCCAAGGAAAATCTGAAATGGCGCCCCTGTGTCCAATAGATGACGAGTAGGTATGTCTCCTTTAAATGCAAAGTACTGTCTCAAATATTGTCTTTTATTGTTTCTGAAGAGCAGAGATACGATTAATTATCAGCGAAACCAACCGTCGAGATGGCCTCAAACTAAAGATAGTTACTTCGAAGTTCATCAGAAACGTGGAGGAGATGGATTATTCTCAAAAGCTATGAGGCTCTCGGCCGGTGGCGCGGCGCACAGTGTGTCCTTTGCGGCAAAAACCCTATTTGTCCAAATCCATCGAAACTCTTCAAAATTAAGGTAATTCTACTCCTTAGGGTATAGACTAATAGGTTTGGACGGTTATTTCGACTTTTTTTCATTTTATTTGGAGATATGAGGCTTGGAATTGGAGTTTTATTCATAAAACCGAAATTTGCTGTATTTTTTGGAAATTTTAAATCGGTACTTTTAGACTGTTTAATCGTTATTTTTGAAATAGAAGGCACTTTTCTGGACAACATAAGACCTATTTAATAAACCTTCATGGTTAGTTTGAAAAAAAAAATTATCATGCATTGGCAAGACTTATATTGCCGACTCCTCGAATTAGAAGGAACTTTTGCAAAGTTATAGACTTTCAAAAGCTAGCTCCGGTGAGCTCCGGTTTCTCGTTGGCATTTTTGGCATGCTGGGTATGTGGACAAACTACCCTGAAAAATTTGTAACCGGATTTCATTGGGTTTGGAAGATATGAGCCGTTGAACATAGCGAAGCGGGGTCGTGCGCGGGGCTACAGAAAATTCAATGAAACTATATATCTGGCTTTTTGTTTCATATCTCAGTTAAAAATCACTTAAAGGAATAAAACTCTCAATGAGAAGAAAGGAAATTTTATGGTCTTCAATTTTGGTCACTAGCAATTTTTACGTAGAAGCCACGGGAAGGGAGAAAAATGAGGGAGAACGGCACAAGGTTTAGTAGGCTCCAAAGTTCCGGCGGACGACAGCACAGCAGCGTTGCCGAGACAAGTTCCAACCTGTCGCGTTGCGCTGGCTCCCTTGCTCACTGAGCAAGGGAGCCAGCCCTGTTATAGTTGTACAACTATAACAAAATGAGTTTAACTTGGACATTCCGAAAATGGCTAAAAGAAGTGTAAACGAAAAATTATATGGAAAATCTTATAATAAGTGTTTCTTAAATGAGAGAATAATTTAAAAAAAGGAATAAAAATAATAAAGCGCACAAATTTAGTTTACTTTGAAGCAGCATTTTCTTTTGATAAATGATTGTGACAGCGTACGTGTCTTGCCTTGTATAGTAATCGCGCGTGGTAGATATGTTCAGAAACTGGTCATGCGGTATTCAGCGAGTGATAGTAGAACCTGTACTTTTATAGCAAATATCTTTAGTGTCAAATCTATAACAAGCACCTAACCTTGAAGAAAGGCTAAGTTCTCAATTGAATACGGTTCAGCAATGTTTTCAATGCAAAGTAATATTTTTTTGAAAAAAAAAAAAAAAGAAATCAATAAATTAAAACCGCTACTATTTTTTTGTTTTTGTTCTTTTTTGTTTAATAATAATAATAAAAAAAAAAAAAAAAAAAAAAAAAAAAAAAAAAAATGATTAAAAAATGTGTAACGTCAACAACAATTTATATCTATGTGAATCATTGCACGTATAAGAAATCTCTCATTTCATTTCTGTGTCCTCTATAGAAACGTTAGGACATACAGTAACATAAAAATAAGCACGCAGGTTTGAATGAGATGCACTTCGTCAGTGTCGTGGCGTAGCCAGTGGGTTGGCGTGGGGGGAGGGGGTCCAGGGGGGTCTGCCACCCTCAGTGGCGGATCCACGGGGGGGCACAAGGGCACGTGCCCCCCCCCAGAAGCCTCAAATTTTGCCTTATTTTCTATAGAAAATAGCCCGAAATGGCCTCCACCAACGCTTCAAATTTCAAAAGTTCACAGGCGTGCCCCCCCCCCCAAAGAATTCTGGATCCGCCACTGGCCGCCCCCCTCCCTCCCTTGGTGCCAAACTTTGCCCTAACAAAAGGTGAGGTTTTTCGTTTTCAAAGAAATGTCATCAAGTTTTGACCGTCAGAACTTTCTTCCCCCACCCTTGACAAATATTACAGACCCCAAACTACCCCTCCCTCGAAAAATGCCTGGGACCAAATAATGTTACGTCCTCACGGTCACGCACGCAGATGATCGGTGAGCACTTACGGGGGGTATAAACTACGCGCAAACGTACTTACGTGCGCACCATCCAACGTCTTTCGAAGGACCGTCAAGTCGTAACACTATTTGGTCCCTGGCGCAACACAACTACACGCCATCGATATAGCAATTGTTTTCTTACGACGGACGACGTTGTGACTGAAGTTTTTCGGGTTCGCAACACGCCTTACGTTACGAAACCGTGTTACTTCCGTTCAAAGATGCGTTTAGTATTACACGTACACCTGAGCTAGTGAGCTCAAACAGTCCAAATGCATAAAAATTCGCTGACTCCACTGACACATTGCTCTGATCTGTGGAGTGAAAAATGCGTTGAAACTTCTATAATTAATATTTAGAATGAAAGATCAGTATTTGCGTTCATTCAAAGAGTCAAAGATGGTCACTTGTAACTTTGAAAGAATAGAAGTCCACAATCCACGAGCCTTAACCCTTTCCAGCAAGGTGGTGCACAGTTTGTACCATTTTCTGTAACATGGGTTTCAATGGAATTTAAATGGATATTTTGCAAAAACATGTGTGACCCATCAAAAGTCTTAGAAAATCGTCCTCTTTTGAACGGTCTAAAAAAATCTCAAAAAAGTCAAATTCCAAAATACGTGCTGGGAAGGCTTAACTCGTTTATCATTGAAAGAGGGTGCGTATGATATGCGGTAGAAAAAGTGTAAAAATAGTAAGTGTTCGCATCCTTCAGCAGTAAGCACTAAAAATTGACACGCGCACATTCGTTACGTTTCATCGCGAAAGATGCAAATTTCAGTTTTGACTTTTGAGAGAAAGCACAGCCAATGAAACAGTACCTAGTTTATACATGGAGTGGCCATAAGCATCGTCTGGATCGGATCTCATACTTTACGCCATACCCTCTTGGTTGAAAGCCAAGTTCAATGGTTCCCTAGCCTGGCCAGTCAGTATAGAGAGTGTTAGGAGTGTCACTAAAATGTCATGTCACTTTGAAATAATAACAATATATTGAACCGAACATTTGTAGAGAGATTTCTCGCATCTCGAAACCAACGTCATACCTTGCATCGGTCGCCCCGAATCACCATACCAGAGGCGGATCAAGGAATAGGCCTTTCTCTTTCTCTCTCTTTGCCCATTATGAACCCATGTCTTATTGTTAGTGGAGGACAGAGATAGATGCCAAAAGTTGCGTGCTGATGGTCTCTCCTCCCATCCTTTTCTAATTCATGTGGTCTAATAGACAGCGAAAGGGGAAGAGAGGAAGTAAGAGAGAGAGAGAGAGAGAGAGAGAGAGAGAGGAGAGAGAGAGGGAGAGAGAGAGAGAGAGAGAGAGATGATGATGATGAATCGATTTTATTTTATTTTGTTCAAGTTAAACATAGTTATACAAATGCAAAAAAAGAAACAAAGAGAGAAACAATTTAGAAACAAAATTAAACCACAGGAGAGAAAAAAAAAAAATAAAAAAATAAATAAATAAATAAAATAAAAATAAAATAAATAAATAAAAAAGAGTTCACAAAGCACTGGGCAAAATTAGGGCTCCAAGGCCCTCTCTTACATTTAACCTAACCGATGCTTTTAATCTAGAGAGAGAGAGAGAGAGAGAGAGAGAGAGAGAGAGAGAGAGAGAGAGAGAGAGAGAGAGAGAGAGAGAGAGAGAGAGAGAGAGAGAGAGAGAGAGAGAGAGAGAGAGAGAGAGAGAGAGAGAGAGAGAGAGAGAGAGAGAGAGAGATTCCTGGATGTCCTGGAGTTCGCACACCGCACTGATCCTCACCGGAATGCTTTTTCACACAACCTACAATCCACATTTTTGCGTAAGAGGTCATTTCAGAAGTGTATAGGAGCACTCGGACCGATAATCTATGTTCTAACGTCATTTCTCATACCAGATAGTGAAAATGCATGAAAATTGATTCGAGCGTTGGCTTTCAATAATTAAAGCCTATGAGACAAGTAGAGGAATCCCAGGGTGTCTATGTCTATGGCACACCTTGGTGGCTGATTCTGCTCTTTTGGGCGAGACAAGACGAGATAGAGAGAATCGAGCAATCCTTTTGGTTTAAACTGCGTCATGTGACAGATTTTGAGTCATCCGATGGACGCTGGATGAAGGAGTAATTTTTCTGATATGAATAACTCGAATGACTTCGAATCTGTCACGTGACACCGTTAAACCAATGGGAATGATCGATTCCCGCTATCTCGTCTCGTTCAAACGAGCAGAATCAGATCTCAGATAGGTTCAAAATTGTTATGGATTTAACCCTTGTGAGCCTAAGGTATTTCGGTAACACAAAGGACTAAGGGTGGGTGTTTTTGTACCCCAAGGATATTTTCATGCAGCACAGTCAGTATCAATAATTTTGAAACTTTAATGGATGGATTATGTACATAGTACCCTAAGAGAGTAATTTATGTGAAATTTGAGTAAATTTTTGCTATGTTGCCAAATTTACACCTACTTTTAAAAAAATGTCAAAATAAAAAAAATGGAAAAAATGAAATGAGGTACCATCTTATTTTTCCATTTTTGATAAATTTCCATTTTTTTTTTTTTTTTTCAATGATTTGACTTAATATTCTTAATCTACATAAAATTTCCATAAAATTCACTGTAATAGATGGTTCCAAACTTAAAACTGGCAGGACGAAGGGGGGGGTATATTTGTACTTCAACACTTTAAATTTCTATAATATCGACAAAAATTCATAAAAATTAATGAAATTTGGTGGACGTGTTCTAAGTATCCTAACTTAAAATGTCATGAAGTCCCAAAAAATTTTGAGCAGTTTTGACAAAATGGCGTCAAAAAAACTGGCCTGGGGTACAGATCTACCCCCCCCCCCTTATAGGCTCACAAGGGTTAAATAGCCATAAAATTCATCGTTGCTTTATTTCACTCCCGTTTCAGGTAATTTCAGCTTCCTGAGTTTCGGCCGTTCAATCAATCATTTCAGCTCTCTGTGCGTGGCGTTGCAAGTGATACACCAAAATAAAAAAAGAAGAAGGAAAAAAAAACACTTGCTTGACACTTGCGCGAAGAAGATAATGAAAAGGAGCGGGACATAGCGCCCCCCTCCCGAAATAACAAAAAACACAAAACAAGAATAATACACGAGGAACACCGTACTATCACAATGTCAGCTCGTTCATCGCAGAAACGCGGCTTCAAACAGGTTTCCCTTAAAACACTGCGTGGCGCGTCCCGGCGACCCTGGCGCGGCGCGCGGCGCGGCGTCCCTACCGCGAGGAGGGAGCTTGTGGTTCGGGAATCGAGTTCGGGAGGATCGGGCGCACCCGCGGTCCTCGTATGAAACCTTTTTCTTCCCTCCAAGAAATCGCACTCCCGATCCAGATTGCTTGCCGATCCTTCAACCCGCTTCCTTCCCAGTTCTCGGTTCCCGCCCGTCGTGCCGCGATATATCCGGGGTGTTTCGTGGGTTAAAGGATGGAAAGGGTGGGGGGGGGGGGTCGGTGTTAGATAATTAAACTGCGGGAGGACTTCCTCGAGAGATAAGTTCTCGTTTAGTTATAGAATTAATAGAACCGAAAATTTACTTACCGCCGCCGCACAAGGAGACCGTGAAATGGCGACCTCGGCCACAAATACTCTATATCGTTTTTTCTTGGTTTCAAGAACGTACGTCCCACAACTTTCTTCCAATGGGTCTGTTGCGTACTTTCGTTACAGCTGTTTGGAATCTAGTGGAGTAGCCAAGAATTTTTCGTGGGGGGGGGTGTCCAGATCCTCTGGAACCCCCCCCCCCCCCAAGCCTCCATGTCTGTACACGAAAAACGTTCAAAAACCACTCACTATAAGGCACGCACTTTCAAGTTCAAACGGCCCGCGCGCTACAATAGACACTATTTGCACCGGTGGCGTCCGGCATACTACTATACATCGACGGAACCATCGCATCGTGTTTATGTATAAACAACATCGTAACTACAAAATGGTGAAATTTCCTTCTAAATACATGATATCGGCTGCATTTGCTGTCTGGTGTTTTCTGTTTTTATCAAAGATTACAAAATAATGCAAGAATTGCATGCGTCTAAGTGAAACATTAAAATGTTTGTAATATTGTATGGTTTGATGTTTACACGAACCCGGTGGTTCGTCTAAGTAGTTATATGTCGATTGTCGGTGATAATTTTTTGTCTAGTGTGGCGTGGGTGGTTTGAGATGGAAGTGATTTCTTTAGTTAATGAGTGGATTTTGAAAGTTGAAATGTGTACTGTACATCGTTATTTTTGCCGAATTTTACGTTGAAATTAATGTTTCATATTGCTGTAGCAAAAGTACACAACAGACCAATTAACGTTTGCCCAATAATATTGTAAGACCGTTTTATTATTTTGTCCATTCTATACCTTCTTGACTACGGTAAAGACCAATGGTTGTCTCCGTGTGTGGATGGGGGGAAAAAAACCCTCGAGTAAAGCAATATCTTCAGAAAAAGGAAATGAATAAAATCACCCTAGTTTGATCAGATCCTCTTCTCGAGCCGCTTTCTTCTATTTTCTTTGTCTGAGGATATCCATAATCTTTGTAAATCCATTTCACTGTGCGCTGACCGCGAACTTGCCACGCCGTGATATTAAATCTTCGTCGCCATTGTGGTGAAAAACGTTTTTTGCTACCGCGCCGCAAGGCAAGAGAGCCCCCGAGTGTTTTCAGACGAGGTGAAGAAACGGTGTCAACATTTTAAGATGCTTGAGAGGTATTGGAGGAAGGGGGGTAGAGAAGGGTTGATTGTGAAGGGGTGAAGGGGTGAAGGGGTGAAGGCGAGGGGGGTCGTTTGAGGGTTGCGGGGGTCGATCGAGCGTTGAGGAAAACAATTAAATTACGTTAAAACACGCTACTGACGACGATGACGGAGCAGAGGACACTGTCGACAATCGCAGTTAAGTTTACCACAGTTGCCAGATGCTGAGGAGGGAAAGAAGTAGCAATTTAATGATTTTAATACATACATTAATCAGGTTCATTTTACTTTAAGTTTACTAAGCAACACATTTTAATAAAAAAATTAATAAATCCTTTTGGGAGTAGCACTGGCGCAACCAGGATATCTTCCATCTCTCTCATTTCCCATTTGAATGTATGAGTAGGAAAAGGACAGAAGGAGGGGGTTTTATCCCCTTGTCCATCCTTGTCTAACATACGTTTCTTAATGGAGAAAAGAGAGAGATGAAGAAACTCTCGGTGCGCTACTGGGGAGTAGTTCAGTTACATTTAAAGTAACCTGTGATTCGTATAATAAAAATAATTGCAACAGTGCTTCCTTGTGTTATACGTTTAGTGAGAAGTTTAGCGAATTCACTTCTTTAATCTTTTAATCACACTTGACAGAGTTCGGAGGGAAATCCGTGCCTATATACTTTAGGTAAAACTGAAGAGATTGACGCTTTTTAAGCGTGCCGTATATATACGGTGCGCTTCTTGTTTTCATTTTCATATCTAATATATAAGTCCAATGCCTTGCTTATGGCAAAACCTTTGGCGGGAAGGTTTGAAAAATTAAAAACGTATTTTCTTAAAACTGGTTTCATTAATCGTTAATTTATTGCTGCCATCCAGGAGGTCTCGGCGTCTATTTTCTTAAAATTGTAAAAGTTTTGGTATTCCTGTTAATTTCAATAAGTTATTAAGCGTCAAAGTCGAATTCCTTCAAACGAGAATTCCATACAGGTTCAGCAACCTAAGTCATTTGTGCCAACCTATGAGTCGAAATTCCAAGGCAGGAGGGGGGTGGAAACACCCTTCACAGAAACCCTCTTTGCCCCTCGCCTTTGGGCTCCACCGGTCTCAAGATTTCTTCACGGTGCATTAAGCGTTCAGGACAGGCATCGTAAAAGTGTCAAAATCTTTCTGACGAGGGTACATCGATAAGAAGCGACGAGGTATTGATGAAGAGCGGGAGGGGTATAGAAAAGAGAGAGGCTCATTCATATCCTTAAGTAGACCTGTTTAGTGATGACGTCACGATCAGAATTAGTTCCAAACAAATGCGCTATCTCGCTCACTCTCGTGGATTTACCAGATCCAAATTTTCGAACGCAAATTCATGCTAGTTAACCAACAGTTTTCTCAAATTTTATTGCACCATAAGATTCCACTTGCCTTAAAGTATCTTTTCACTGTAACATAATTCCTAAAAGATCACAAGCGAATTTACAATCACAGTTATACCGAAAGACGTTCTACGTTTTGTCCTTGTCTTACTCACGGTCTCTTATGGTAGTATCACCGGCATGACACTCAATCATTCTAACTTCTCTTCGTATCGAAGCTATTGTTCGAGGTACAACACATGCCGTGATGGTGCTGATGAGCCTATATCCTAGAATTTTGTGCTCTTAAGAAACTGTGAGTGTGACAAGGACAAAACATAGGACTTTCTTCGATATAACTGTGATTGTGCATCGATGCCCGATGTTTCAAAAAGTTTGTGATAGCGGACTCATATTTTATCACTGAGAAAAAAGTGGCTGTTAAAACTGTAAGAATAGGAACCATAGATGATTTCGCCTTATTTCAATCATAAGACCTATCGTTGCTGTAGTCAGCGCGCTTGAATCTACACGAATTCCGATTGTCTCTATGGAATTTCGATTATTTCTATGGGAAATAAAGCGCGGGAATATATATCCAATCGGAAAATTTTTTGAAACAATCGGGAATTTTTATAAGGGACGTGGAACCCAATGGTGTGATAAACACAACGTGTAAAGAACGTGTTGCTTACTAGCACTTGTATTTGAAAATTTGGACTGTGTTTCGTATGGGTAAACCCACGAGAGCGAGTGAGATGGAGCCTTTGTTTGGAACCAATTTTTTTCATGACGTCACACTAAACAGGTCTTTGCATCGAAACATTAGGAAATTCTGGGGGATCGGCAAATTGAAAGCCCCTCAATGAGCGTCGATGGAATCAAGGGATTTTTGAGGACATTTTTGGCGTTTTGTTGAAAAATAGGTGTTTAAAATCCAGAACACAGGGAGCCAGAGGGGTAAAATTCGCATTAATTGCTCTAAAAAGTGAGAGGGGCTGTCACGTGCCTTCCACCCCTGGACAGCTTCCTCGCTGCGGCTATGGAATTGACTCTGGAATAACTTATTTACCTATCCTAAAAAGTTCGTTGCGTGTACAAAATTTTTCACTGGAAGCTTCTTCAAATTTTGGAAACTATAGGTCCATATGGAACTTTGCTTTTCCAACACGAAAAATGATATCGACCGACGGCAACAGAAAAAAAAGAAATAATATGACAAATGCGTTATAGTGAATAATGGCATAGTTTTAACTGTAAACATTCGATACTTTTCAAGAAAATAAATGGGGAGGGGGGGAATTAAAATCCACAAACCTCTTAAACCTCCACACCTACTAATCTATACCCCTAGAATGCTTGATGTGTAAAGGGCACTTGAAATGGTTAGTTCTGTATATTAAAGGATTATTGTTTCATGAATTCGCAAGTGTTCCATTTATGCCTATTACGTATCTACATCGTGACAATCGCAACAAGTGCTGACAGCACCTAAAACGGAAAAAAAGATAAAAAAAAACTGTTTATTATTTAGAATCACGGCTTTTCCGAATATGACGCTTTTTGACTTCAAAAGAACGCAACCTCATGTTTGATCCCTGAACAAGCCGTTTAAAAGGTGGAGGGATTTAGAAATATCTATTGTCTATAGTTTATGTGGGTAAAAAAGATCGAGCATTATCAAATAATTTTCTCTTTTCAGCTTTCAATGGGTTTGTTGCAAACTTTTGCTACAGTGCTATAGAGTTTTGATTCTGATGTAAAATTGTCTGAAAATTACATTGGCGGCATCAAATAGTCATAAAATCCACTAATAAACCCAAAAAACGCATTATAAAGAAAGCCAAAATTGCAGTCGTAAAGCCGAACAATCTGTGCACGCGCACGACGAACATCAGAGATAGGTGACCCATTCTCCCCTTTTTCTTTAAGGGGGGGGGGGGGGAGAGAGAAAATATCTCTACAGTCAAACTGTGATTTTAAAAATGTGCATGGTCAAGATGTTGTCTTTTGTGAAGGGGGCGGGGGGGGGGAGCAAAATATCAAGAACAGGGTGTTTCAAAACTTGAGTGCCAAACTTATGGAGTGTATTTTTGGGGTCAACATACATATATATAAGACTTTATTTTCCTACATGAGTATGTGCTGCAAATGTTTCTCTTCTGAGCTAGAGCCCTCCAAAGTTTTGAAAACAAAAAACAAAAAACAAACACACAAAAACAACGCCTTTGACTCATCACCTTATAGATACATCTGATCTAAATTTATTTTTTTCATAATTTCTCACCAAACAAGCTCAATTGGACAGCACTTGTCACAAAAGAACTGAGTGACATCTTTGATAAAATTGAGTTATTGATTGATAGAGCTAGCAATACTGAATCTCGAAGCAACAAGTGCTTCTTCTGTAATAACAACTATTTCCCGTCAAAATTCCAGGTAAAAGTGAGCTGGTGAGCCTCATTGATGTCATTGTCCATATGATGAAATAAAATGAGAACTTGGTTCCTTTGGCTGATTAGGTTAAACCTTAATCCGAGTCACGTAAGGAACCAACTCCGACTCGGTTCCTTTTATAGAATTGGGAACGGAATTAAGTCCGGATTAACGGATTTTAAAATAATCAACAGTGTAAACCAACTCTGCCGTTTGGTTTCTCTTAGAGTTTCGTTTTTCGTGATTATGCCAAAAAAAAGAAGAAAGGAACCAAGTCACTTTAAACGCTAAAAATTAAGTACCTTTCCTACATAGTAAATTCCACTTTTCCGGTGTTGAAATGCAAAAACACAACACGGTAGTTGAATGAAATCAAAACGTATGTAATTCCAAGTTTTTTGTTTAAATGCTAGCTCTTCAACTTTGGACTCAATTTTCTCGAGATCAGCTCCATGTTGAATGCTGTCTAATTATTATCATTGCTAGCAAAAGCATTAAAGCTGTTCAGACTTTAGTGGCACGCTTTTCCAACACCTGCGTGTTGGAATTTTCCCTGCTTGTTTTTTTTTTTTTTTTTTCTCGGAGGATGCTGCTCAAATCTGAAATTTCTTAGGAGAGGCCGCACAACTTTCCGCCTTTTTCTTCCTGACCTTTTCATTATCTCTTTTCACCCTTATTCTGAAATGGGGGTGACCAAACTAACAAAGATAATGAGGTCCAAGAGTCTAATAATAAGTTATGAGCTATGGAACAAGGACTAGACTTTCATAACTGCAACGATATGACGTCATGGGTCATAATCGAGTAGCTCTTTCTCGACCTATTTTCTACCCATTTTTACCTCAGAGAAAAAGTACATACGTGCGTCACGCCCACATTAATGCAAAAAGAAGTGCACTAAAGCAGCTGAAAAAGTTTCGCCGGAGGCGCGTGCAGAACAAGTTATAAAGCAAAGGTTATACATTTTACTTAGTATACAACCGGCTATCTAGTCACGTGTGATTCTTTATGCCGCGTGGATCAGTTATATGCAAAGTGGAGCGAAGACTTTCCACCGCACCGGGGAGAGAAGAGAAGAGAAAACAAGTATAAATCCTTGATGCAAAAAGTTCATTTAATTTGAATGCGCGAATGCAAAGTGAAGACCACGCCGCGCGGGGCTGTCGCTCCGTGGGACGATTTTTGCACGATGCTAGGACGCAGAACATATGCGATTTTTTTCAATGAAAAAAAAAAAAAAAAAAACCGATGTAAAAACTATGGAAAAACAGGTAACTTTTTTTTATGAGAGGACTCATGGGCTGCTTCTTTAAGAAAGAAAGAAAGAAAGAAAGAAAGAAAGAAAGAAAAGAAAGAAAGTTATTATTGATGGAGAAATTGAAGTACAGCAAAATATAAAAACCACTCCTGGAACTAAAGACCCACCTCCCACCACAGATGAGGAGAAAAGTGAGCAAAAGAAAGAAAGAAAGAAAGAAAGAAAGAAAGTTTGTTAGTTAGTTAAATACGTTTTTATTGAAGGGGAGCCTCAGCATCTCAGGCCATTCACTCCCCTGTATAAATACATGGTAGATTTCTAGAACAAGTTACAATTGATCATTACACGGTTAGACCCGTTGATTGAATAAAGTTCAACATTTTCACTTGGTATTTTTCCTCAGAGACCCAAGAGGTCCAGGGGAGGTCAGAGGTTTGATTCAAATTTTGATTTAGAAAGAAAGAAAGAAAGAAAGAAAGAAAGAAAGAAAGAAAGAAAGAAAGTTTAGTTAGTTAAATACGTTTTTATTGAAGGGGAGCCTCAGCATCTCAGGCCATTCACTCCCCTGTATAAATACATGGTAGATTTATAGAACAGTTACAATTGATCATTACACGGTTAGACCCGTCGATTGAATAAAGTTCAACATTTTCACTTGGTATTTTTCCTCAAAGACCCAAGAGGTCCAGGGGAGGTCAGCTCAAAAAGAGGGCAGTCTATCAGGACGTGTTTCACAGTAATGGGGGTGTTGCACTTTCCGCATGTTGGTCGGTCAGTTCTTTGCATTAGGTATCCATGAGAGAAGGAAGTGTGGCCTATCCTCAGTCGAGTAAGGACCACTTGCTGTCTTCGAGTGGGGGGGGTGTGGTGATTGAGGCCTTCTTTTTTTCCAGAATTGCTACTCATAAAAAGGGAGGCTCGGAGCTCATTGATCCAGGGTGACAGAATCTTATTTCGAAGGCTTTTTAGGCAGTCAGGAGCGGTAACTGTGTTTCTGTTAAATGGCCCGATTGAAAGGGCTGACTTCCTTGCTGCTTCATCGGCTCGTTCATTTCCTTTGATACCGACATGACCCGGAGACCAACAGAATATCAAGGAATAGCCAATAGATGTTAGGTTGTGATGCCCCTAGTAGCATTGAAACTTGAAATATCATTTGAAAAAAAAAATTTTTTGAAAGAAAAAAGATTGAAAATAAATATAAAAAAACATTAAAAAACTCTTGAAACTGTCACTTTTCCCTTTCAATTGAATGAAATTTTCATTGAAAAAAACTTGAAAATTAAGAGAAATATTTTAAAAAAACTCTTGAAAAAACCTTGATTTTTCTTTCAATTTAAACGGAAATAAACATTGAAAAACTCTTGAAACTGTCACTTTTCCCTTTCAAATGAATGAAAATTTCATTGAAAAGAACTTCAAAATTTTGATGAGTAATCTTACAAAATCCCTTGAAAAATACATGATTTTTGGATTGTTTTTTTTTCACTGAAAAAAATATTAAAAAACCCTTGAAACTGTCACTTTCCCCTTTCAAATAAATGAAATTTTAGTGAAAAAAAAAATCAAAATTTGGAAGAATAAAAAAAAACCCTTGCAAAATACTTATTGATTTTTTATCTTTTTTTAACACTGAAAAACATTAAATTTTTTGTGGAAACTGTTACTTTCCCCTTTTAAATTAAGTAATGACATTTTCATTGGAAAAGTCTTAAAATGTAGATGAATAAACGTTTGAACCCTACAAAAATTTGAATGAAGAGTAATGGAGGTCAAATTATTCCGATCGAATAAATGAATACAATTCATAGGCGGATCCAGCAATCTGGCAACTGCGCATTCCTCTCACTTGAATATATGATTAACAATTGATTCTTGGAGGAGCTACAGCCCCATGACAAATCAATTATTTCTCATGCAATCAAATGGGGAGAATACTCTGTTGTCAGATTGCTGGATCCGCCAATGGTCAATACATCATAAAAACTCTTTGAAAACTTGAAAATGTCAATATTTAAGCAAGACAATCAGAAAACAAAGTAAACTCAGAACGTGGGGAGGCAGATGAAAAGTGTGGGAAGATTGCAAAAATGTTGACATTTCTGGATTCACAATAGTCTCATATTAGCTAGCATGCATACAAAGTAAATTCTATAGAGTATCAAAATGAAAGCACTCACCGCATCAGGAGTTCAAGCAGTTATCCGATAATTGGTTTGTTGACACAAATTTATCCAGCAAACTGACTTTGCAGGTCAGAGCACAACACCAAATTACTTACTTCACATTCCTTTTCAGACCCGCACAGCACAGTTAAACATTATTATTGTTAGCATTATAACTTCAAACTCAATAGAAATAGTAATGAATGAGAAACTATTCCGCGGCTTATTATCTGAAACGCACTGATCCGAACGACAAGATTTTCAAATTAATTATTTGCAACCACATGAAATTATTTTGTGTAAGCATAAGTAAGATTAAACACACATTGTACACTATTGAGTACCCTCAATAGATCAGCATTTCTCTTTTCATCACTAATTATCACAGATGCAAAAACCGCACTGTCCAAGCGAAGGAAAAAAGCGCATCCGTACCTACACTTTGCAGATGTGTGATCCAAAGATGACGATCAAATTGAATTCTTGATTCAAACCAGCTCTTCTCTTCAAACGTCCTCTGAAGCAATGATTCAATTTCTTTCTGAAGCGATGATTCAATTTCTTTCTGAAGCGACGATTCAATTTCTTTCTGAAGCCTCCCTTTTCAAATCACCAGGTATGTACACATGAGTAAAAATTTCAAAGGGATTCTGCAGAAGTAGATGTGTCATGGACAAAATTTTCCAATAATCTCTGACCAGCTGAAATAAAAAACCAAAAAAGAACTACAAATCAGTTCCTTCATTGACCTAAAAACTGTGTGGCTTTCATACTGTCCATGCTGAGGTGAATGGGAGAGGATCACCACACAAAGTATTTTACCTATTCTAACTTCATTCTTCTTTCTTACAGGCAGCTACAAGGTACCTACCAAATGCTTGTGCAGGGAGGAAAAGGTGAGCAATGCTTCGCTCCAAGCAACCGTAGGGCACGGATACCTACATCAGGTATCATTGGTAGCATCATATGTGGAGGTAGCCGCTCAGGCCAAGTCAGAAAATGCAACCTGGAGTGCATTGAGTTTACAAGAGCCTCTTTCTTTTACCCAAAGTAGCATTTTCATTAAGTTGAACCTTGCTGAACTAATGACAGTTCTTAGTAGCTGATGGATGATACTTGACAGCAGTAGCGTCACATGCAGTATGGCAGTGTTAGAATTTCCTCATTTACATCCACGCAAAAAATCAATTCAAGGGAGTGCACTTCCTAGGCGCCTCCAAAGTTTAACCTTTTTCATGCGTTTAAGTGGACCGAATGCAATGTTGCCATATTGCATGCGAGGCCTCTGCTTGAATACTATTAGCAATGAAACAAAGTTTCTCGGTGGAGATTTAGTCTTCTTTGTTTTAATCATGAAATATAATGGCATAAGATGAAATGAGTGACTTCTGGTTTAGAAAGGTTGGCTTAGTATTCCAATAATAAAATACTTGCTCTCAAACTGCTGCCTTAAAATATGACTTCAAAAGCACTGAGAAAGTATCATGACTTTGTCAGAAGTAAAATGGGAATAAAATGAACAATTCATTTTGAGGCAACCACATAGGCGGATCCAGCAATCTGGCCACAGCGCATTCCTCTCATTTGAACGTATGATTAACAATCGATTCTTGGAGGGCTACAACCCCATGACAAATCGATTATTTCTCATGCAAACAAATGGGAGAATACACTAATGTCAGATTGCTGGATCCGCCAATGGGCAACCACAATTAACCAGCATGCCTGGACGCACTCAGTAGCGCAGTTAGATTGTGCCATTTACTTGAATGGATTAAAAGGCTGATTTTATTTTAAGTGAAAAGTTATGGAACAGCATGGAACGTGTTACTCCCTGTGGATCTAATATAACTGTGACCGATGGACTGACTAGTGAGGGTGGTCGACTCGTTCCGTTCCATTTAGAGGGATTGCTGAAACCATGCTGGCTAGCCACAGAACACAAATGTACCAGTCACTTGTGCTTCCGTTAAAAATAACCTGAATTGGTGAACCAAGTTTAAACGAGTAACCCTCCGTTACATTCCAAATAACTCAAGAAGACCGTTGATTTCAATGGACTTTCTTTCTGCTCATTAATTGTTGGAGCTCATGTAAAATGAGTATTTAGATCTGACGAATAGCAGAGTGTGCTTCCAAAACGCATTAACGCACATGTATGTGCAGTGGTCAGCACCGTCAAACTTTGCGTAAACCACCGCTCACCTACATATACGTTATGATGCATTTCAGAAGCAGGCACAGGTACTTGTTAGAACCTGACTCTAAAAATACAGGAGCTCTAACTGAGCAAAACATCATTTGCTACTCACTAGAATATTTTGGCTATTCAATCAAACTTTCACTTGGAGATGTGATTTTGAACCATGAAGTCAATACTGAACTTAAAGAACGTTTTCATCAACACCTTGAAGATTGTACATTTACAAGAAAATACTGCAAGAGCCTCAGTCTGTCCAGCTCTAATACAGCTGTTCGTTGTAAGAAGGAGGCTGTCATGAGATATCACTTGCAAGATTAATTATGATTATTGAATCGTACAATATGGCAACATTGCATTTAGATCATTGAAACCAACGAAAAATATCGAACTATCTTGGGGTCGGCGATGACCATTGAATTCGACCTTCCTGATGGTTTAAATGGGCATAATGTTATGTTGCCAGGTAGCAACACTTCGCTAATGGGTCTCAATCATTGACTCAATTTAAAGGTTTACATTGGCACTACACATCGGGATTAAGGCACTGCCTAGGTTGCTAAGTCAAACTAAAATTCATTGGAAACAGGTACCTTTGGTTTCAACTGGGATGTAATTGTAAAGCAAAGTAACAATGAAGCCAATTTTGTCAGGTAAGGTTAGCCTTGAACACAACACAAGTCGCAGAGATAAATAAATAATGATAGGCACAGCGAAATGGTTCTTCAATCGACCCCAAGCAGTTAAAGTTTTTCATGAACTAGCCACAAACACGAGAATGAAAATAGCAAACAATAAGTACTGTCTTTCACAGCTTCAAAATCGAATCTCTGACCACTGGCTGGGAGCAAACAATGTGAGAACATGATCAGAGAAAACAGACCTACGATGTAGATAGGAAATGTACTTACTTACGGATTAGAATTCTGAGAGTAACGAATGGATGATCAAGGTGTGAGAATATCTTGAGATTGGTTACATTTATTACAACTTTTAGAGAGTCAAGTACTTTAATTCACCAACAAAGTAGGAGAGAAAGCTGCACAAGGCAAATTGCTCACTGATCAGTGCCGTTGCCCGTTAGGCCGTTACAAGCAGGATCTAACAAGAAACGCCGAGTGGCGGACCTTGGTCGTACCGTGTTGACGTCACACTTCGTGGCTTTCTACAGCCTCTTATGGCTTGTTTCACTTTTACTGTGGTGGCGTTACAACAAGATGGCGGCTAGCTCTTTACTTGGCGGTTACTTCCTGGTTACTCCCTTCTCTCACCACATCATTATTGTTGGTTATGTTATCATTCTAACATGACTCTTTTGTGGTTATATTTAAATAGTGTAAGTACTCAACTATTGCATGGAAGGAAGCTTTTAGCAAAGCGTAGACGAAAAAGTAGGTTTACTTGCCAAACAGTTTTTACTGAAAATCACAATCAATGGCTTGCTGTTTTCGTAGATTTTCACTGGTTAAGCAGGTAATATTTTTAGTTATCTAGATTCCGTCTCCACTTATCCTTGAACTGTTAATGGATTGATTTTGATTCCTTTCAACCTCAATTTCTTTGCAATGACAGTTTGTCACATGAAATCAGGATGAAACTTGGATAGAATAATTTCGACTCCAGATTTTGTTAGAGAGCGCCTTTTGTAATATATAGATGGTTGATGATTTTACGGAGCTGTCCAAAAGCAATGAGAAGTGAGCGCTTTGAATGCTAATGTGCACATTTTGTTTAACCTGTAGGAAAGAATGAATCATCCGATACTTCGCTTAACCGTAATATTACTTTTGGTAAATTGAAAATGCTCTGATGTACACTCAAGGCTAACAAATGTTTCGCGCCTACTTGCTGTCGCTATCTAGCCATCAAGCTTTGTTGCCAAGTATCACCCATCTAATCTCTCATTACTGAAGCATTGCATTGTATCTGCCTCTGAGAGGAGAAAAATTGCATGAAAAGACTTTGTGTGATGGTTCTTAGCAGCTCCATTACTGTTTTAGGTGCTGCGACGGAAAAGTTTCTTAGTTGTTAGTAACCTGTTTCTCTAGAGCAGAGGCATTTTGAGTATGAGGTTCTGACATATAGCAGTGCATGCTTCCAAAATGCACCAAAACACATCGGTGAGTGGTTGGTGAGCAAAGCGTCAAATCTCATTGCTAACCATCCGCTCACCGATGAGTGTTGATGCCTCTTGGAAGCAAGTGGCGGCTAGTGCAGTTTGGCAATAATACTATCCCTCCATTTGATTGTGGTTAAAACAATCGGCTCAGAAGTGAATCAGCCCTTCACCAGCAATCGATTGTTAAACATAGATTCTAATGGAGTGGAGACATTGTTGCCAAACTGAGCCGCCACTGAGGCACACCTACTTACTTGGCTAAACCAGGTACTGAAATTGTGTCTGCTCCAACTACCATTGGAATCTGGAATTAGCCTTTAGTGCTGATTCTAAGGAATAGGATTTGAAATCCACACAGTTTTTTTGTCCATTCAGGAACTTGTTTGTAGTTTTATTGGGTTTTTTTTTTTTTTTTTTCATCAGGTCAGAGATTACTGGAAAGATTGTTCACAACACATCTATTTTTGCCTTTACAAATGCCTTTGAAATATTTACCAACACATGTGTATAAATACCTTGTGATTTGAAATGGGATGCTACCGATAGAAAGTGAACACCTCAGAGGAAGTTTAAAGAGAGGCGAGCTGGTCTTAATCAAGCAGTTTGATCAAGATTGCCGGGCTCATCTGCGGAGTCTACCTGAAATGTTATGATTTTCCTTACGCTGAGACCGTGTGATTTCGGCTTAGGAAAAAATAGTGATGAAAAGCAGGTTGCAGATCTGTGGAGTGTACCTAAAATTTTGTGCTTAATCTCGCTTGTGCGTGCGCAGTAGAATCCTCACGGTTGTGAAAAATTAATTAAAAAATCTACCCTTCGAAGGAGTGCGTTGAAAGTGAAAAGCTTTTTGATAGCTCTTCACTCATTTGTGTAAAAAATGCATGCTTATAGTGATTATAATGTTCTGTGCGGGCTTAAAAAAGTTTTGTGACAGTTCGGTGTCAAACTCCAGGTTCTGATCGGTAAACTTAGTTTGATGTCCAAATCACTGTTGACGAACCAATCATTGTGTGGCTCCTTGACCTCTGGATGCGGTGAGTAGTTTCATTAAATAGAACTATAAATTAACATGGCATGCATGCTTGTCAGTCAAGCTAGAGTAGTGATACCGTAGCTCTCGGTAATTTAGGTATCTTCTGGAAGTTATTTGTCACTCCTAATATATATCTATGTTAGACAGGCACAATGAATCAAGCTTGGATAACAGTATATCTTGCGCAGTCTTTTATTACAGCTGCTAAAGAGCTGATGTGCTTTTCTTCTCTCATATTTTATTCTCATAAATGAAAGCGATCAAGCTCGCTAATTGACTACATTGCATTTTTCTGTGTAAACTCTTGCCAAACCTCAAATCTTAGGTCATTCAATGCACACTTAAGCTTTAAAAGCTCTGTTTGAAAAATGTGAATACTCAAGTTTCCGCAGGTTTTAACGCGGACTAGAAATATTGCTCCAATTTGAGTTTCCTTTACTTAAGCACCAACTGTGACTTTTCCCATCGTAAAATGCATTCGGTTTTGTTATTATTCCAAAATTTTGAAAATCATATTGCCTATGTTCAGATTTTTGGCCTTCATTTTTATTCCTGAGGAATGAGTTGGAATGTTTTTGTTTTTTTTTACTGTGGGCTTGGGGCATACTGATTCTCTGCTCAAAAAAGTATCATTTTATCATTTGATGGATAAGGATTTCTGTTGTAAGAATCTATCTGATTGTTAAGTATTGAGGGTGGTATGCTCGTCACGTAGGAACACTCTCCATACAGCTAATAGGGTTCACAATCAGGTTATTAGAGAGGCACTGGTAGTTGGAACCCCCCCCCCCCATTTTTTCCGGTCATCAGATGGATGAGAGTAAAAATTCTGCATATTTTCTATCTAGTCAGGTGATTTTTCTGTTTTTCTGTTCTGGTGAAAAGTGGACTGAATTGAACTTTTCCATGCTAATTGTTCCCTTCACTTATCATTAAAAAAAATTGTGACATATTAGTTTATTTCAAAATTTTGTCTCACAAATCAAAAACCTTGAGCCATAGATTTTTTAATGAAAAAAGTGTTCAGAGAATAATTTTTTTAGTGTTTATTAAGAGGTAAAAATATGGATCAAATGGTATTTTTCTTCGTTTTTTTTTTTTTTCTCTTATTTTTCATTCAAAAAATATTCAAATGATGGTTTTTTTCAATATTTTTTATTAAAAATCAAAGATCTTGAATTATAGATTTTTCAATGAAAAAAGCATTCAAAAAAAAATTTTTTTAAATGTTTTTTTAAGGAAAATTCAATATTTTTTCTTACAAATCAAAGATCTTGAATTATAAATTTTTCAATGAAAGAAGCATTCAAAAAACATTTTTTTTAAATGTTTTTTTAAGTGAAAAATATGGAGCAGTTGGAAAGTTGACATCTTAATTATATTATTTCATTTGCATTAAAAAGAAATGCAAATAATTTGAAAATAATATTTGTTATCAATGTAATTTTCCTTGAAAATCGAAAACTAAAAAACATGTTTTTTTAATTAAAAAAATATTAAAAAAAACTCTATTTTCAATGTTTTGTTAAGGTTAAGGTTATAGAACGTGGAATTTTCAGGTGCGCGTTTTTTTAAGATTTTAATATAATTTTTTATTTTTTTTTAAATGATTTTTTAGAGAAAAAAGAAGAGAAATTTCACACATTGAAAAAGAATTGAAATACTCTTAAAATTTAATGAAAATAATTTTTTAAAAATGGTTTTTTTGAAGGGGCTTTTTTCCACTCTTAAAAAATGAGTTTTTTTTCATGGTTTTTTAATGATTTCGTTTAATAAACTATTTTTTTAATTTTTTTTTCATAATTTTTCAAGGGGTTCTGCTACTAGGGTGCATGTTCTGGATTTGAGTAATAAAAGGGTGAGGGTTGGGTAACGTTTGGAGAGATTTTAGGACACTAAGAGAATCGGAGCAAATAAGGAATCGGGTGAACTTTGAATTTTTTATTTGTTGCATGGCTTTTAGGATGGCGAAAGCTTCGGCGGAGAAAATAGATGCTTCCGGTGACAGTTTAAAAGAGAAAATTTCGTTTTTGATGATAAAGGCACATCCAACATTTTTTTCCATTTTAGAACCATCACAGTAAATCTGTGTGAAGTTAGGGTACTGTTCAAGGATGGACAAAAACTTTGAGCGGAGTTCGGCGTCAAATTGCTGAGATTTTGGACGAAGCGAAGATTCGATGTGTAGTTTAATGTCAAAAGTGGTCCAAAACGGAAATTGAAGATTTTTTGATGCTACGATGTTTTCAAAGTCGTTAAAGGTCAAATCTGATGACAAGAGGGGGGTTTCTAGAAGGTTGTTAGAAAGGTATGAGTTCACAGGGTGTCCGGGAAGGCTTTTCACTTTAGCTAAATAATTAGCAAGGAGTAGTTGTCGTCTGAAATAAAGGGGTGGTTCAAAAGCTTCCATACAGAGGCTAGAAGCTGGGCTTGTTCGAAATGCTCCAGTGGCCAACCGGAGACCCGTGTGATGGATTGAGTCCAAGGTTTGCAGAGTGGATTTGCTTGCATATCCATAGATGATGCAGCCGTAGTCTAATTTTGAGCGAACAGTTGATCTGTAGAGCATTAGAAAGAAAGAAAGAAAGAAAGAAAGAAAGAAAGAAAGAAAGAAAGAAAGAAAGAAAGAAAGAAAGAAAGAAAGAAAGAAAGAAAGAAAGAAAGAAAGAAAAGAAAAAAGTACGTTCACCCGACCATTTGCATTTTCAGTGACCTTACCTTTTTACGCTCTGACCAATTTGGTTATGGTAACGCCTACTTTTTCTTCCCTTTTATACAGCTTGTATTAAAGAAGAGCTACACGGCATAGCGCAACTCTCATTGTATATGCAATATACATATAGGTCAAATAAGGTGTAACCCTTTGGACCCTACATACTTATTCCCATACTTTAAACCATTTCACACATCAGATTTAGACAGTTCACCCTTTCATGCGCGTAGTTTGGGATTTGAGTTCTGTTGAGGTTTTACTAAACCGTTCAAAAGAACACAATTTTCTAGAACCTTTCTATAGGTTACTCATTTTTTTGAAAACTGCCCATTTAAACTCCATTGAATCCTGTGTTAAATTAAGTGGAGTAATATGTGGCCCTCTATCCTTGAAAGACTTAAATTAACAGCGAAAGAGGTTTCAAACTTTAGTATTTGCTACACAAGAAAAAAAAAAAACCGTGGTACATACAATGAGCTATAACTTTAGAGTGATAGCGGGCTGTTCCACCTTGTGCCACACAGGGTAGAAGGGATCCCGGGAAAAAGCGGAATTTGGAGGGCAGATTCCAAGGTTTGAGGTTAAATTTTGTCGGTCGTTCCCGGCGATGCCCGAGTTTGTTTACGGAACAACCGGAAACGACCTACAAAATTTAACCTCAAAATCGATTTTTACGGCAAGATGGCGGCGGCCTAGGTGACAACAATGAACCAGCGGAACGTTCCTTGACGTGCCACTCTAAAGTTATAGCTCATTGGGTACATAGCGCCTTCAATTTGTGATGTAGGCAAAATCAATTACAACGGTGATGGAATATTTATCTACTTACTTGGTTTGAACACGTGAGGGAAGATTTGACTTATTACTTATTACCTAGCTTGGTTCTGAAAGGGTTAAGTTAATCCTGATTCAAGCCTTTCTCAATTACATAGAACTTATAAGTGTGCGTTTCTGCCAATGTGCGCCGTGAAGTCACCATACAGCAGCTGTGCCACTGCATCGAACGCGACTCACCGCGACTGCTGCTCGTTCGGGCGCATGCGCATTGCGGCCGCAACCAAACTGGTTTGCAAAGGCTTGCTTAGTGCTATCTGCTCTACTCGCTGTTGTCGTCGACCATACGTATTATATATACATGTATACTCTTTTGCTCTGCGCCGTTTTGCCCTTTTGCTCTCTCGCTGTACCCTCTTCTATCTGTATAGCGCTTCGTTCACGATCTAACAGGTTTGATCAAACTAGCACCGATGAGCATCGATGAACAGGTGAGCCAACTGTTGAATGTTTAGTCGCTGCTCTTTTGGCAAACAACTTTGCAATTTGACGTACCCCGACCCTCAACCTGCAAAGTTATTTGACGGCCCTCAACCTGCAAAGTTATTTGACTGGAGGAAGTTATTGGAAGTAAGTCGGCAGAGTATTTCGACGGTGGATGGTGTCAAGGTTATAGATTAAAGAGGTACGCTCATCTGACTTCGCGCCACGAAGTCAGTAGCGCGCAGTTCAAAATCCAGATCCAAGATGGCCGACAAAAGCAGAAAACATCGGGCTATTTTCTGTTTTTCTGGAGAGGGAAGCCCAATATTTTCTGGAAAGAGTATACAATTTTTTCTGCTTTTGTCGGCCATATTGGATCTGGATTTTGAACTGCGCGCTACTGACTTCGCGGCGCGAAGTCAGATGAGCATACCTTTTTAATCTATAACCTTGGGATGGTGTGTCCACTCAGTGGCGGATCCAGAAAATTTTTCTAGGGAGGAGGGGATCCGCCATTGTGAGTCTTCTGTTCCCAATTTCAGTCAATAAAACCCACCATTTATGAAGTATTTTGGTCCAGAGGTTTATTTTATGAAGTGTTGAATTGACTATCCAGCAGTTTGATCAAACTCGTTTGATCGCGTTTACGAAGGCGTAGTGTGGCGTAGCGTAGCGTCGAATCTGGCAACGTTTTATTTCGTTATTTAAACCCATGAAAGATATCGAACACGTGCGTGCACAGTAAACACCCTGAAGTTCGACCTTATGTATACGTATGTGGGTTTTAATGACAAGCCACAACGTTGTCAGATTGCACACTACGCCACTACGTCTGTGCCTAATACCTTTCGATGATTACCATTTCTATTTTAAAGGGAGGAGGAACGGCTCTTGCAGATTGATAAATGGATTATTTCCCAAATCTACACACAATAACAATGATACCAAACAGAGGCTACAGGCCATCTCGCTTTTTCAAATTTGGTCCTAGGTTCAAAAGCTCTATCAATGGATCGAACTGCAGAGGCCACTTCGAGAGAAGACTCGAGTTTAAGTTGAAGCTGGTTTAGGCCCATAAAACATGGTCTGTGCTCTTCCACGGAGATCTCAATTCAAACAGCATCCCCAAACCTAATTTCTAGGTAACGTTGCACTATGGATACGTGAGTAATTTCAATGAGTATAACGCAAGAGTATCATCACACAAGCCAAATTTGAGGAGCTAGGTTGAAAAGGGGCCCCAGTGGACTGAGGCCCTTTTTTCGCAGAACTGTTTTTTACATTCAACATATGCTAATGTACTACCAACCAAACCTTCATGAGCGGATCTTGAAAATTGAGGGAGATATTTTTTTTTTCTGATAGGAAGTTGGCTACACTTAATGCAATGTGAAAACTTTGAAGGCCGATTTCTCAAAACGCCATTTTGCCACTGAGGCCCTTTTTCCACGGACCTCCTCATTTGTAGTCTCACCCATGACGTTTTATTCTTTCTTGGAGAGAGGCCTTCTTTGGTTTCTTCTTTTCTCAGGCGACCATTTACCTGGTCTTAACGGTGATCAGAAAAAAAGACGTACTTTGACGTCTGATAATAATATTAACTGAAACCAAACGAGCTGTCTTGTGAGAATCTGGATATCCGCGTCGGTATTCCTCAAGAATATCCCCCAGGACATCTCCACAAATTCAGGGACTGCGTCCATGCGTGTCGGGTATGTCTCTAAATTTGTCTGCGAATTGCGGCTCCCTCTCAAGAAACTCATCATTCATCCAATCTCGAAGGCTAACGGAACGTATTTTGACAGCCAAAAATTCTTGACTGGAACTAAACGGAACTGTCTTATGAATCTCTTAA
>VMOF01000111.1:83423917-83511417 GCA_011764245.1 Trialeurodes vaporariorum | reverse complement strand
CCCTGTACATTAATATACATGCAGGGGATATTAAATATTAAATAAATTATTAAATATAATATATTACATATTCATATACACTTATACAAGGACTCTGGCGTGGCTGGCTTATTTTAAATCGGTCGTTGGGTGGCTTAGAGTCCCTGTGTATTAAATATATAGGGGATATTAAATACTAAATATACTAATTATAATATTTTAAATATATAGTATATTAAATATTCATGCACAGGGACTCTAAGTTGGCTAGCTTATTTTGAATCGCGCGGTGGTTGGCTTATTTCAAGGTCAACGAAAGGAGTTTATACAGAGCCTTGTGGAAGTGACGCTTCTATATTACAAAGTAATCTTTATTCTATGACAATGTGCACTGGGAACCACACCTGGCCTGGAATCAGGATATGCAATATGCAACGCACTTATGCATGACTTGTGGTCAAACGTCTAGGACGTTTTTTCACAATGACTCACATCGATAGTCACCATGCACCAAGATCTAATTGTACCGGGATAGTCCAGTAGGCAATCCATACAAACGTTTCCCCGCTATATGCTGCTTTCACCGTCGTATTTCGCCCAACAGTTGTTGTGATTTCGCTGAGTGAACCGCACACCGGTGAAGATGATACGTTGATGATGCCCAGGAGACCTGGGATGGGATTTTCAGCGTTGCCACTGGACTGACCTGGTATTAATAGAGATCTTGGTCACTCCCTACCACCACGTTAAAATTATTCCGGACGAAACTTCAGATTTCAGTCTGATGGCTAAGCACTTTTGGGAAAAGCCGCGTTTTTCACGAATTTTCAAAAAGAAGAGAGAAAGAGAGATAAGAGAGAGGTGGAGAGGGAAGAAGCCGGTTTCTAGGAGAGAAAGAGAAAGTGTATGAGGAGATCAAAAATCATGAAATAAAAAACTTTAAGTAAAAACACTGCATAATTCAGTATACTTGAATAAGCTAAACACCGTGATTTTTTTTGAAAAACGTCCAGCTCTCGGAGTTCGAAAATATTCTGTTCAAGTCTGCACTATCTCTTCTTTATTCTCCATCTCATATTATTATTATTATTATTTTTTTTTTTTTTAATTATTTCTGCTGTTAGCAAGAATGCGTGAAATTCAGAAACACCCCCTGAAGTCAACATTTAAAAATTCACAGAGTTTATCAGTTCCATTGAATTAACATAGAATTAAATGGGATAAGTGTAACATTGGTGAGCCCTGGGGCTCTGAAGAAATCCCGAGCTCAAGAAACGTCGCTGTATTGCACCAACCCCCTCCCCCCCATATACTCCTTCAGAACTCGAGGTAAATAGAGAAAGTATCTGGAAAGAAGAAAGAGGGAAAAAGCACTTGTTTCCGAAGTCGCTGTTTTGCTTTAATATCATTTTCTGAGAAACGTAACACGCCATTGATTCAATAAAAAATTTGAAAACGCAAGCAGGAATGGGAAAGAAAGAAGAAAGTAAATTAGTTACTTTGTAAAAAGGAAAAAATTAGATGTTCGGGAAGAGAAATGTGAGCTTTTATTAAAACTCATAAAAAAACATGGAATCGAATGCGTAAAGAGAGAAGATGAAGATAAAGGAAAAACCGATCCAGAAATTGAATTGAAAGAATACAAAGGAAACGTTGAGAAAATGTGAGTTTAGGTAGGAGTGACTTTCAAGGGACCCAAAATTATTGATACATTTGTGTCGTGAGGACCCTTTCAACCCTTGATGGTTCAACCGCAATTTATATTTATTTATTTGTTTACATATACCTTTTTACAAAATAAATATAAGTTTTCATTTGTTCGCGTTTCTTTTTTTCTTTTCAATTTCTCGTTTTTTTTTTTCCATTTATTTTTTGTAGAGCGCGATTAATTAATTTGAGTCATTGACAGCTCCACTCAAAGAGCACCGAAAGCTGATAAAACACGCACGTTGTAATTTCGCAGCGCTGCATGCCGGGAAAAAGGCATATCCGGAAAAACAAACAAGCAATAAACTTTAGGATGCTCATAAAAAATTCAAACAAACACAAAAGCAGCGAAAAAAGAGAATAATAGGGAGCGGAGATAGAATTGAGTTTACCGTAGTTGCTCCCTGCGATAAACATGAGAGGGATTGTGGGCGGATCTCTTCTTTATTTTCGTAATCCTTTCCTCGTTGCAGGGCGAAAACTTCTTCCCTCGCAAGCAAAAATAGAATGAAAAACAAGAATAAAAAAATAAGAAGTATGATTGCTATCAAAAATTAAAATACATAAAATAAAAGTCCTCAAAACTCAAAGAATAAACTCGAACGGACGTTTATGCACAAATACTGAAGTTTAATATGTACTTGATATTTGACTGAAGCACTGTCGCACAGTAGGCAGAGAGTATGATTTGGTGGCCAAAAATCAACGAGCTATACACTCATCTAGTCAGGCAGCAAAAGGCAGGCAGGCGGTCCGTGGGTTCAAAAGCCAGGGACGGGGAAGCTTGAAATTTGAAGATATTTTTATCTTTTCGCTTTTGCCTTTGTTTGTTTGTTTGTTTTTTTTTTGTTTTTTTTTGTTTTTTTGTTTTTTTTTTTAACCACTGTAAAACGTTCTTTCACAGGCCTAATGAGAATCCTTTTTTCTTACAAATAAAATGTGTATATCTCTGCACACGGAAAAAAAAGAATGGTGTACCTAATTTACCATTCGCATAGCTGATTTTGGCCCCTTCCAGAGTTAAGATAAACTTGACCAGAGTTATGGAACATTTGATTAGGTATCAAGTGAAATTGACCTGATTCCTGGTCAAATGTTCCATAACTCTGATCAAGTTTATCTTAACTCTGGTAGGGGCCAAAATCAGCTTTGCGGATGGTAAATTGCACCATTCTTTTTTTTCCGTGCATATACCATTTGAAGAGGTTTTGAGCCCCGTACTTTTTATACGTGTGTATTATAATGCCTGCATTTGACCTGCGCGTTATATGGAGCATTCAGACTGTAGAAATTCAATTGGATGATCAATAAATGTTGTTTTCAATTTCACCTATTGATGGACCTTCTTTTTAAATTTGATTTATTAAAATATCGATACCATTGCTTTTTCTATGGTATCGGTCAAACCCGTAGCCAGTGGCGTCGCGTGCCATCTGACAACAATGCGACTCCTCCATTTAAACTCCTTAAATATATCGAATTTTCCTCGTGCACTGTGCACCCCGTGAATTCGACCTTTCACATGAGTTTAAATGGGTAGAGTGCAGTGTTGCCAAATTGCACGCGACGCTACTGCCCGTAGCCAGGAGGATTACGTCGCAGAGCCCCACAGTTCATGGGGCCACGCAACAACCTTTCCAAAAAGTGTCGCACTCCCCCATAGTGCGTGGGGCCACGCGACACTTGAATTTTGTCTTAAAAAAAGTGCCTTACAAGTGTCGCAGAGCCCCACAGATTTTTAAAGATTTCTGTGGGGCCGTGCGACAAGTAAAATATTAATTTTTCCACCATCTGACCAAGTGTCGCGTGGCCCCACGAAACAGCTAAAATTAGGATTTTAATCGAGAAGATTGTGGGGCGTTGCGACACTTGGTTTTCATACATTTTCAAGTGTCGCACGGCCCCACAGCCGTCCAACAAAAGTTGTCCTCTAGTCCAGAAACTTTTGAAAGAAGGACTCTTATCATTAAGTGATTAGAGGTGAGCTCGTGTGAGTAATCAAAGCTAGAACTGATAAAGATTTGTCAATATCAGGGTTCTGTGGGGCATTGCAACACTTGATTGGGAAAGACTGTTCGTGGGGCCACGCGACACTTGGTCAGACCTGAGTCGAAATAAGTTATCTTGTTATCAAGTGATTAGAGGTGAGCTAGCATGAGTAATCAATTCATCGAGTTATTAGAGGTAAGCACCAGTGAGTAATCAATTCATGAACTGATAATGGTTAGTCATTCTTTAATAAAGGTTAGTCGTTCCTTATCAGGTTCTGTGGGGCTTTGCGACACTTGATTGAGAAAGACTGTTTCGTGGGGCCACGCGACACTTGGTGGTGAGTCTAGTGTTTCACAGCCCCACAAAAGAGTTTGACCCCCAAAGCCAGTATTGGTGCCCAATCAGCTGATAACAAGGTAAACTCTAAATAGAGGAGGGGCTTTGTATCCAGAGAAAGTATTTCACAGCCCCACAACTAGGATTGATTGGCGTAGGCAAGTATCTTTTCAGGGCAAACCGTCTAAATGCCCTGATTTAAGCCACCTCAGCATTAATTATAAACTGTTAAAACTTTCAGAGATGGGTACTCACCAGTAGACAGTGAATAACAAAAGAAACAGATGATTCACCGAGTCGCAGGAAAGTCGGTTGCTATGAGTTAATGATACCAGGTCTGCCGAAAGGCAATCATGGTGTCTCAATCAAAACCACCGGGGAAAAAAAGTGTTAAACCAAGCTATGGTAAAACAGTCGCGATTTAGCTTTTCAGTTTGAGCTATCGAAGCCACATATATTGATATAAAGTAATAGAAACTTGAGGTAATTGGAGCACTGCCACTTTTAACAACAATTCGAAGGAACACTCATGAGGAAATAGATTTCTTAGCTTGGAAACGTATTCGCGAAGCAAACAATTAATAACTATGCCAGGTACCTAATCCTATTGTACCGAATGTAAATACACAAGATCCCTGATGAGGGAGCTTTGGACAGCAGTGCGTTACGCTGGGGGGGGGTACGTAGTGCTGTAGGGCTATGTCCAGTAGCACACGAATCACCGCAGCTGAAATCGACGGGACAGAAAATAATTCACCGAAACATAAGTTTCATTCTAATAATTACAATGGACCGAGAATAAAAGTAAAAAAAATAATGCCTTGCAAAAGCTCGATGCACTTAAAGAGCGGTGAGTGTTATGTTACGTTACTATTTTAAGTTTGGTGAGGTTAGGGTCTTCACACGATGTTGTAAACAAGAGATTACTGTATACGAGGTACTCGAACAAAGGCTGACCAATGAGAGGCAAGTATGATACTCGGTGCCGCGTGATTCGAAAGCGAGGAACTAACAATAAGTGGGACGTTATGTTGAGGCAGCAGTGGAAATCTCGTGTGGACGTTTTCCACACAGGCTCGGTTTACTAGCCTCATAGTTTTAAACCTTTACTTACATAAAAAAAAAAAAAAAATTGCAACAAATGCATTTGAAATTGGTTATAAACAAAAGTGTAAGTGTTTTAGAGTGGCTGTCTGGACACAGAAATCGACATAACTGTATCTTTGGAAGGATTTGCATGAGAAAGAAATTGACACATAACAGAAACAAGCAAAATTTTCTCATCAGGACAGATTTATTAGAATTCTGTGTCCAGAAAGCCACTTTACAACTTCTGCACTATCTTTAAAACAACTTTCCACTGGATTTGTTAAAATTTTCAATTTGAGGTTAAAAAAGGTGAGGCAAACAAACCTGAATCATATTGCCTGGCTGCCTCACTTTGTGATAGGGCTCAGGACATGTGTGGCCCCCCTCTATCGCTCGTTGGGAGCCACGGCTGAATTCGGAATCTGCAGCTCTCGTGGCAGAAATCCATGAAAACCACTTCAAAATCAGTTATTTTTTGTCCAAAAACTAATTTCATATCTATTCTCTCAATAATGGATGTCAAAGTTTACAGTCAAAATTAGGTATTGCTATTGGAGCTCTAAAGTGGTGCAGCTCCCTAAAAGAACTCCTAAGTGTGGTCTCATTGCAGAAATCCAAACTGTAATCTTTGAAGTCAATGTCTGATCAGGCAAGCACATATGTAATCAGTATTTAAACAATGTAATAGCAATTTCGCATTATTTTTTATGAAATTCTGCCGCGAGAGATACAAAATTAGAAATCAGCCTAAGTTCTGGCTCTGAACCCCTGGCTAACACGCACTCTTTGTTGTTCTCTATCTCCAACATGATTCAAATGATGGAGTATACACTGAATTAAAGGGAGGAAGTTTGGAGTAGACCTTTGAGTCTCATTGCATACTTCCACTCAGAAAATGTGTTGGAATGAATAAATAACTGAGCATCGGTGGCACTTCACATGGGCTCTTCTGCCCCTCCCCACACCTTATTCGAAAGTCAGGGCTCATGACTGACAGAAAGTATTTTTTTTAATTCGCACACCTAACTAACAACTAAAAGAAGCCGTTAACCAGTGGTATTACCATGGTGTGGAAATCTGTAAGTAACTTGGTCTTAAAAAAAATTGTAAATAAAGCAGAGCCGTTGCAGAAGAGATGCTGGAGGGTAATCTGCTCTCTCATACCTGATTGCTCATAAAATACCTGAATAGAAACAAAATAGTATTTCCATAAGACTATTCTGACAAAAGACTATAGAACCATTGAAGTACTGATGCGTTGCATTCCAGTATCAAAATACTTAAAGGGTTTAAAAAAAATGACTGAAAAAATGTGAGACCTTCACTTTATTGGTCTACAAAAATTCTGAAAAAACGTAATGTTCCGAATGTTTTCCAGTATTTTACTTGTTGCCAACTATGCTCATTTGGCAAAGTAAGAATATTAGTCGATGCCTTGGACTTTAGCTCAATTTAGGGCGTTCGAGCCAAAAAATGGAATAAAAGTGAGAAATTAATCTGTGTAGCAGTGCCAATTACTAAAAGCTGGATGAATTTTGATGAAACTTTGTATACACAATGTACTACCGCAGTACTAAAATATTTTCTTCTCACTATCATCATAATAAATCCTTTGGACCTAATCAAGGGACCATATAGGTGCGATTGAGAAAAAATAAGACCAATTAAGCAAATAAAAACATAATCCTACTTATTGAGATAATTCGGGTTAGGTCCAATTAATTTTAATTAAATCCAGCACAAACAATCTATCTACCTACATTTACTCTACTTTATATAGAATTTCTTATCATTACAATATACAGCCCTTAAGACTGTTTAAAAAATCAAAATCGGTGCGCTCGAGCCAAAAAATGGAATTATCGTGAGAAATCAATCTTTAAACTTGGAGTCAATCCATTATGGCTCGATGAATTTTGATAAAACTTTTGTACACACAATCCACTATGAAAATACTGAGATATTTTCCTTTCTTAGTCACCATACACAACTGATAAAACCTTTTCAAGAGGCAATATAGGTGGGATTGAGAAAAAAATATGGGAATATAAGCAAATAAAAACATAATCCTATTAATTGAGATAGTTCAGGTTTGGTCCAATGAATTTTTATAAGAACTGGCAAATACAATCTACAATTAGTCTATATAAGAAAGTATTCCTTACAGATACAATTTACAACACTTAAGAGAGTTTAAAAATCAAAATGGGGTGTTCGACCCTAAAACATGAATTAAAGCGGGAAATTGATGTTAAAACTTGGAGTCAATCATTCATGGAATGAATTTTGATGAAACTTTGCTCAAACATATTATGTTACTGACCCACTAAAATATTCCTATCATACAGTCATCATCAAAAACCTTTAAGACCGTTTCAAGGGCCAATATAGGTGCGATCAAGCAAAACTCTTTGAAACCAAGGAAATAAAAAAACAATCGTAATACTTGGAATAAGAAATTCAATCATGACTCAATTATGTTTGATGAAAATTGCAACAAAAAGTTTGCAACCAACCTAGGCAGGGATTTCTTTTCAATGTAAAACTATAATATACAACCCTTATGTCTGAAACTGTTTAAAGGCAAAATAGCTGTTCCACCAATAAACCCAAAAAATAGAATATCCAAAGAAAATTAAACTTCTAAAGAAAATGGATGGATGAATTTTGTTGACATTTGAGGTACAAAATCTACAAACAAAGAACATCTTTAAAGGGGGGTTTAATCTACCAAACTAAAAAATTCTTTTGAAGATCCACAGTTCAAAACCCATCCTTCAAAGGATGAAGTAGGCAACTATTTGTACAGCTTCTCTGCAAAATCGCCAACACTTCGGATTGAAGGCGGAATTATGTCCAGAGGTGAAAATATTTTAAATTTAATGGGAGTCTAGGAGTCTCTCCCAGAATTCTAAAGAAACTTGGGGGTCTCCCCCAGATATCTAAAGGTGGGTCTGGGGGTCTCCCCCAGAATTCTAAAGGGGGGGGGTCTGGGGGTCTCCCCCAGAATACTATAGGGGGGTCTGGGGGTCTCCTCCAGAATACTAGAGGGGGTCTGGGGGTCTCCCCCCGATTTCTTAAGGGGGTCTGGGGGTCCTTCGACCCCCCCCCGATAAAAATGGAGGGAGAAAGTGTTCGTAGGGTGTTCCCTACAGCTTATTTTATTTCAGTATCTGAAAGAAAAATAAAAAAAGAAACTTTTTAGCGCAAACCGAAGGTCGATATCGTTTTTCGTTTTCGATAAATCGAAGGTCAAAGTTCGATATGGACCTATTTTCAAAAAATCATTACTCCACTTTGAGATACCGGTTACCGGAATTTAAAAAACTAGGGGTCTATAAGACTCCAGAAAGCAAGCTCTTTTTAGTAAAAAATACGAATTTGACACAAATTTAGCAAAAATTAGGGTTTAGCGCCCCCGAAAATTGTCAACGTCTTTGCCCCCCCGGGGGGCCCATCAGACCAATTCCTTGAGACGACGACTATCGAGTGATACATCGATCAAAAAGGCATACCAAACTGAGCATTTTGGCGCAAACCGGAAGTAGATATCGTTTTTCACATTCGAGATATCGAATGTCAAAGTTAAATTTAGGCAAAAACGTTGTCAATTTTTGGGGGCGTTAAACCCTATTTTTGGCTAACTTTGTGTCAAATTCGTATTTTTTTCTAAAAAGAGCTTGCTTTTTGGGAGTATTTTAGACCCCTAGTTTTTTAAATTCCGGTATCCGGTATCTCAAAGTGGAGTAATGATTTTTTGAAAATAGGTCCATATCGAACTTTGACCGTCGATATATCGAAAACGAAAAACGATATCGACCTTCGGTTTGCGCCAAAAAGTTTTTTTTTTATGTTCTTTCAGATACTGAAATAAAAAAAAAGGGCTCCCATAAGAAAAAAGGGCGTTACCCCTTCCCCCGCCCCTACCAGGGGGGCGCCGAAAGAAATAACCCACCCAAAATGGGTCCCCCTCAATATCATTGGACACGTGTTTGGCTGTTTTTCAAAATTCGCAGCCGTTTCCGAAAAAACCGCAGTGGAAACTTTTCTTCTTAACACCCTGTATAGCTCGCCTCATTCTGTCACTTTATTCCAGTGGCGTCGCTAGACATTTGCATTTGTGGGATAGCAAGATATGAGATCCCTTGTGGAGGATCTGGGTGGGATAGCCCCAGGTAGGCAAGGGGGTCTAGGGGTCCACCCTCAACAAATATTTAAAAATTGAGGTTTATTAAGCTAATTTTTACGCTATTCTGCATGAAGTTTAATTAATTAAAATCACGGACAAATAGATCGGAAATCCTATACTCAGATTTTTGTTTTTTTTGTTTAGTTTGTTTAGTTTTTTTTTTTTTTTTTTTTTTTTTTTTGTTTTTTGTTTTAAACCACACACAAAAAACGGTGTTCCATACCTGGCTACAATGTTGAGAACACAAAATGAGTAGACAGAGAACATCAACAACATAGCAGACAACAAAGCGCGCGCGCAATCATCGAACTTTGCGAGCGAAGAAAGAGTTTATTTAATTGAATTATAAATTTAGATCGGGCAACATTGAAAAATTGCATGATTAATGGAGGAAGAGCGAGAGAGCGAGCACAGAGTTGAACAAATAAGTTAACATTTGGTCCATAGCGAGCACCGAGTTGATGAAGTAAATGGACATTTGGCGCATCGCGCGCACACACTACATAACACGAAAAGAAGTTTGGGTAAATGGACAAACGGCATTCCATAGTATACACACACTAAAACGTAGGAAGAAAGGAGACGCGCTTCCACAAGTCGACCCGTTCATTTGAATTTAGCGGTACTACGTTCCCGCCTGGAATCTGAGATTCGGGAAAAGCCCCTCAAACGGTTGCTGTGCATCAGGCATCAACATAACCCTCGCATTGACAGTGACAGTACAGCTAACTAGAGTTCCTATATTTAGAGAGTTAAGACAAGAGAAACCATGGGCGCCGCCATTGGATGCGATTTTGCACATTTGTTTACATTCTGAGGGCCGTTGTTGTGTTTTTGTCCACTGCAAAGATTACAGTGCCGCTGAGTTTCTAATGATGTAATCTTTTACTGCTTTTGTGCATCGACATCCATTTACGCTTTGAAAGGTTCTTTGGGATTTTTAGACATTCTTGAGGCGTTTCATGATTAAAATTTACAGATTCGTCGATATTTAACTCTTTATCCGTAAAATACTGTTGGTAAACAACTGCGATTGTAAACAAAAGTGCAAAATCGCATCCAATGGCGGCATCCGTAGAGCCTAAAACTCATCGACCAATCAGAAGTTTACTACCCTCTTGTCTTAACTCTCTAAATATAGGAACTCTACAGCTAACCTAACCAAGTGACCAGATTTGTTGCATTGTCATTTGTTTATATTTATTCCCTGCATTGAAAGCACTTCGTTATAACCTTTGCCGTAACATTATGTCATATTGCTAGATGTCTCGGTTAATTTTAAAATTGTGAAACTCATGTTTCGGTGAATTATTTTCTGTCCCGTCGATTTCAGCTGCGGTGATTCGTGTGCTACTAGACATAGCCCTACAGCCCTACCTACCCAGCCCCAGCGTAATGCACTGCTGTCCAAAGCTCCCTCATCAGGGATCTTGTGTATTTACATACGGTACAATAGGATTAAGTACCTGGCATAGTTATTAATTGTTTGCTTCGCGGATACGTTTCCAAGCTAAGAAATCTATTTCCTCATGAGTGTTCCTTCGAATTGTTGTTAAAAGTGGCAGTGCTCCAATTACCTCAAGTTTCTATTACTTTATATCATATTATGTGGCTTCGAAAGCTCAAACTGAAAAGCTAAATCGCGACTGTTTTACCATAGCTTAGTTTAGCACTTTTTTCCCCGGTTGTTTTGATTGAGACACCATGATTGCCTTTCGGCAGACCTGGTATCATTAACTCATAGCAACCGACTTTCCTGCGACTCGGTGAATCATCTGTTTCTATTGTTATTCACTGTCTACTGGTTAGTACCCATCTCTGAAAGTTTTAACAGTTTATAATTAATGCTGAGGTGGCTTAAATCAGGGCATTTAGACGGTTTGCCCTGAAAAGATACTTGCCTACGCCAATCAATCCTAGTTGTGGGGCTGTGAAATACTTTCTCTGGATACAAAGCCCCTCCTCTATTTAGAGTTTACCTTGTTATCAGCTGATTGGGCACCAATACTGGCTTTGGGGATCAAACTCTTTTGTGGGGCTGTGAAACACTAGACTCACCACCAAGTGTCGCGTGGCCCCACGAAACAGTCTTTCTCAATCAAGTGTCGCAAAGCCCCACAGAACCTGATAAGGAACGACTAACCTTTATTAAAGAATGACTAACCATTATCAGTTCATGAATTGATTACTCACTGGTGCTTTCCTCTAATAACTCGATGAATTGATTACTCATGCTAGCTCACCTCTAATCACTTGATAACAAGATAACTTATTTCGACTCAGGTCTGACCAAGTGTCGCGTGGCCCCACGAAACAGTCTTTCCCAATCAAGTGTTGCAATGCCCCACAGAACCCTGATATTGACAAATCTTTATCAGTTCTAGCTTTGATTACTCACACGAGCTCACCTCCAATCACTTAATGATAAGAGTCCTTCTTTCAAAAGTTTCTGGACTAGAGGACAACTTTTGTTGGACGGCTGTGGGGCCGTGCGACACTTGAAAATGTATGAAAACCAAGTGTCGCAACGCCCCACAATCTTCTCGATTAAAATCCTAATTTTAGCTGTTTCGTGGGGCCACGCGACACTTGGTCAGATGGTGGAAAAATTAATATTTTACTTGTCGCACGGCCCCACAGAAATCTTTAAAAATCTGTGGGGCTCTGCGACACTTGTAAGGCACTTTTTTTAAGACAAAATTCAAGTGTCGCGTGGCCCCACGCACTATGGGGGAGTGCGACACTTTTTGGAAAGGTTGTTGCGTGGCCCCATGAACTGTGGGGCTCTGCGATGAAGCCGCCAGGAGTCTTTCCTTCTCTCTCTCTTTGCCCTTTTGAACGCACGCGTTAGAAAAAGATGGAGAGAGGGGCTGTCACGTGACTTCAGCCCACACTGAAAAAAATCAATTGTTAAAGCAACAATTCAAAATTTGCTGACTTAACAAAAAATGAAATTTGCTAAATCAACCAGGATTTTCTGTTAAGTTAAAAATTTATTTGTTGAGTTTACAAAAATAGTTGTTAAATTAACCGCATAATGGTGTTCTGTTAACAAAATAGACATTGCCAATTTAGCAATTTTAAATATAGTTAAAAAAATACAGAACTTAACCCAATTAGTTGATCTAACAATTCAGCTTGTTATATCAGCAAAATAAATTGCTGATATTTTACTTACTAATTTGTTATTCCAACATAAAAATTGTTATTTTTACTATTTGATTTTCTGGTTGGGCAAAGTCAGTTGTTAAGCTAACAAAATGAATTGCTGATTTAGCATTTGAGTTGTTAATTTGACAAAATGATTATTTAATTTAGCAAATCATTTTATTCTGTACTTTTTTAACTATTTATTTTTTTCAGTGCATACTTCTGTCCTTTTCTGACACATAATATGCCTTCAAACGGGCAAAGAGAGAGAAGGACAAGTTCTTGGCTACGGCTCTGGACTCCGCATGTTAGAAAAAATCCGCAGTTATATGCGTGTGTGTTATGCATTTATAAGATTTCGATCCTTGCTTATGGTTTCTTAGTTGCGTTACTTTCTGAAAAGTCTCTTATTTTTTACATTGTGGCGCTCTCATAGGCCGGCTGGGGGTATGCGTTGGTTTAATAAGAACATTTAAAAACCACATGCATTGATATCACACTATTTTAGAACATTTTATTTTCTGAGGTTATAGGGGTAAATGGTAAACGGTAAACGGTAAAAAAGTAAAAATGTGAGGTAGGCATCGGGTTATACACGTATGTATTGTGGATTGCATCAAATCGTCGACGGAGGACTCATGAGACTGCTTGTGCCAGGGGCGTGGAGAGGGGGGGGCTGATGGGGCAAAATGCCCCGGGCCCCCGCTCTCAGGGGGCCCCCAAATCATGAGAAGAAAGAAAGAAAAAAAAAGAGAAAAAAAGGAAAGGAAAGGAAAGGAAAGGAAAGGAAAGGAAAGGAAAGGAAAGGAAAGGAAAGGAAAGGAAAAGGAAAAAAAGAAAAAAAAGAGAAAAAGAGAAAAGGAAAACAGGGAAAAAAGCGAAGAGGGGGAATATGAAGAGTAAAGAAAAGGGGAAAAGCAGAGAAGGAAGAAGTAGTGACTGATGACATGATGCTTGAAAGTGGGGTCGAAAAGGAAAAGACTACGTACTTTCACGGCCTGCGGCGAGCCGAATAAATTGGGGGCCCCCACCCTACTTGAATTTACCTTAAAAACAAAAATGTTAAAGTTCGATCTAACCCCTCGGTGAACCCCCCCCCGTGAATATTCCATGGCTCCTTCATCCACATTCCTTTTGACTCTTCTCCCTCCAATTACCATGAGTCAAGAGCAACGATTTCATGCAGGCAAAACCGAAAAAATATTTGAACATTTCCATTTTACTGTAATGAAAGTACCGTAAAATTCAATCTGAAGAGGTCAGGAAAATAAAAAAAAAATCCGGGGGGGCCTCCGGACCCCCCCCTCTCGGTGAACCCCTTGGTGAGAATATTCCATATGGCTCCTCCAACCACATTCCACTTGACTCTTCTCCCTCCTATTAAGAGTCAAGAGCAAAGATTTCATGCAGAAAAATCGAAAATATATTTCAGCAGTTCAATTTTACTAGCTGTACATGAAAGTACCATAAAATTCAATTTGAAGGTAAGGAAAATTGAAATTTTTTTCCGATGGAGGGCCCCCGAACCCCCCGTTTGTCCTTAGGAGTATTCCATACCCCCTAGACCCCCCGGAGTTTGAGTCGTACCAAACCCCCCCCCCCCCCAAGGCAAATTTCTCGGCGCGCCACTGGTTCTTAGCAAAACCTCCAGAACTTTCTCGACGTCCCTGCCAACACTTGTGAAAATGTGTTTATCCAAGGAGGGCTGAGAAATAAAAAGTTGAAGAATGAATGTTTTTTTTTTTTCATTTTTAGAAATCAAAGTAGAAACGAAGAATTTTCTGTGTCGAAAATCTTCAAGTCAGTCACATCATGTGGCAAAATAAAACGTAAAAATCAAACATTCTATTGCTGTGATTAATTGGAATTTTTCAGTAGAGATAGCTTAAAATTGCGTCAATTAGAAGCTTGATTTTAAAAATTTTCCGGGGGAGGACCCCCGGACCCCCCTTAACCTGCGGGGGGGAGGGGTGTCCCCAGACCCCCAGGGGGGATGATACAAAAAATAGGGGCCCAAATACACAGTTTGCCCCGGGCCCCAAAAATCCTCTCGACGCCCCTGGCTTGTGCCATGGGGTAGTTTCGACTATACTTCTCCATTTTTCCCTAGCCAATCTCTTTGCGAGTTTATGAATGAAGTGAAAAAATGAAGATACCTCTTAACCCTTTCAATACCGCACCGGAGTTTATTCTTTTCCGTTATTAGACATCCGCTCATGGGCGGATCCAGCAATCTGACAACTGTGTATTATTCCTATTTGAATGCATGAGAAACAGTCGATTAATAATAGGGCCTTGGCTTGGCCCCCTCAAGAATCGATTGTTTCACATGTGTTCAAATAGGATGAATTCATGGTTACCAAATTGCTGGATCCACTCATGCATCCGCTTTCACAACAAGTAAATTATTTATTGACAGAAGCCACCCCAAGTCTTTGACATTTTGCAAATTTAAAGTTTCCGCTGGCGCGTTCAATTAACGGCATATGCAAAATTAACCCCGCGGAGTAGACATATTTGACATGCCCACTTTGATTTGGGTGAGAGAGAGGAAGATTTTTTTTTTTTCGTAGCCTCCGAGTAAAAGGGTTAGAGATAGAAGATCATGGGTGCAGACATGGGCGCCCGCAGGGGGGGGGGGGGGGGAAGGGGCGGCAAGGGGTGGCAAGGGGGGGGGGGGGGGGTAAGGGGGGGACTTGCCCCCCCTGGAATTCAAAACAGTCAAAATTTCAGAAGAAAAATGAAAGGACTAAAAGAAATTGAAATGTAAATCAAAGGAAGAATAGTTGACGAACTTAAATATTAGTTCATTTTGTAATTTTAACTCACTTTTTGCAAGGAATAGTAGAATTATACATTTTTCTTACTATTATTACCATCTTTTGTCCCTTTATTCATAATATCAAACACGTCAAAGTTATTATTATTATGATTATTTGGAAACACCGACAATGGCTTAATGTTCACTATTTGGATGGGGGGGGGGGGGGAGGAAAAAATAAGAAGAAAAAGTTTCCCTTTTTCCTCCGGGGGGGGGGGTCCCCCCTCCAACAATTTTGCACCCCTTGGAAAATTTTCTGCGGGCGCCCATGGGTTCAGAGTTAGGTTTTTTATCTGTAGCAGTCAACGAGGTATAGCAATAGAGAGTCTCATATACATGTTTTAAGTCCTGTCTCAAAGTGTGAGAGCATGGACGATCTGAATCTGGTTTGTTTGCCTCATATTTTTAAACCTTCGGAAATGGGTCTGTTGCAAACTTTTGCTACAGCGCTATAGAGTGTGCAATCTACTGTAAAATCGCCTGAAAAGTCCAATGATGGCATCAGAAAGCAATGAAATGCAACAATAAACTCACAAAATGCGTTTAATGAAATCCAAGATGGCGGCAAAATATCGAGCAATCTGTATGCATGCACCACGAACATCCAAGGATAGCCAACCTCACAATATCCATCACAACCAATCACAACGTAAATAAACACATAACCTCTACCTGCAGTGAGGTTGTCAAAGTTGGCAATCCTTGGATGATCACGGTGCATACATTCAGATTCCTCGATATTTTGCCGCCATCTTGGATTTCGATAAACGCCTCTTGTGAGTTTAATGTTGTATTTATTGACTTTATGATGCCACCAATGGACTTTTCAGGCGATTTTACATTGGAGTAAATACTTTTTATCGCTGTAGCAAAAGTTTGCAACAGACCCATTGATTATAAATGAAATTGCAAGTATTTTAGAGTGTGGCTATCTTGACACAGACTTTTAAAAGAACTATCCAGGCGAGAAAATCCGGCATGTTTCTGTTGAGTATGTCAGTTTCTTCATCATGTAAATCCTTCCAAAAGATACAGTCGCATCAATTTCTGTGTCCATCAAGCCACTCTCAAACACTTACACTTTCGTTTAAAACCAAGTTCAAGTGAAGTTGAGAAAGCTTTCTTTTTAAGGTTAAAAAATATGAGGCAAACAAACCGAGCCCGTGTAAAATGTCCATGAGAGATTCCCATTATGGCTACCTCCTTGAAGTTTCAAAATCACGTCCCATGAATCCTCTCTATCGCTATATATCTCGTTGGTAGCAGCACAAAAATTAGACCTAGATTGGTGGAGGGGGGGGGGGGGGGGGTTGACTTTTCGATCACTCTGTACACATGCTTACTAAGCGTAACTAAGTTGCTCCCTCAGCTCAACTAAAAGTCGCCCGCTTATTTCCGCTGCTTTAGTTTATATCTAATGATGCCGCGTTCCTAAAATATTCTATTTCAACGCCGGGTTAACAAACACGCAGCTCTTTCGGCAGCGGGGCAGCGCGTAACTGCCCTGCGTAAAGCGTAAATGCGCGACCGATGATTACAGAGCGTTGCCAACGTGGCGTAACGTAATTGGTGTTTGTTCAGGGGCAAAGGGGGGGAGGGAGGGAGCTGGGGGTGGTGGGGAGGGGGGAGATTTTGAATGCTTCTGTTTGTGCCTCTGTCAGCTTTCGTCCCGTTTAATCTTAATTTCACGTTAAACGGCTGAATTAATTGAATCATATTGACGACTCGTGTAATGAGCGCGGAGCTATAGCTACCGAGCAACGAGCTTTCAACAAGCGATGGCGCGAGGACCCGAAGCTGGGGCAGGGACCGCCGGGGTTGTACGGGCCAGTCAGCAGGGACTGGACCGCGCTGAGCAGAGCAGGAACTGCCGTGCGCCGCTCATAAGGGGGCAGCTGCTGCTGCTATGCTCTGCCCGGCCACTGAAGCTGAGTCATTATTAATCACTCTGTTAATGATCGGCACAATCCCTTCGGCCTTCGACCCACCGACGCGACGCGACGGAAGGAAGGGATCACCCTGATTTTCCGAACGTTCAGAGGGTACGAAATTTGGTACACACATATTATATTATACGCACTCTACGCGCACGGCAAATTAATCGGCTAATTTTAGTCTTATAGCAAAGATTACTTATACTCCAGTTATGGCTCTAGCTATCTTGCCAATGTTAAATTTCGTTGAGCGCCTTCATTTCTAAAACCGAGCTAAAACACATACACTGGTCCACGGTTTGTTGACGTTTCGGCAAGCGAGAGACGTGCGGGCGGGGTGGGGGTCGTGGGCCAGTCAACTGGCCCCACCTAACCTGTCTCTCGCTCGCCGAAACGTAAACAAACCGTGGGCCAGTGAATGTGTTTTAGCAATGAAGGCGCTCAACAAGATTTTAGCTAGTGCCATATCTGGAGTATAAGTAATCTTTGTCTTATATAAGTAGTCTTGCTTGCCGGCGCTCAGAGGAAACTTCGTATAGTTACTCCACCAGAATTGTATTTAAATATTACATAGATGTTACTTTTGGTATTTGTAAAACTACTTATTGTTTGAATTAGAGTTCTTGTATGCAGAGAGTTAAAATAAGAGGGTAGTCAAACTATGATTGGTCATGAGTTATAGGCTTTCACCATTGAACGCGTTTTTGCTTTTGCACATTTGCGTTTGCTAACAACGGGTCCAACGGCGTTTTACGGAGAAAAAAGTTAACTGTCGATGAATCTGTAAGTTTCAATATTGATGCGCACCTCAAGAATGACTATAATGCCTGATCTGAAATCGATATAAATGTTTCTTTTGGAAGGATTTGTGCGATAAAGAAACTGACACATAATAGAAACAATTATTAACGCTTGAATCAAAATCAAAAGGTCAAAATCGCAGGCAATTTTTGTTTTGATTTAAAGGAATGAAAATTGAAAATTTGCCAACGATTATCTGGTGAGCTCCGCCTACACTGCCAACGGGAAATTATATGACACCGATGATAAATTGAATCGATCAAAGTTGATAAAAACTGTTTGAGTACCATTGCGCATATCGGCCTATACCGTGTAGGCTGTATAACGTATATGTATTGGTAAATGTACCAAAATCATAGCTCCAATTTCAGATCCATAGAATATTGACCTTGAAACTACATAGCGGTGCGGCGAGTGTGCGCGTGTGGATTCTGGAGTTGGTGGTCAGAAATCTTCCTGATATACAATATTCGAGCAATATTTTATTATTGCACTAGAAACCGGTTTCGCTTTATATTCAGGCTCGGGTTATTTAATCAGTTTGAATCAATGTCATAGCCACGGTAACAACAATTACAGTCTCTTCTCCAATTTTGATTCCCGCTCCCGTTTTAGCTCCGTCTCCCCTCTCCCCTCTCCCCACCCCTTTCTCCACCAACCTAACCCGATCACTCCCCTCTTCACCCCGCGCAATCAATGCGGGCGAGAATCCCGCCAAGTTCGCCGGTTGCGCGCGGGAAAAAAAAAGAGATTCAACAGCGGAATGGAAAATTTTTACTCGCGAGGCAAGCGTCAGATGCCATGTCATTGCGGCAAAGGCGTTACGAACGCAGACAAATTATTATCTACCCATTTGCGGATACAGGGGAGGGGGGGAATACTTTGACTCAAATTCTGTCCCTATACTGAAGGATTCGGTACTCTTACCTGAAGTTCGGTACTGTGTACTCACCACTGAAAGTTTCGGTTACGGTAACCGAACACTTCGGCCATTCATATGAACTGAAGTTTTTTTTTTTTTTTTTTTTTTTTTTTTTTTTTTTTTTTTTTTTTTTTTTTTCTCTCCGTGTTATTAGGTTCAGTTCCGGCACGTGCCGCTGTCAACATAATTTCACCGGTTACCAATTATATTTTATTCATCTTATAGAGGAGCGCGCACGTAACGAATAGCGAGAGTTTGCAATAGCGGGGAGGAGACTGAAAGTGACAATTAACGATGGTCTTTACTAATACAGAGGACTGGTGAAATTTGATTAGATAACCGTCTACCTCCGTTTAGTTGGAATATTAGTGGTAAGTCTTACCTGGGGTGGAGTGTGAATAGGCGGAGAGGAGAGGAGAGGAGAGGAGAGAGAGGAGAGGAGAGGAGAGGAGAGGAGAGGAGAGGAGAGGAGAGGAGAGGAGAGGAGAGGAGAGGAGAGGAGAGGAGAGGAGAGGAGAGGAGAGGAGAGGAGAAACCCGATGAGGTCATAACTATTGACAAGTAGAAGTATATAATGAATTTTTTAGGAGCGTGGCCCAAGATCAGCGGGGATGTCTAGATGGAAACGTTGTGCGTGACAAGGAAATTAGATACTCAAATATGGACACCCAATTTTTATTTTTTTATTTTTTTTTTTAACTTGGCTAATGATTGACTAATGATTTCTAGCTCTAACGCTAATTAATCCAACTCATCGTGCAAAGGATGATGATGGTATATATATTTCAGAGAAAATTATTAACAAAGGGCGACTAGTGGAAAATTCCAAAACGAAAGGGACAGAATGCAGCATATCCAAGAAATGCTTTTTTTTCCAAGAAGAATATTTTCAGTTGTTTCATTGAGACTATTTCATCAATATCATAATATAATGTCCGATGAGACAGAAATATACGAGACTAAGAAATTGAGGAAACGGGCTGAGGCAACACATCAATATTACGTAGTAAAACCGGACCTGGCGCTGAAAAAAAACACTTGTTAAAATTGTGAGAACGTTTCAGCCCAATCCGTGGCTACAATTAACTCGAAAAATACAATTCGCTAAAGGATCTGGAGACAACAAATCATTTTAAAAGTAGGGAAGCCACCATTACTTACACACATGTGTAAACACCGGAATGACGCCCGCGTCATTTTAATTGGGATTTTTTAGCGGTTTTTTTTTCCAATTTTACAGGTCTGACATCTGATTTTTTGATGAGTGAAGTACAGAGTGTAAAAATCAACCAAATATTTGAGCATTCCATAGAATATTGATCCAATCAACATACATCATTGCTCTGGAAATCTCTCGCCCCTCCCCCTCTTTCCTCTCTCCAAGATGTCTTAACGTAATGACTTATAATGATAATGAAAATGGTACATAAAACATGATGACTGCTATGGAGGATGTGGGCTAATTATGGTGCATGCCAGGATTCTTCCATTATTCGAACATTTCTTTCATTGGACTTAAGGGGGTATCCTACCCAAAAAATTTTTTTCACCAGTTAACCTCCAAAATTTCTGAAATTTTGGCAATGGAATAAGCACATTGAAATTAGGCAACCCTGAAATTTTTGTTGTGGTGGTTGCATACCTGCCCCTGAAATCTAACAATAAGCAGAAAAAAAGGTCGTTTACAGGAAAGTTGCTAGAGCCTGATATAATTGCTCTATCAACTTGTTCTTTGGCTCAAATGATGCACAATTAGATTCTCTGTGATCTGTTGGAGACAGATTTTTTTTTTTCAATGCTTAGTTGCCCGGGTAAGAATTTTTCAATGGCATCTATTTTTTTTTTAGCTTACTTTTTCACTTTAAACTTTAATTTGAAAAAAATATTGAGGCAAGGTTAAAAATCTGATTCCAACAGATCACAGATAATACAATTTCGAACATTTAAAAAAAAATGAAGTCTGTAGCTCCATTAGGGACTGAGATACCAACTTTCCTGTGCGGCAAAACAGGGGAAAATTAACATGCTCTAAAAATGGAAAAAGAAAATAACAAACATTTATTTTTTGCTCACCATAGATTTGTAAATTATTGGCCGCATGACTTTAAAAAATTAATTAAAAATATTTCTAAGCCTTTAAAAAAAAAAAAAAAAAAACCAAAAATATCACGTTCTTCACGAGGATTTCCTGAACAAGAAAAGTCAAAAAAGTCAAAATCCCCAAAAATTGCTAAAGTGACCCAAATTTAGGGTAGGATACCCCCTTAATTTCTACATGTTTTACTGTAGTGATTGGACATTTTAATGTCGGAACCAATTTTCTTGGACACAACTTCATTAATATTCGCAGTTAAGCCGCTCAGTAAAAAAAAAAAAAGCTATTTCTGACCGTACTAAAGGTATAGAATCATTCTCCTGCTTCAAATTTTGACTTATTTTTGTTTCGGATCGTATACATGTTTAACTTTTCCTTTGCGTTACTGCGACTCTTATATGTTCTCTTCCGAATTAAGGCGCTATAAAGGTCATGAAACTTTGCTAGCACTTTATGACATGCAAGTTGCATTTCGTAAATTGAAGGCGATTCTAGATTAATCAAAACAGCCCGGAAGTGGATTACAAAAAAGAGGATGATCTCCTAATGGGGCTGTTGCACACTTTTGCTAGAAGCAATTTAATAGTTGATTCTGGTGTAAAAACCTTCAAAAATAACGACGACAGCACTAAATAAGTTTCCGAAATCCCCTCCTAAACACAATAAACGCTTTTATTGGCGCGCGCGTAATGGTGGCTTAAGGCGCAGTAATAATGGGAGATTCCCATCGAACAATACTGTCACTCCGCATCAAGAAGTGACTTACATGTGACACCTGTGTCACTAGGTGTCACAGTACCATTCATCGGATGTGGATCTCTACTCTGGTGACTAATTACTCTGTGATCATCCTTGTCAGCATGGAGAGAGTGGCGAAATTAAGATAAGAATCTCCCATTATTACTGCCCTCAGCCACCATTACTCTCGGGCAAATAAAAATGTTTTTTTGAGTTTACATGCAGGAGTGAATTTCGGAAGTTTATAGTGCTGCCGTCATTATTTTTCCAGGATTTTACACCAGAACCGACTAATAAATTGCTTATAGCGAAAGTGTATGACAGCCCCATTGTCAGACTCACGGCACTAGTTGATGCGACTTTCCATACACTTTGTGATGTGCTAGTCGCATTTCGTAAATTGAAGGCGATACTAGATTAATCGAAATAGCGCCTCGACGCGGTAGCGTCGGATGACAGAAAAGAGGATGATCTCAGATTCACGGCGCTAGTTGATGCAACTTTCCATACACGTTGTAATGTGCTAGATGCGTTTCATAAATTGAAGGCGATTCTAGATAAATTGAAACAGCGGCGGCGGTGGACCAGGTAAGAAAAGGTATGCTCTTCTTTGTGTCATGACGCGACGCGACGCTACAGTTGATGAAACTTTGTATACTCGTTGTGCTATTAGCATTTTCCTTTGTATTTCCACGTTTGCATCATCGTAAAAACGCAATATACGGGAAGGAGGGGGGGGGGGGCTACAATTTTGTAGAACTTTGTAATCCGTTCAAAAGGTGTTCTTCTACTCGATCTTCGGGTTAGTAGGTCTTAATTATTTAAATCGTAATGGGGCTCTTTCAAACTTTTGCTGTAAGGAAATCAATAGTCCAATCGCATGTAAAAACCAGCGAAAGTCACGAAAGTCACACTGAAAAAATCTAAAATTCAGTAATAAACTCACAAAACTGCTCTAAAAGAAAGCTCTTATGGCGCTTCACCGCAGGTATGATGGGAAATTCCGGTCTAATTTGTCACTTTCTCTACGAAAACACAGAGATATGTTTCAAATTAGATAGGAATCTCCCATGATACCTGCGTCTCTCTGCCATTGAGCCCAATTCTGAGAGTGAATTTTGTGATTTTTCAGTGAACACATCGTCATTTTTACAGGTTTTTCAGAAAGAATCAACTCTTCAAATCCCTGTAGCAAAAGTTTGCAAGAGCCCTATTCTAAAAGATTATTAACGTAAGTTTAATTCTAGAAAGTGTTTGAGGATCCGAGTTGCTGTATAACAATATTAATAACCCGATTCTTTATATCTTCCTCAAGCCGTTTCTCAGTTTTACGGTGCACATCTGGAATAGATATATGTTGGTACCGACTGGGTACATCTTGTAATTTATTTGAATAATTTTCACTTTTATCATTACTATCGTGAACAGGGACGTCATTACGTTCTCCAAACTCTTTTAGAATTTTGATGTCGGAAAGTACTCTCCGTGACATCAATTTTCTCAATTTTTCCGAGATCTCTTTTCGATCCATTTCATTGGATTTATAAAAGACAGGGTATAAAGTAAAATATTTCTAATACTGTTAGACTTGTAGTAAATCTTCACTAAATTAAATTGTCGTTGCATCGTTATACTTATTCTGCGACCATTCTTATGACAGTACTTTCTGCAGAGATCCGTATTATCTTTTAAATTGGTCACTGTTTTTGTTGAGTTGGCTAATAAAATGATTATATTAAAGAGCCAGTAAAGTCAATTTAGGAGAATGTGAGATTTATTATAGTTCCTTTCAAAGCAACCGTATTGTCTTACCGTCCTCCTGCATGGTATACCTAATCGCCTCTCCGTTGGCCGGTTTCTCATCTCTATTTCAAAATGGATTTTCCTCTCCGATAACTAACAGAGTAGATTATATCATGAACTCACTCAATCATATAAGAATCATATGGAAAAATGAGAGTTTTCACCGAAAAACTGTCTAATTATTTTTTTTGCTATTTTTCCCATATATGTGACCACCTAGTGAATCGAAAAATCCAGTTTTGGTTGGGAAAAAAAAAAAAAAAATCCCATGCAGTGAAGAGTTTAATAATCAGGAAGCCATCATCCCCTCCATTTATACCCGTCCGAAATTCCACATTTTTTCGTTTTTTGTTGAATTAAGTGTGAACATTTTTATTTTATTTTAATTTTTCAATTAATTTGTTATTTTAATCTTAACTATCTCAACCTAACCTATTTTTCATTTTGTTTTAGCAATAAGAATACCCGTCTTCTTTTTCCATCGAAACCAACATTTACAGTAAAGGGACACATCGTGCCTTCGACGTGTGATGATCCTGACCCACTTTCGTCGACAAAAAGTACGATAGACGGAATTCTGTTTTGTGTCTACGAGGATCATTCGTAAATAAGGAAAACATTGTAAATATCTCAAGAACCGAAAATGATAATTAGAATTGGTGAATAATGACTTCATCAGCATACTCTCAGCCTTCTAGCAAGCTTTCAGTTATTTAATTTGGCTCATTACTTAACGAGTGACGTCATTTTTGCCACACTCACCTCTGGCTTCCGCGTGATGCCCACCTCCACGCACGCTGAGGATTTCGTTGGGTCTCTGCATATCCCGATCACCGTTGATAAGAATGGGTCTGTTGCGTACTTTTGCTACATCAATGACACATTGTTTCTAACGTAAAATTCGGCGAATATAACGATGCGCACATTAAAAACTATCAAAATCCACTCATTAACTCAGTAAATACCTTCCATTTCAAACAACCCGCGCTACACTAGACTAGACACTATATCACCGACTTATAAGTACATAGATGGAACCATCTCGTTTATGTAAACATGAACAGAACTTACAAACATTGGAATGTTTCGTTTAGATGCGTACATTCCTTATATTATTTTGTAATCTTTGATAAACCGAAAAGACCAGACAGCAAATGCAGCCAATAGTTCATGTATTTAGAAGGGAAATTCCATCATTTTGTAGTTACGATGTTGTTTACTTATGCACGGTGGTTCCGTCTATATAGTAGTATACCGGTGCAAATAGTTTCTAGTGTAGCGAGGGCTGTTTGAAATTGAAGTGATTTCCTGAGTTAATGAGTGGGTATTGAAGGTTTTTAATGTGCGTATCGTTATTTTCGCCGAATTTTACATAAGAATCAAGGTTCTATTTTGTTGTAGCTAAAGTATGCAACAGACCCATTGCGATTATCAATCTAGTGCACTGACACATCACAAGAATATACAATAAACGACAAAACTTCTATCATGATTCGACACTTATTAATCAGTATTGTGCGAGCAATCATGGATACCCCCATTGAATAACATATCCGAATGTGAGTTACCTGCTGTATATTATTTTTTTTTTTTTTTTTTTTTTTTTTTTTTTTTTTTTTACCGTAAAACATAAAACTGCGTTGAATATTCGCCAGCAATTAATTTCCAAACATGGTGATTCGGCTTATAAACAGTGATTAAATGTTATTTTCAAAAGTTGGAGAAATCATCGGGTTACGTATGGCCTTTTGCAGGGTGTAAAACGTGCTCGTTCGACAGAGTTCCTTAGCGTGCACGAAAAGGTGGGCACGCGGTCGCCAGAGGTGAGTGTTGAAAAAATGACTTCACTCGCGAACCAGTGAGCCAAGTTTAGAACAGTGTACCTCGTTAGAAAGCTGAGAGTATTAGTTAAGATTCTTTTCTGTAAAGTTCATTTATCTGTTTTAAATCTCGAGATATACCCAATATTTCCCTACTTTACGAATGACCCACGTATATCTATACATGTAGAAAACCTGACAGAAAGTCCAATTAATGATCGCATTACCCTTTTCCATTACGGACATTGAGAGAAGCGATTGCAAACTTGACAAACAAAGAACTTCAATTGATCACAAAATAAAATCAATAAACGTTTATATACCAACCTAACGTCTTTGTGAGTGAACGTTGATAAATACTAGTCTATAGTCAGCCTTCAAAAGAAAACAAAGATCATGAGATACATACCGACCAAGTCGATCGATGAGTATTTAGTCGATTTCGTCTTTCGACAAGAAGTCCATCGAAAGTGAAAGCTCAACATATAATGGCTCATTTTAATCTCTTGAGCAAGCTGACTCCGAATCAACAAATTAAATTAAATGTGGCTTTTATATACGGTTAATGTAAATCAGAAAGAAAAACAAACCACGAGACTCTGATTAGTCTGATTCCCCCTCCCCCATCTCTGAAGGGACAATGAGAGAGGATTATGTTTGATTTAGGTCAAAAAACACCTTTTTTATTCAATTGCAAGTTTCTTCGTGAGTCATGCTTCAACGATAACGGAATCATTTAATTCTAGTCTGTTTGCATTGTATCCTTCTTCTTCTTTTCCTGAAATGAATCAAAGATTTCGCTTCCACTGAGCAATGAGCATTCTCCTCTGACATCGACAAACGAATAAATAATAAAGAATAAAAAGTTGCATTCAAATGGATAATTGTCATCGATTACTCTCTTGTTAAAAAGAAGGTTGGAGGGGGGGGGGGGAGTTTTGCAATCCTGAATATGTGACTAACATCAAGAGAAGGTCAAACCTCACCCACGTGCGAGAGACAGCGAGAGACGAGCAAGATAGAACGGAACACATACCACCTGCAAGCGGATTATGGATTAAGCAAAAAGGAGGTAGAAGAAACAGAAGAAGAATAAAAAAAAAGAAAAAAAAACCGAAGAAAAGAAAGAAGCAAAAAAACCTGATTCATTCACCATGTGATTCAACTAACACTTACATAGAATCTGGATCCAAGGTAGAGGAAAAATCCGCAAGAACATAATAGGGAAAAAGATTGTCCTCGCTATAAAAAAGCACATAGACGTGACCATGGCCAACTAAACATGTAAGTGTATTTTGAAACTGTTTTTGGAACTGTTTTGGAACTATAACGTTACAGGTTTTCAGCTTTTCGGTCCCTGGAATCCACAACCTTTCTGACAAAAAATTAAAAGTGCAATAACTTTTTATTGTCTTGTTTCTTTGTTTTTCTTCTTTTTTTCAATACTTATCAAGTGGCAGATCGTGCCTTGAGGGCAGCAAATGGATTCCCTCAATTTAAAACCAATGAAAAATTAATCTCTTCTAAGTACCTTTCCTAGAATCGATATTTATCCATTGATTCAAATGGCTAATGAGCATTGTTGCCAAAGCTATTGCACACTTTTACTAAAAGCGCTTTAATAGTCGATCCTGGTGTAAAACCCTCCGAAAATAAAGATGGCAGCATTAAAAACTTTCGAAATCTACTCCTAAACTCAATAAACGCTTTTATTTGGGAGATCGCAATGGTGGCGTGGGGCAGTAATAATGGGAGGCTCCTATCTTAATTCCGTCACTCTCTCTCTTTACTGACAAGGATGATTCATCACAGAGTAATTAGTCACCAGAGAAGTGATCCACATCAGATGAATGGTACCGCGTCGAAGGAAAGTCGTCTCTTATAGGTCACTTCTTGATGGAGTTACAGAATCATTAGATAGGAAACTCCCATTATTACTGCCCTACGCGGCCTACGCCGCGCCACCACTACGCTCGTGCAAATAAAATCGTTTATTGAGTTTAGGAGTGCAGATTTCAGAAGTTTTTAATGCTGCCATCGTTATTTTGGGAGGTTTTTACACCAGAATCTACTATTAAATCACTTATATCCAAAGTTAGTGTGCAAAGCGCCCCATTGTTTGCCCAATAGTGAATAATTCAAGGAGCAAACATGCTATGAAACAAAATTAAAAGTTAAAAGCACGAAGAGAAGCCCGTCTAGATTTTCTCTAGGAAAGTGATCGGTCGAGAGCGACTGGCTATAGTGTTTGTAAGTACCGTTCACTATGTGTACTTACATACAGTAGTATACCTTGCATGTGTCGTGTGGTGTGTCATGTCCGCACTAAGCCGTATATGAGAGAGCGCGCTGCATATATTTTGTGAATGTGTGCGTGCTGGCGTATGTGTGTGTTTGTATGCCTTTGTCGTAGGTCATACGTCAGGATAATTGCCGTGAGTCATGACAATAATTTACTCATCTCCAAACATGCATTCGTTTGTATCGCTATCATCTAAAATCTAAGCGGTCGGACCCGTAAAACATCAGGCCTGCTCTTTTCCACAAATTGAAGTTGCGTTAATGAATAAGACTCTCGTCGGAGGAGCACACTTGTATTTTCGTGAGTTCCTCTTCTGTGTACCGTATCAATGCGGGTGGATTTAAACACTTTTGCCACAACAATATGTGGATCGAGTATTCCCATCAACCGGCTATAGCGATAGAGAGGATTTTTGGGACGTGATATTGAAACTTCAAGGTGGTAGCCAGTGGCGTCGCGTGCAATTTGGCAACAATGTATTCTTTACATTTAATTTCATGTAAAATATCGAATTCAGGAGGTGCACTGTGCACGGAGAAAATTCGATATATTTAATGAGTTTAAATGGAGCAGTTGCATTGTTGCCAGATGGCACGCGACGCCACTGGTGGTAGCCATGATGGAAATCTCTTATGGACATTTTGCACGGGCTCTGTTTGTTTGCCTCATATTTTTTAACCTTTAAAAAAATTGTTACTTGAAATTGGTCTTAATCAAAAGGGCCCACCTGGACACAGCGATCGATATAATTGTTTCTTCTGGAAAGATTTGCCCGATAAAGAAATTGACTCAAAACAGAAACAAGCCAAATTTTCTCACCTGATGGATTGTTAGTTGGATTTAAATTCTGTGTCCAGATTACCACTCTAAACCACTTGCGCTTTCGTTTAAAATCAATTTCCACTGAATTAATGACAGCTCTTGATTTAAGAATAAAAAAAAATATGAGGTAAACAAACCAGATTCAGATGGCCCATGGGCCATCTGTCAAACTTTGAGATAAGACTTATAACATGTTTCAGCCTCTTTATCGCCACCTCAAAGATTCCCATCAATTTTAACCCAAAACAAAAACCGATGACACTATGGCACTGAGAACCACGAAAATCCACTCTTCATAAATAATGAATACCTTTTTGAAAATCCCGTCATGTTCAAACGGCGCGCTTAGAATTGCTACGGTACGTATACTAAAAGTCCTTTACCAGTCCAACAACAGCAACAATAAACAGCGACAATAAACAGCAGATCAGCTCGTTTCCTTGTGGTTGGCAGAAGTATCGTGTTACAGTTAATCAACGGAAAATTCTGCTAACCTACAATTTTAACAAGCAACTCTGTTGTTTATCAAGATGAAGTATCCGCGTGTGTTTTGATTCGCGGGCCTGATTGGACCCTCTGGAACGCACACTGCACTTCAAACGATTGATCAGCTGCTGCAGACATTACCGCATGCATGTCTAGTGAGCGTAAGTTCTAATTACATTATCAAATCTTTTCTTCAAATTAGGGTGGGTCGATCCAAAAAAGTTATTATATCTGACGCAATTTACACATCAATATTAAAAGTTGGCGATCGATGCGCTCTGATTTCAATACACTTTCAGCTCGTGAATCCCAATTAATCGATCGATATCGTATCGATAAAAACCTTTGAAAAAGAAATGACCCTTTCCACAAATAACTATAAACCTCCAAATATTCGATACTTTGGAACTGGTTCAAATGCGGGGTAAGGGAACGATATAACAATGGATTTTTCACGAGCCACGTGGGTTTACGATGCTTCTATGTGACCTCCATCGATGAATATCAGAGACAAATAGAGACGGAGCCCTACGTTAAAATACATAGGGAAGATTTGAGGCACACTGAATTTTCGGGTATTCAACAAAATAACATGTGAAACAACAATCAACACCTTGAGATGTCGCATGGTGTTGAATGGTGCCATTCGGAAAACACGGGGGGATGGGCGGGAAGTAAAGAGGAGGGTGCTCACCATTCAACACCATGCGACGTTGACTGTTGTTTTGTTGAATCCGCGAGAATTCAGAGTGCCTCTGCTGCAGCCAGTTAGTGCTCCGTCTCTATTTGTCTCTGATGAATATGTATGGGAAATAAGAATCGATCCTCCGTATGCACTTAACCTCCAAATAAACGATACTTTTGAACAAAATCACATGGTGGTGAGTGAGGGGGTATGCCGTGAGGGTAAGGGGGGGGGGGGGGGGGGTGATATAATCGATTGTTTACAAGCTGCTTCTGTAAAGACTGACTACTGCTGACTTTCCGATACCGAAACTTTCAGATATCTACACATTCGCCACTCGCAGCTCATTGCTCAACACCCCCTCCCCCAAATATCGCAGGTCGCCTCCTTCCTCCAAAAAGACATAAGCCCCGAAGCTTGACTCCGCGCTCCGCAAACGCGCGCGTTCACTGTTATACAGGGTGTAAAAAAAAAAGGAGCAGCTCCGAATAACTCGAGTTTGGGTTCGAATTTCAAAAAACGCTGAAACACGGGTTCCATTATTTTGAGGGGGACATCTTTTAGGGGGGTTGCCAAATTCCAGGCCCCCCCAGGGGGCGGGTACGGGGGTCACCGCCCCCCTAAATCATATTTCTCAAATGGCGACCCCTAATTTTTATTACATAACTTTGAAGAACATCAAATTCTAAGTATTTTGGCACAAACCGCAGGTCGATATCGTTTTTCCTGTTTGAGATATCGAAAGTCAAAGTTCGATTTTGACCCATTTTCAAAAATTCATAACTCCCACTAAAAAAGTCGGAATTTAAAAAACTATTAGCTTAAAATGCTCTACAAAACAAGTCCTTTTCAGAAAAAATACAACTGTCCAGGAAATTTGAATTTTAGGCTCCGAAAAAAAATATTCAAAATTTTCGAAAATTTTGAATCGGCGATATTCTTGTAAAACGGCCAGAATCGACAATTTTGGCTTAAAACCTGTTGGCTGAGTCCAAATGAGCGATGCAAAGCGCTTAAAAGCTCAAGAAAGTCTCAAAATCACCTTTAAAATGATCAAACTCAGTATTGAGAACAGTGCTAAATTTAGAGTCAGGAAACACCTCTCTCTCGGGCTTTAATTTAATGGGGTTTTGGGGACTTTTGAGAGCTTTGCATCGCTCATTTGAACTCAGCCAACAGGTTTTAAGCCAAAATTGTCGATTCTGGCCGTTTTACAAGAATATCGCCGATTCAAAATTTTCGAAAATTTTGAATATTTTTTTCGGAGCCTAAAATTCAAATTTCCTGGACAGTTGTATTTTTTTCTGAAAAGGACTTGTTTTGTAGAGCATTTTAAGCTAATAGTTTTTTAAATTCCGACTTTTTTAGTGGGAGTTATGAATTTTTGAAAATGGGTCAAAATCGAACTTTGACTTTCGATATCTCGAACAGGAAAAACGATATCGACCTGCGGTTTGCGCCAAAATGCTTAGAATTTGATGTTCTTCAAAGTTATGTTTTTTTTTTTTTTTTTTTTTTTTTATTTATTACAATACACAAATTAAAGTATTTGTATTACAATTTCAGACTATGTAGTCTTTAAAATTTTACATTTAGTTCAACTTATACTAACTAAAATATAAGTATGACACATATATACATCCATTTTAAGACAGAGAGAGAGAGAGAGAGAGAGAGAGATTTCGTCATTCGCATATTAAATATAGCAAATTTAAAGAACTGTGAATCAGAATTACAAAAGAGAGAGAGAGAGAGAAAAAAAAAATAGAATAATAGAAATATAAGCCGGATTTAAAAAAGAAAAGTGATGATGGTAAATTAGAATAGAAAAATGGTAAAAGCTGAAAACGGAAAATTAGAAAATGGTACAAAAATGGGCAAAAGAAGATGGTACAAAAATGGGCAAAAATACCTAACATGTATATCTAATGAAAGTAAAAAAGGTTACTATTTTTTACTTTAAATTTATTGAAATGGAAAGTCCCTGGCGGTTAGAGTTGGCCAGGACTTCCATTAAATTTTGAGAAAGTGGGGGGTCGAAAGCTCATGAGTCTTCCTCCTTTTTAGTCGTCTTACATCTCCCACCCAGTCCAAAAGCCTAAGGGCCAATGGGTTTGGATGGAGGTGCAAGCGCTCTTCATACCGGTTGTACATTCTGGATACGAACAACTCTAAGCTTTCAATCCCGAGTTCAGCCCTGATATCGCTGTTCCTCTCATACCATCTCGCATTCGCGATTTGTCTCAACAAAAGGTTCTGTACGACTTCTATCCTATGAACGTTGCTCTTGGCAGAACACGCCCACAACTGGCACCCATAAGCCCAAATGGGCCTTATCATGGATTTGTATAAGAGTATTTTGTTACTCAGCCTTAATTTCGAGCGGCGTCCAATTAGCCATAACATTTTTCTATTTTTCAGATTAATTTGTTCCTTCTTTGTTATAATGTGATCTTTCCATTTTAACTTTGAATCCATGATAAGGCCCAGGTACCTTGCTTTCATGGAATGGGGAATGATATCCCCGTTTAAAACTAGCGGAGAGTGGACGTAAGTTCTGTTGGTAAAAACAACATTCTCAGATTTGGTCGCATTCACCTTTGAACGGTCATGAGAGGTCCATTCCTGGACGTCCAGCATGCTTTCTTGTAACAAGTGAACAGTACGTCCATAATTTTGAGCCGAAGCCACGTAAACAGTATCGTCGGCAAAAACTCCAACTCTACAGCCTTTACGTGGCCTCGGTAGGTCCGAAGTGTACAGGCTGTACAAAATGGGCGAGAGAACCGAGCCTTGAGGAACTCCGGCTCTGATTGGACGAAAATCAGAGTAGGAGTCCTCAAATCTCACTCTAAAAAATCGGTTAGAGACATACGATGATAGTATCTTAACATGGTTTCCCGGAAGCATTTTAGACAATTTGTAGATTAATCTTTCGTGCCATACACGATCAAAAGCCTGCGACACATCCAGGAAAACCGCGTTACAGAAGCCTCCCCCCTCCAGGGCAGCTTCCACAATGGAAGAAATTCTGTGGAGCTGCTCCAGAGTCCCATGTTTGGCTCTGAATCCGAATTGTTCATCGATGACAAGTTTTTTATCACCGATGATCCTGTTTAATCGTTTAATGTACAATTTTTCAAATAATTTGCCAATGATGGGTAAAAGCGATACAGGCCTGTATGAACTCGGTTCCGCTGGGGGCTTTCCGGGTTTTAAAAGTACAATTACCTCAGCCTTTTTCCAATGACTGGGTACATGCTCTAGAATTAAAACTGAATTAAAAATTTTAATCAATAATCTTAAAGCTAAGGCTGGAAGCTGCTTGATTACAGCTCCTGAAATCAGGTCGAAACCTGGGGCCTTCTTCACTTTAGTTTTATATTTAATTTCCTCGAAAAGTTCATCATAGGTAAATTTTGAAATTTTCACTTTTGACAACAAATTAATATTTTTATTTTCTTGATGCAAGTGAGTGAAAAGGTCATCGTCGTCACATGGATTCGGTTGAAACGTATTTTCTAGGTGATTGGCGATAACTTCTGCTTTATCTTGTCAAAGTTATGTAATAAAAATTAGGGGTCGCCATTTGAGAAATGTGATTTAGGGGGGCGGTGACCCCCGTACCCGCCCCCCTGGGGGGCCTGTAATTTGGCAACCCCCCCTAAAAGATGTCCCCCTCAAAATAATGGAACCCGTGTTTCAGCGTTTTTTGAAATTCGAACCCAAACTCGAGATATTCGGAGCTGCTCCTTTTTTTTTTTACACCCTGTAGAGTACGCGGGGCACAAACAACAAAATGCACTATATGCTTTGAGCATTGCCCCTCGACTCCTCCTTATGCCAATGCTTGCACTCGATACGATATGAACGCACGACCGGCGCGCGGCGCGGGGACGATGACGTGACCGATTTCACTCGCCACGGTCACTATATAGCTATAGTGTAACTATTGGTATACGTGCTCTCTATTTTTTCGAAGGATGAGAGGACTGCAAGGGGCGCGTCATCAATTTGAACGAACGAACTGGGCAACGATATAGATAAAAGCCATAAAAAAATAATATTCAAAAAATAAAAATAATTTTGAAAATAAGTACTATTGAATAATAAATTAAAATATCGAAAATAACAATAAAAATAAGCTGTAGGCCGGAATACCCCACGAACACTTTCTCATATCAAACTTAATCTGGGGGGACCCCCAGACCCCCTTTAATATTCTGGGGGGACTCCCAGACCCCCTTTAATATTCTGGGGGAGTTCCCCAGACACCCTCCCTTAAGGGATTAATTTTACAAAAGGCTGGTGGTATTTGGAATATTCCAATTTTTCCCTAAGTTTAGCTAAGGCAATTATTGGACTATCAATTTTGGTGTATAAAGGTTCAAAAACGACTATGAGACCATCGAGGAAGGAAAGTATATTAAAGTTCAGAATGACTACCCGTGTATGTATACTCCACGTACTCAACATAACCTCCCATTTGGAGTTATAAGACAGTTGAGTTTGGTTTTTAACGAGTGAATTTGTTGACTGATTCTTACTGATTTTGTCAAAAATAACACGGTATAGTAACAACAGAAAAAATCCAAGTCCTACAGTCGGATAAACAGCTATGGTTCCTTGTCTTTGGAACTTGGAACTTTTTGTTTGTATCACCGTGTTTTTCGCTAAAAATCGGTGAATCTTATCGAGTTCACTGTTTGAGCTGAGTTAGCAGTCTTAGAGTTCTAGTTTGGAAGAAATGTTCTTTCGTTTGGTATGTGAAACGTACAATGTACATGTAGGTTATACATGCAGTATCCACGGGCGGTCAATCTGGACTGTGAGCTAAGGATTTTGTCCAAGCGAAGTGGGTTTTAGACTTTTTAACGGTTCTCTCGAAGAAAATTACAAAAAACGTCTCTTTTTAACTTCAATTATACAGCAAACGGAAAGGCATACGCAGATGCCACTTCGCTGGATACTAGTAACCCTTCCCACTCCGATGTCGGATATATTCGACAAAAAAATAGTTGAGTTCCACTCTAATTTCAAATCCATCCAACAAAAGTCAGCACTGGAAAGAAAATAAAATTGAAAAAAAAAATTTATAAATAAATAAAAATAAAATAAAATAACAAAACAAATGAAAACAACGTAAAAAAAAAAAAAAAAAAAAAACCAAAAAAAAAAAAAACAAAAAAAAAACAAAAAAAAAACCAAAAAAATTAAAACAAAACAAAAGAAATTAATTTAAAACAAAGGAAATAAACGTAAAATAAAAATAAATAAAGAAATAAATAAATAAATAAATAAAATGAAAAATTAAAGAAAAAAGTTAAATGAAAATGAAAAAATTAGGTACCAGTTAAAATAAAATAAAAAATTACAATAAGATAAACAAAAATTAAATTACAATCAAAATTTTAAAATAAAAAAAAAAAAACTAAAATAAAGTAAAAATAAATAAATAATTTAAAAATAAAAATAATAATAAGAAAATTATCAAAGCAACTAAAAGAAAAACGAAACGTCTGGAGAGTGGAAAGGGTTAAGCCCTGTATCTTTCTGCTTCGAATACGTTACTTGTGGATGGGCGCCTGATTTTATGATGACCGTTTTGGCAGATTGCAAAAACAAAATGGTGCAATTTAGTCAATAGCATAATTGTTTCTATGATGATTAAAAAGTTACGTGATGAAACAGCGACTTTTCACTCCCCCCCCCCTCTCAGTATGACTTTAACCCTGCCCTCCTGCACCTAGAATTGGTTTTGGTTTGATAACCCAGAAAGTGTCGACATTTCGCGCTAGCATGAATGTGTTTCGCCATTGCGGATTCTGACATTAGATAGATTCGCCGGTTGGTCGGCCCGGGTGGTATTTGTGAGCAATATTGGAGCCAATTTAGTGTTATTATCTAGTCCGGCTGGGACTCAGTGTCACGGTGTATGGAGTGCGGTGCCGCGCACATAGGTGCAGGCAAAATCACTTTCTGGACAAGCCGTAATGGGTAATGGGGGTCCGTTGCATACTTTCGTTACAGCGGTATGGAGGGTTACGCGCTTACGTAAAATCGCGTGAAAATCACTTTGAGCGCATAGATTAGTCTCAAAATTCACTCATAAACTCACATAATTCGTTTTATCCCATTGCCTTAAAGCAACGTGCTGGACACGTCCGTATTTTGAATAAAGATCTGCCCATAACTCAGCAACAAAACAACCACTACACGGCGATGCTCAAGAGCTTGTGACTTTTCCCGATAGATAGCGTCACTCGCTTCACTCAACTTCCGCAGTTTCGCTGCTAGGAGCGCTATTCGTGTAGAATGAGCACATAAGCACCGTTGCTAAGCAACCTTTTTTGAAATTGAATAAGTCAATGGGTTAAGGAACGCCTAAGATGGCATGGCGGTCGAACGGGCGACTCAACCCTGCATGCATACACCACGAACGCCAAAAGATGGCCGACGACGGAAATTTATATTGTTGATTGGAATATGAACGAACGACTTACTTCCTCGTGTAGTATCTACATTTTGTGTCATTCTGTGTGTGTTTTTTTTTTTTCCCCGGTAAATTTTACTTCCTCGTTATTTTTCGGTATTATTGTGGTGAACATATCACGTTTTGTGTTGACTGGCCCAAATTCTGAAAAGGAAATGCCGCGCAAGTACTTACTTTGCCGAATGCCGAAGTGGTTCATCGTTGCTGCTCGAGCTGCATGCATGAAGGGCCGATTCGCCCGTTCGACCGCCATCTTGAGTTTTCCTTAAAAATTTATGGAACATACGCATTCTGAGCCCTCATTTTTTTTTTTTTTTTTTTTTTTTTTTTTTGCAAATGAAAATAAGTAACAGCTAAAGAAATAATACAATATTAAAAAATGGGGCTGGTCCTTGAAATTCCCTACTTTTGATTAGACTGGATATGAGTGGAAAGCGGTGATTGGCAGAGACGAGTCACGTGGTTGCCAAGTCTGATCAAAATACAGAATTTATCTGATTGGTTATCAGATGCTCATATAAGACTGCCCCATAACCAATTAGATAAATTCCGTATTTTGATTAGACTTAGCAACAACGTGACTCATCTCCACCATCACCGCTTTCCATTCTTATCCAGTCTATCCAAAATATGGGAATCGCTGGTTATATATTCTAATACTAGAGACAACAAGTTCAACAAAGCCATGCCCATGCATTTGTGAAATGTCTTTCTCTGACTCAACTTTTCATAAAAAAAAGCGATGCATACAGCATCGAAGCGACAGTGTCGGTGGCAACCATGTTTTTCCTTCATTTGAATCTATGTACAATAATTGAATGTCAAGTAGTTATAGTTCGATGTATATGAGAGGAAACACGCGTAAATGAATACATTTTAGATCTCTAAGCGCTTCTGAATGCAAAACTCCAACTTTCAAACAACTTTTGGTAAATTTCATATCGCTAGAAGCCCATGCATAGACCTAAAGCCATCGTTTATAGCGTACCAAAAACTTATGCTATAGTAACCCTAAAGTTCCTTCATCCAATGGGTCTGTTGCAAACTTTTGCTACAACAATTAAGAGTGTGTAAGCTAATGTAAAATCACCTGAAAAGTCCATTGGTGGCATCAGAAAGTCATAAAATGCAATAATAAACTCACAAGAGACGTTCAATGAAATCCAAGATGGCGGTAAAATATCGAGCAACCTGTATGCATGCACCCTGAACATCCAAGGATAGCCAACCTCACAATATCGATCACACCCAATCACAACGTAAATAAACACGTAACCTCTGAAGCTGTGAGGTTGTCAACGTTGGCCATCCTTGGATGTTGAAGGTGCATGCATACAGATTGCTCGATATTTTACCGCCACCTTGGATATCATTAAACGTCTCTTGTGAGTTTATTATTGCACTTTATGACTTTCTGATGCCACCAATGGACTTTTTAAGCGATTTTACATTAGATTACACAGTCTTAATTGTTGTAGCAAAAGTTTGCAGCAGACCCATTGTTCATCTTTGTTTTTTTTTTAATTTGGTGTTTAAGAAACCTTTAAGAGGGGGGGGGGGGTATTTCAAAGTTTTGTATATGTATTTGCCTTGATAATATTATATCTATACATATATACCTATATTTTTTTTTTTTTTTTTTTTTTTTTTTTTTAAATGTGTCCAGTACTTCACGAGGTTTGTGACAACGGTGCGGTCACCAGCGCGGAGCTCTATGTGGCAGGGACATGCAGCAATGACTATGACGAAGTGACAGCCTAATCACGTCTCTACTCTCACACTCGCACTCATATACCTACGTACTATCACCTACAGACACACTCTCAGCGAAAAATGAGCAACAGCGGGGATGCAATCTATGGACTACACACAAGTGCGAGCTTGGTTATACCACAATATCACCGCACCACAATCCCACCCCCTCCCCTTCCACAAACACACTTCTGACCCTCGTCCGTGTCAAATATTAACCATGTAATGGTCGCAATCAATTTGTTTTTTCATTATCATTTGTTTTGTTTTTTTTTTTTGCTTTTTCTGATGCCCCCGCCCACCTCCTCTCTTTAGGGTTTATCGTTTTACTGAATGCAATGCGCCCTTCAGTGGCGTAACTATGTAGACCCTAGACCCTAGACCCCAGGCCCCGCTAAACGGGGGTGCATAAGAGAGAAAAGTAGGAACACGGAGAAGAAAGACTGGTATATTTTACCATCATTATAGCTGATTTTGACATTCTGGTGACTTTGTCCATCATTCTGGCGAAATTTACCATCATTTTTTGCTAAGGTCAAAATCAGCTATCATGATGGTAAATTATACCAGTCTTTTTTCTCCGTGAAGGAGAAGTAAACGGAAAAGATAAGAACGAGAAAAGGCATGGGCGGATACAGGATTGTATCTTTCTCTCTCTACTTCCATTGAACACGTGTGTTAGAAAAGGGTAGAAGATGGACTGGACTTCAAGGATTCAGGACCACCTAAAATTTAGAAGCAGCTGATAAAACGCATATTTGTTGGTTCAGCTATTTTGTTAAGCTACATACCCGAGCTCTATCAGTGGCGAAGCGTGCTATTTGGCAACATGGCATTTTGTCCATTTGAACACACAGAAAAGGTCGAATCCACTGGTCATCGGCGATTCCTTGGTAATTCGATATTTTTCATGGGTTTTAATGAGCCAAATGCAACGGTGCCAGATTGCACGCTTCGCCACTGGCGTCTATCTAGTCGATAGTGTTGCCTTAAACCTATTTAAGGAAAAATACCTCTAAATATGTGTATTATATCAACGGCTATTTTTTTTTATCCTTTTACAACCATATATAGAAAATCCTCAACCCAAATTTCCGAAGGGATCAACCCCCTCCCACACGCAAGTCAGCGCATGGATCCTCTACGTATGGAGAAAAAAATATTTACCATATCAAGTTAAATCCAATCTAATCCAGGATGATATTTTGCAACGCTGATTTGGAACCGTAATTTTGCTGAGTCACTTTCAGGGGAACTTAGTTCCAGGGCTGCCGTTTTGCGTATATAATCAATGCTATTTTTCAATTCACCGATGATTCCACCGGTTGAGAAAAGATTGCACAGATCAATTCAGTGCATGACTGTAATAAACTAAAATACTCGCATCTGTAACCTTTTCTCAACCAGTGGAGTCGTCGATGACTTTAAAAAACTTGCGGATATTTTAATCAATCAACGGAGTTTCCATCGATTAAGGAAAGCTTATAGATTACAGTATTTTCGTGCATTACAGTCAGACACAAAACTGAACTGTGTAATCTTTTTTCAACCGGTGGAATCATCGGTGAATAGAAAAATAGCATTGAGTATACGCAAAACGGCAGCCCTGCTTAGTTCGGTCCGTCGCGTCGCGTCTCGTCGCGTCGTATCGATCGATTAATCTCATTGTCAGATAGGAATATGTATAAGGAATAGAGAAAGAAGAGACGATGAAGCAGAATACGAAGAGATACAGCGTAAATAAGTCGTATATAAGACAGAGAAAGAGGGAGGTGGAAAGAGGGACACCGAGTATTAAGTTGCCTCGAAGTTGCGCCCAAGTCTAGCGTAACAACCTTGATCACAAGTTAATTTTACTACTCTTGAGTCTTGCGGCTGGAAGCTCATGCATATACTCACTTAGAGGTTTCACTTTATTCGGGTGAATTTCCTTCATCTCACCTCGATAGTTGCTACATTAGCCCAAACATCACCAGAATTCGTGTTGACTCTAATATGAGATCTTTCTGGGAATTTGTTGGTCTAAAGTTTAGAACCTGAACTCACGACTATTCCGCGATCTTTAGTCTCAATCGTTTGTAGAGCGCCATCGTCGTTTTTCTATTCCCTCGTACACATGCAAGCAAATTTGATCAAGATTAAAGATACGAGGGTGGATTTTAAAGTAAGTTTACCTTTTTTTTTTTTTCTCGGGAACTATTAATGTTAAAAAAAACAGACCCAGAGTTGGAACGTACATACTCTCAGCTTTTTAACGAGCTACAGTTTTTCAAATTTGGATTATGCGTTGCAGAGATATCGTGGATTTTCCACACCCGTCTCTCCTTCAAACGTGCCCACCTTTTTAGCCTCACAGAAAACATGAGTTTAAGACTTTGAAAAAGTAAAATAGAGCTATTATTTTAATGAAACAAGTTATAACATTGTTGTGAGGCATCTCACTTCATTTTTTGACATAGTCACCCGCTAGATTCTTGAATTTTTTATATCGGTGCAACAATTTCTCTATACAGACGTCGTAAAATTCTTACCCCATACTCCTCAACCAGGTTTTGACGCAAGCTGTTAATCCAGTTTCAATTCATGATGATTGCACTTTCAATACTGACCGAAATTTTGAAGATCGATACAAAGTGGAACATTTTATCTGTAGAAGAGTAGTCTATTTAGTAAAAAAACGTGCATTCAGGTGTTATTGAGATGTCTAATCCGGAGATAAGCGCATCGCCTGCCGAAACTCGCAGTTTTCTATAGCGCGTGAAAAGGTGGGCACGTTTGAAGCAGAGACAGGTGGGGAAAATCCACGATATCTCCGCAACGCGTTGGCCAAATTTAAAAAAAACTAAGGCTCGTTAGAAAGCTGAAAGTACGTACGTTTTGACGCTGGGTTTGTTTTTTTTCTTGCATTGATAGTTTCTGAGAAAAAAAATAGGTAAACTTACTTTAAAATCCACCCTTGTAGATTGAAAATCTTAAGTAGTTGCAAAGTTCGCCCTCTTATACAAGTAACACACCCGCAATGGCCGCAATAAATTGCTCATTTGGTTTTTCCAATATATTTTTGATAATATAAATCAGATTGACTTATTATTGTTTTTTTTATTTGTTTTTTTGTTTTGTTTTTTTGTTTTTTGTTTTTGTTTTTTTTTTTTAATTTTTAGCTCATAAAACACTACTTATCAGTCAAAAAGTCCTTGCTCGCGTTTTTCAAGTTATCAGTGAATTCAACACGATTCAGAGCCGGACAGATCGTATACGACAAGTCTGTGTGTGCGCCCAGTCATAAAATTCTCTGCCAATGGATAATGGGAATCTGAGTGAATCTCATTAGACCTACCCTGTAATGTGCCTATCGTTGTGAATAACACGTACAGCAAAGCGCAGCGCGCACCCCTGCCATACGATTCCGGCACTGAAATAACCGAATCGGTTTCATCTGGCTGGGGAATTTCCGATCTCTTTAGTAAAAACATGAGCGCAATGACTTTTTCAACCAATAGTACACAATTTTATTTTTTATTTTATTATTATTAATTTTTTGTTTGTTTATTATTATTTATTATTATTATTATTATTATTATTATTATTATTATTAAAGTAGTGGAAAACTATATTCCCAGCATAAATTACTTTAGAAAGGATTGACCCGGATGAAATTTCGCGTTCACCATGTCAGCTCCTTTAAAATTGAACCCACTTTGCAACATGGCTTCGGTAAAGATCGCAACAGTGTAGGTGCCTGATGAGGCCTAATTTTCCTCAAAAATATATCGCCTGTAGCCTGCACCCTTGCACCCTTGCACCCTTTGTTCACCAGACTCCACACAACTGAAGGTGCTCGAAGGGTGAATACATCGAATTTTTATTCGATGTATCGAAAAATCAAATAGACTCTAAAGCACAGTCATCAGGAAGAGGAAAAGATTTCTATCGCTTTGTGACGGCCAACTGTATCGTTTATGTTGCTTTCGACGCGGGTATCATAGCTTTGCGAGTAGCTCTATCAATCCGGGCAGATCTGGGGATTGGTGGATAGTTTACGGTGGACGGTGGACAGAAGAACTGCGGGACGATGGATGGCGAGGATGGTCGCAAGATCGCATCGGTGAGCTTTTGAAAAGGGGGAGAGAGAGAGAGAGAGAGAGAGAGAGAGAGAGAGAGAGAGAGAGAGAGAGAGAGAGAGAGAGAGAGAGAGAGAGAGAGAGAGAGAGAGAGAGAGAGAGAGAGAGAGAGAGAGAGAGAGAGAGAGAGAGAGAGAGAGAGAGAGAGAGAGAGAGAGAGAGAGAAAAGAACCGCTGGAAGTGATTCCGATGCTTGCCGTTCGCTTGCCCGCCGCGCGCACGATTAGCATTCTGCACCGACCACGCGGACATAAATATGAGCATCGCAACATTCGCGGCTGACAGTCAACCGTGCTCCATGAATAATATAACAAATTATTGGTCTACTCTGATGCCAACTCTACTTTCAAAAAATTAATGGGTCTCTTAAGTATTGTTGCTAAGACAATGTGGCACATCGAGGTTACCTCAAATGTAAACAAACTTCCTCGAAAAAATTACAATGCGCGAACTTTGAAACATTTCAAAAGCCTCTCCTTAAAGAGAGAAAACTCTCTTCTCACGTAAAAGAGGAAATAACTCTATAGAATGTAGCTGTTGCACACTTTTGCTACTGGCGATTTTAAGTTTGATTCATTTGTAAAAACCTCCAAACTTAACGATGGAAGCACTAAAAACTTACAAAATCCACTCCTGTACTCATCGAAAGATTTTAAACACGCGATCGTAATGGCGGAGTTGGGCACCAATAGTTTTTCCGTTTTGCCACCTAGGTTTTTAGTTTTTACAACTGAATCGACCTTTAACCCTTCAATGACCACGTTAGTTCAAGAGCCGTTTATACAGAGGAGGTAGTTGACTGTTCGTAATTGGTAGTGTTGGAATTGCCTATCCTAAGAATTGAAGGCTCCCGACGAGACCTTATCTTGTAGTGTTTTCATCTATATTTGCGTTTATTCGGAATGAGGACTGAAAAAATGTGTAAATAGACTGGAGGTGAAAAACAAGTAGACTCGGGCTTGGTCCATAAGGGGTTAATCGCATGGAGCAAAGGTGTGCAAAACTATCCATTTTGAAAATCCCTATTTTTACTGATTATCTACCGTAGGGACGGAACCACCGTGTTTAAATTTAAATAGAATCCAACCCTCAAAATATTGGGTTTTTTATTAAAATACATGAAGACCAAGCCGACAATGCCCCATCCAGGGGTGGCTCGTGCAATTCGGCAACAACACGTATTATCTCCATTTAAATCAATGTAAAACAATCGATCTTCAAGCGGTTCAATTGAACTCCTCAAGGAAGCTATACTTTTGCATAGGTTTAAATGGAAAACATCTCGGTTGCCAAATTGCACGAGCCTGCACCACAAGACCCAATGAATGGTCCAGTAGCGCACCGAGAGTCTCTTCATCTCTCTCTTTTCTCCATTAAGAAACGTATGTTAGACAAGGATGGACAAAGGGATAAAAGCCCCTCCTTCTGTCCTTTTCCTACTCATACATTCAAATGGGAAATGAGAGAGATGGAAGATATCCTGGTTGCGCCAGTGGAATGGTCCCATCCCTTACTCGGGGAATCATTAATGAAAGCTCACCTTTACTTAGTGATTTCAGCACGGTTATAAGCTACATTGAATGCTTTGAATTGCAAGATTTTCGCTCCAATTTTTCGCGGGTCAAAGCCCTTCTCAATGCAAAATATCTCTTTTTAAATAGTTACAGAGTTCAAACGGTTTCCCATCTCGGTTTTTTTCCTTTCTCCTTTTTCCCTCTTTTCCGTCTTTTACTTTCCTTCATTCGTTTTCCGCTAATTTTCCTCCCCCTTTGAAGTTCTAAGAAGACTCATTAAGCCCTCCTTCTTCTAATTGAGCCAATTGTAGGTCAAAGGTTTGTTAACCTCTGTGTTTTTTGGTTCATTCATGTCTTCAAGTGATGGAGAGTAAAACTAGGTATATTGAATAACCATCTTATCATGATAATTTGGAATAGGTGGAGACACACAGTGGGATGGAGCCGACTAACGACGTTGCCAGATTTTCACAAAAACTGCAAACTTTTACATTAAATCAAATGGGATAAATCTATAATAACTATCCAAAAAATGGCAACACTGCCGATTAAAAGTTTTTAAAAAGCTGTAATATATTCTTACCTGGCCTCATCGGATCAAACTCAATCTATGGAGGAGAACAGCAATCTAGACGCTATTTTTTCTTCTTATCCCCCTCCCCTCACTCTTGTATTTATCTCCTATTATTTTAATGTAAAATTTTTGAATTTCCCGCCAAAATTGGTAAAACTGATAGATTTTACAAGACGCCTCCAAACTTGTATTGTATTTGACGCATCATGCACTATCGACGAACTAAAGTTTGTCGCGATTTTTTCACACATTTTCACCAATGGGTGTGAGTGTGGGACTGATCTGCAACGGCTTTCCCGCCCCACATGCACTGGCCTCTCACCTGCAAGGGGTGAAGAGTATGAAGAGTGGCCGAACCAGAACCTTGAAGGCGAAACTTAGCTCGTGAAAATCTCGCGACAGTCTTTAATTCGTCGGTAGTACATGGAGCAGACGAATGCAAGAAGTCGAATTCAAATCCGGATAGTCCAATATGATTCAAGACGAATCCAAATAGTCAAGTACAAGCGCAAACTATAGGAGGGATGAAAAAAAAAAAATCCTCTCGGCTTTTATTTCAAGAGGAGTCAGAGAAAAAAAGTAAAAATAAAATAAAGCGCTAAAGGGAACCAATAAATAAATCATTAGTTTAATTAAAAATTATTGGTCCGAGAAACAATTTTGCTGATTTATTCAAACACATTCTGCTTACTCTGTACGCAGGAACTGGATCTACCTACCCATAAAACGATAAATTTAAGTTCCTCGCAAACTGAGCTGTAAAGCACACAGCCAGACGCAGTTAACTGCGTTGAACACGATATAATAATTTCACTCGCCCGAGAATAACCCTGAGTAATAATCCTTTTTTTTTCTCTCCCTTCTCTTCCTTTTGCACACGAATTTCGAAGGGCGAAACTCTATGTTCATCAGATTAATGAATGTTGTTAAACACGTATAAATTTTCACAATGAGTCATATTTGAAAGTAAAGTAAAACCCCCAAGACAAACGATCACTTAAACCTTTATATGAAATAAGACCACACTAAAGTCTAGCGTTGAATTTATGACCGTGAAAGATCCTCTAATAAAATGCTCTTGTTCGGGCAACCGACGAAGAAATTATCACCGGTTTAAAGTTTTTTAATTTTCCAGAAAATTAAAGCCGAAAAAACTTAATCTCATTTCTTTTCATAATTTTGAAGATTAATAAAAAAAAAAAAAAAAAAAAAAAGTACTGTCAGTAAAGTCATTTCAGCTCTTTTTAGGAAATACGGGGGAGAGATAATACATTTTTGTCCTTCCCTATTATAGTCAAATGCCCTAAAACAAAGGCCAGGTTTTTCACTGGTATTTTGGGCAGTGGCGGCTCGTGCGATTTGGCAACAGTGTTTTTATCCCATTCGACTCGAGGAGGCTGCCAGCCTCCGCTTGAATCGATTTTTTACCTAAGTTTAAGTGGGAAAAATGCATGGTTGCCAAATCTCAAGGGCCGCTACTGATTTTGGGGAAGGAAGACGATCGCTCTGCCTTTCCTCCGCCCCTCCATCCACGCACCAAATAACGCTACTGACTATAGTTAAAGAGGAGGTCATTACTCTCATTCCGGATGAGACTGTTCTAATGGTTTAGCGATTTATGTTGGTATACGCGTTAGAGTCCATGTCCATTATTTATGTTACCTTACAGATTTCCATATGCAAGCTCTCTAAATCCGCAATTATTCAAAATGCACTTTATAAGAATATATGCGTGCGTCGTGTTGAATATGTAAATACTCGCGTAATTGTTCCACCCAGAGGCCAAAGTAACTTTAACAACTTTAACATTATGCACTCACATAGGCAAAGTTCATATATGACGACGTGGTCAATATTGTGACTGGATAACGTCATGTTCTCATAACTCTCCCTCCGTTGCTTGAGCGCCGACACGCAATATTTTTCAGCAGTGTTAATATTTACTGATTTCGAAAGATATGTCACGGCGATTTTCATCTCGCGGCGCATAAAAGTTCGTTCTTGTCATGAATGAAGGTTTAATAATATTGTTAAGACCTTGCTGAATCATGGGCGGATACAGGGAATTGGCTTTCTCTCTCTCCTTCCATTTGAAAACGTGCGTAAGAAAAGGACAGAAGAGGGGGCCAAAGTCACGTGATGGCCCCCTTTGCTGTCCTTTTCCAACACATAAGTTCAAATGGGGGGAAAGAGAGAAAGACAATAGGTCTGTTGCAAACTTTTGCTACAACGATAAAGAGTGTCTCATCGTATGTAAAATCGCCCGAAAAGTCCATTGTTGGCATCAGAAAGTCATGAAATGCAATAATAAACTCACAAGAGGCGTTTAATGAAATCCAAGATGGCGGTAAAATATCAAGCAATCTGTAAGCACGCACCTTTAATATCCAAGGATTGCCAACGTTGACAACCTCACAACTTCAGAGGTTATGTGTTTATTTACGTTGTGATTGGGTGTGATCGATACTGTGAGGTTGGCTATCCTTGGATTTTCGTGGTGCATGCATACAGGGTGTTCGATATTTTACCGCCATCTTGGATTTCATTAAACGTCTCTCGTGAGTTTTATGCTGCATTTTATGACTTTCTGATGCTACCAATGGACTTTTCATGCAATTTTACATCAGATTTAACACTCTATAGCGCTGTAGCAAAAGTTTGCAACAAACCCATTCCCTGTATCCGCCCATGTGCTGAATCCATTCTACCGTTTGCACCGCGAAGTAACGTCATTTTGCACTTTTGATGGTTTAAACAAGTATCGCCTTATATATAGAGTTACTGATTCAGTGAGACATAAAAATAAAATGGTGATTTACCTGTTTAGTGTTTTGTTGGTTCATACCCTAATCATGGCGTTATGCTACATTAAACAAACAGGATAACTCTAGGGACACGAGCCACAATTGCCTCTTTGTGATATATTCGTCACAGTTGCAATTTGGCAACGTTGTACTGTGTCCATTTAAACCCATATAAAAGGTCGAGTACGAAGATGTTCACCGTACACCCACTTTTTCGATCGATTTTTCATGGCTTCATATGGACGAACTGCAACGTTGCCAAATTGCACGCTACGCCACTGATAATAACAATTTTCAATTCATCGATGGTTCCACCGCTTGTCCAATCGATTACATCAGTTCAGTTCAGCGCTTGGGAGTGTAATGCAAAGAAGTGATTTGACCTGTAGTCTGCACCTTACCAGGTGGAGTCGTCACTGAATTTTTAAAAAAAAATGCGGCTATTTAGATAATTTAATTCATGTTACTTGACATAAACAATTACAAGATCTAGTTTAAACAATGTATAATCGCATTGGGTGCGCACACTTTGACTTGCCTACTGCCTTTGTCGTTCAAGTTGTATTTAATTGTTGTTGTTGTCGTTTTTTTTTTTTTTTTTTTTTTTTTAATTTATTTTCTTTAATTATAGTTATTTTTTGTGAGAGGTCTTAAGACTTGATCTCAGGACGTATTTTCACCGAACTCATCACATTTGTTTAGACCATTAATTACTATGCAGAATTGATTTCGCCAGACTCCCCCCCTAAAATATATATTTTCATCATTCTTAAATACGTTGGCCTATCAAAAGTAACAAGAAGAACTATTTCGCGTTCGAATCAAGATGAATTTTGGGGTGAATTAAAAATTGAATGTGCTGCTTTGGACGTGACGAGATTTGTGCGAGCTCGTTCAATCGAGAATTCAGTTGAAATAAATCAAAATAAATTCAATTCATAAATGAATAAACAAATAAACTCCCATTGAAGTGGTTATAGAGCGGTCTATTATATTTCACTCTATGTACTCAATGCCCACATAGCATCACATAGGTTAAGTTGATGAAGGACAAGCTGCCGTTAGCCGCGGCTCACCGGTCGCGCGCGGCAACGCGGTATGTTATTTTGCCGCTGTGCTTATGGTCACTCTGCAAAGCTCTGCTATACGCTAGGTGCGATTTCAACAATTTTTTAAATTGCTTTCAATTTGTCGGACCTTGGTTCAATAAAAACGCACGGGCTCTCTCTCTCTCTCTCTCTCTCTCTCTCTCTCTCTCTCTCTCTCTCTCTCTCTCTCTCTCTCTCTCTCTCTCTCTCTCTCTCTCTCTCTCTCTCTCTCTCTCTCTCTCTCTCTCTCTCTCTCTCTCTCTCTCTCTCTCTCTCTCTCTCTCTCTCTCTCTCTCTCTCTCTCTCTCTTCCCTCCTCTATCTCTTTCTTTCTCGCATGGAGCAACACCAGGCCGTGCCGCTCCGCGCTTCAGCCATGGATCAAATTTGGCCGCGAGATGAGTTGAGACGCAAGCGAACAGCAAATAAGTGACCCTTGAGTTGTCTCTGGTCATTATTCCGGCCATAGTAATTGACTAGAAGGCCTATTCGATGTTTGTTTTCGGCATAGTGTTTGGAGAATAACGTTTCTAAATTGTATGGCCTAAAACTGCTCCTCAACAGCATTTGCGGAAACAGGGTTTCAAATATAAGGACCAGATACAACGAGCTATAGCAAACGAGAGGATTTTTAGGACGTGATTTTGAAACTTCAAGGAAGTGGCCTTGATGGAAATCCCTTATGGACATTTACGGGATTGGTGTGTTTGCTTAATTTTTTTTTTTTTTTTTTTTTTTTTTTTTTTTTTTTTTTTTTTTTTTTTTTTTTTTTTAACCTTGAATAGAAAGTTGGGAAAAATCCTTTTGAAATTTGTTTTAAATAAAAGGGCAATTGTTTGAGAGTCTAGACGGATATTGCGATTGATATAGCTGTATCTTCTGGAAGGATTTGCACGATAAAAAAATTGGCACAAAACAGAATCAAGCCAAATTTTCTCACCTGGATAGTTGTGTTAAAATTCTGTGTCCAGATAGCCACTCTTTAACACTTTCACTTTCGTCTGAAACCAATTTCCACTGGATTAATTACAATTTTTGATTTAAGGTAAAAAATACGAGGTTAAAAAATACAAACCAGATTCGGATCTTCCATGCTGTCACATTTTGAGACAGGACTTTTAAAATGTATCTCTATTGATATACCATTGTTGAGTAGAGAGGGAACTCGAGCATAGAATCAGCCTTTAATTAATGTTGGAAAATATGAACGAAGAAATCAGAAGTTGAGGCGGAGAGCTCAACCAATAATCTTTGGCACCAAACTATAAAGCACCGATCGTAATTTGCCAGTATCTTTCTTTGCACTCTGCTATCACTTATTTTTGGCCCTTTACATGTACGCTTGCACCCATTTTCTAAACATCCTACCGCGGGGAAAAATATGAAAGCATTTTTCTCTTGTATTATTCGTTGTTGATGGAAATATGCTTTTTTATGGCATGCAAAGTTACAAATTGGTAAACTTTCGCGAGGCGTGGTGGTTGGACTCTTGGACTCTCCAATTCTTACGTCTGAACTCTCGCTAAGTGTGAAGACCAAAGGGCGCAAAATGGCTTTGTCGTGAATAAAGCTGGAGAACTTTAACATAAATTATGGGACGAAATAGAAATACTTAATACTTTTATCTCCAAACTAACTGCGTACAGACCAAAGATTACTTATTACTTTGTAAATCACAAGGCACACTTTTGTAGCAGAGGCAAAATAGATCGGTCTATATCACGCAGTTAAAAGAGCATTATAACGTATACAGCCTCTGTGGTATATGTGTATATGGTTATAGCGCCGTTAGCGGGATACGGGGAGCCACGCGTGATCTTTGGACGGTAGAATGCATTCAGTAATTTTTTTTTTTTTTTTTTTTTTTTTTTTTTTTTTTTTTTTTTTTTTTTTTTTTTTTTTTTTTTTTTTACTTACCTTTAGAACACTGATTTGGTGTCCATCTGACGAGTTATATTCAGAGCCTGGACAGCATAATTCATATAGTGCCAAAGTGTTATTAATCTTTGGTAAAGACCAAAATAAAACTATTTTCGTATTCAGAGTACAGTCGTATAGCAAATGCTGACACTAAAAACGGTAAAAGTCCAAAAGCGCCAATTCTCAAAAGGGTCAAATCCAAAACCGCCATTTTTTTCTTGGCGCTTATGGAGACTCCAAAACCGCCAGAATTGGCGCATTTGGATGTACCGTATTAGCGCTTTTGGAGTAGACGATTAGAGCCACAGAGAAAAGGAGGGGAGAGGAAGAGATAGAGAGAGTGAGATACCTCTCACACTAAAATGAGAAGTTCAGGATAAGCAAACAAATACGCATGATCGAGATCGCACACCTACGATGCATTTTTTGTCACTTATTTTCCCTTTACATTTTAAGTTAACATTTAATAGTAACTTGTGCAATATATAATAATAGTGCAAAAGTAAGTTGATGACAAGTGTATTAAAGCTGGTGTGAGGCAAAATATCGGTGAATATCGACCTCAAAACACGGTTGTCAAATTGTCAAAAATTGTGAAATTTTGGCTTTTTTCGCAAAATTGACGAAATTTCAAAGGCGTTGCGGCGATAGTAAAAATCATTTTTCAGGGCTGCAATTTTACACACGTCTTTAGGATCACTTAGAGCAACTTTTTTTTGCTATTGCGTTTTCGAAATCCGAAATTCGCTTTTTTCGGCCCAGCCTATAGTGTGGGGCCATTTACACCCTCTAAGTGTGGATATGATCTTCATGTGAGATTCATCGTACCGACGCAAATTTTTACTATTGCACAGGGCAGGGGGGTAAAAAATTCTCACACTTTACTGCTGCATGTATGAAGCAAAGTTTGAGAACTTTTTGTCAACCAATCACCTCTTTCATCGATTTTTATTGCATTGCCGTCGCCTAGCGACAAATCACTAGTGCGAGTTCATTAATTATCTCTCTCTCTCTCTCTCTCTCTCTCTCTCTCTCTCTCTCTCTCTCTCTCTCTCTCTCTCTCTCTCTTTCTCTCTCTCTCTCTCTCTCTCTCTCTCTCTCTCTCTCTCTCTCTCTCTCTCTCTCTCTCTCTCTCTCTCTCTCTCTCTTAAAATATTTTCATGGCGCTTTTGGGGTCATTATTTTACTCTTTTAGCGCTTTTGGACTATTGATTTCGGGACAAATTGGCGGTTTTGGACTACGTTTTCAAAAATTCCTTGGCGCTTTTGGTGTATGTTTTTGGCGCTTTTGACGTATCTTTTTAGGCAATTGGCGCTTTTGGATGGTAGCCACTAAAAACTTGAATTGCGCCTTTTTACGTGTGGTTGCCTATACGACACTTTCCCGGCGTGACTATTTTTACCTTTCAGAAATATAATAACTTCTTTTACAGGATTATTTAACCCTTATCTGCAGATGAGCCCAGATCTGGAACAATTACTTTGAAGCCATATCTAAAAGTAGGAGACTTGAGTTGTACTGTCGCTGCATGGTGGGTCACATGTGGAACAGATACTAAACGAGTAAGAATTGTCGATTTTGTCTTAGAGCGCGCAGCACAGGATAGAGAACGTGCAGAGTGGTTGAAAATAGCTTACTGAAAATCTGATAGAGATTTTCCGATTTTCATTGTTATGTTTGGGAGTAACGCAGGGGTACCATATACAAAAAAAAAACAACTATTAAAACTTACTAACTTATTTTTTACTACTTTAACTTTTTTTTTTTTTTTTTTTTTTTAGCCTGAAAACTTTATTTTCAGTTGCATGGATACCTAAATGCGGGTAAGGCCATATTTGGAAAAATTAATATTCAGGCTCTTTACCATAGAAATATAATTTTTTTTTTTTTTTTTTTTTTTTTACAAGTTTTATTAACACGACTATACAACATGAGTACAATAATTGTTTTTTTCTTATGATAAATAGTATAAAATAATTACAGTATGATTTTTTGTAAATATTTATGGATATAGTAAAATTTTCCTTAGTTTTATGTTCCTGAAAAAAAAACGAACGAGAGATAAAAATGATGATGACGATAATGATGACGATGGTGATATGGAATGAAGGGATGAAAAGATGGAGGAAAGTGAAGTGAAGGTAAAGACAATTCTGAGTGGAGGAGGGAAAAAAGGAGAAAAAAGTTGACCCCCGTCCCTCAGATTTTATGATAATAATCCGAGGCCAGCTCAAAAGGCTTGCGCCGTTTGAGCCTTCTTAGGACATTGCTATTGTCCAGAAGGCGAATAGCTTCTATGTTCGGGTGAGAGTGTAGCCGAGCTTCGTACCTCTCAGCTATTTTTTTAATGTGGGTTCTGACGTCATCGACGCCTAGATCCCTGTGTATGTCAGAATTTCTGACATACCAGGGCCCCCCAAAAATTTTTCCTTAGGACCATATTCTGGAAGGTTTGAATAGGCCTCAGGTTACTATTTGCGGTGCACCCCCAAAGCTGGGAACCGTACGCCCATACTGGTCTCAATACCTGTTTATAGAGTAGGACCTTATTATCAACGGATATTTTTGAGTCTGGCCTTAACAGCCAGTACATTTTCCTATATTTCAGACCTAGCTCAGCCCGTTTTTTCTTGACATGAGCTCTCCACCTTAATTTGGTGTCCAGTGTCAGGCCAAGATACTTCGCCGTGTCTGAATAAGGAACAGGATTGGGACCTAAGAATATTGGCATGTAGCCTACAACCCTGTTTGTGAATATGATATGCACAGATTTCTGGCGGTTAAGGGCAAATCGCCACCTTCTGTACCACCTAGAATATCTGTTAAGTGCCGTTTGCAGCTTTCTATTTGCGAGATACAGATCACGACCTTTGGCCCTATAGGCTGTATCATCAGCGAATTTCATTAAGCGAGTCCCACGAGTCTGAGGAACATCACTGGTATAAATATTAAATAGAATTGGTCCCAAAACACTGCCTTGTGGGACTCCTGCTTTGATTTCTCTGAAAACAGAAAAAGCACCGTCAAATCGCACTCTGAATGACCTATTTTGCAAATAGGACTTCAAAAGACGGTAATGGTTTATTGGCAAAAGCCTGTACAGTTTGAGCAACAACCCTTCGTGCCAAACTCTATCAAAAGCATTTGCTACATCGAGAAAAACAGCAGAGCAGACCATTTTATTTTCTAACGTCTCTTCAATGACCTCAGTCAGTCGATGCACTTGCTCAATGGTCGAGTGTTGAGTTCTGAAACCAAACTGATGATCCGGAATAATTTTTCGCTCCTCAACGATTTTTTTTAAACGTTTCACATATAGTCTTTCAAATAATTTCCCAATACTAGAGAGCAATGAGATAGGCCTATAGGAGGACGCTTCGTTAGGCGGCTTCCCAGCTTTGTGTATCATTATTACTTCAGCTTGCTTCCAGGCTGAAGGAATGTGCTCAAGTCGCGTGACAGCATTATAAATCTGGACCAATTTCATTATTCCTCGAACCGGAAGCTCTTTCAGAATACCACCGGTGATACCATCGAGCCCTGGCGCTTTTTTTACCCTGACACGATATTTAATTTCGTTTTTGACTTCGTCCGGAGAAAAAGTTTCAATTTTAACAGACTCTAAGGGATATGATTTTTCAAATTCCTCCTCGATGTTCAGTTGTTCCGGCCCTTCAGGAGGGTTTGGAATAAAAAAATGTGGCTAAATGTTCACAAAAGACATTTGCTTTTTCATCTGGACTTTTAGCCCAGCGATCATCCGCCATTTTGAGAGGGGGTGAGTGGCTGGATGGTTTTTTGAGGTATTTGATAGCTTTCCATAATGAATAATCTGTATTCCGATCAGCCGAAAGTCCACTAAGGTATCTCTCGGTCCTTTCGTTGCGCATCACGGCAAGCCGACGTTTTAGCTGATTAGACAGTCTGTTAAAATTGGACTTGTCATCCGGATGTCGAGTCATATGCCACTTGTTTTTGGCTTTTCTCCTCTCTTTTATCATGTCCAAAATATCATTAGGCATCCTAAAGCTGTGACTCACCATCTTGATTGTGGGAGTCGCTATTTGAGCCGCACTCTTCACATTTGCAGCGAAAATTTCTGCTTCTTTGTCTAGTACTTCAGTGGAGTTTATGGGTGCCCCTAATTCAATCATACTCCCCAGAATTCCCCTGAATTTCTTCCTATCGGTATTTTTTTTAGAAATATAATGGGAAGAATTTTTTCACTATTTTTCCCTGTCTCAAGGATCAAAATTGTACTGAAAAAAAAAATTATTTTATTAAAAAAAAAAAAAAACATGCAGTAAAGGGTTAATTATTCGCATTGAGGTTTTCAACGATGTACGTTTCTCAGCGCGCCTTTGCTGCAGTAAAAAAAATTCACTTGGCAACTGAGCAGTGATGACAGTACCTCGGGTCCTACCTCCATTCAATCCATCTATGAGTTTGTCTCCTTCAGAATAGCCCTCGAAATGCATAAATTTGAGTTGATTAAGTCCTATATACCATCCACCCAAGTGTGTATGCAAGTTGCGCTGACTACAGGTATGAAAAATATGAATATTCAGGCTGGGGGGAGAAAAGAAAATGTGATAATTAATTTAGTGCGACTCGCTGAGGTTTATTATCAACCTATCTCTGTCTCTAAGCTCAATCCCATCCTCCATATTCCTTTTCGTCCTCGCTTTTTATATTTTTAAGGTTTGTGAAATCGTATTACCGACTCCTATACAGCCATCTCTAGTCTATACGCAAGTTCGAGGTAAAAAAAAGAGGTATAATGCAATTTATTATCTGCAGCCAGATAGAGGACTTTTATTCACTCAACCCCCCCCCCCCTCACGAATAGAACCACAGAAAACATACACGAGGGTCTCGCGGCTTTACTTTCTTAGGACAAAGTCATTTTATATGGTGAAGAACAGTGAAAAGCCAAGGGTATTTTTTTTCCCCCTCCGCAGCTGTCATTATTTTCGTTGGCTTTTTCAAAGTTTCATAGAGACTGAACAGGTATATGTGCACTCTCATATCAGTGAGGAATTAAGGGGAGTTTGGAAATGCACCAATCAGACACACACAGCGAAACGAAGTCACACGTGTAGATTGACTATCTTCAGACTACTTGGAATGAAAAAAAAAAATGATTCGCTCTAAAAATTAATCGTGAAATTTACGCCATCAAATTAATCTGTTCTACTTACCCAAAAAAGTATACTCTAACCAGTAATTAGTAACGTCTACCAATTACATTGAGTATAAGTGCAACCAATAAAATTGGGTGTACCGTACCAACTTGAGTTGGCACCTATTGGTACCGAGTTTTAATTTATTGGTTGGAGTACCTAATTGCTTGGGTAAGTACTACCAACTAATTTGATTGCGCGATTTTCACTAATTATTAACTAGTTGGGCGGACCAATTATCTTTTTTTTTTTTTTTTTTCAATATTCGCCCGTTATCTTCAAGCTCGCGCAGATAAGATTTCGCAATTGTATTGAAGGCCCACTATAATACACTGAGAGAAATCACTTCATTTAAAACAGGGAAACATATATGTTTACTTGTGACAGTTTTCCTTGCGCTAAGTAAAGTTCTGTTGCATGAAGGAGAATCACTGTCGCTGTCGCAACAAGAAATCTTTTACTTGTAGCTGCATACATTTTCTTTGGGTTAAAGGAATTTCCCCTAAGTCAATGTTTAACTGTCCAGTTTCTTTAATGCAAACGAAATACACCTTGAATTAAAAAAATAATTCTCTCAGTGTAGTGTCATTAGGATCGAATGAAAACCCGTCGAATATCAACACCTATAAAAATGAAAATAATTCAATTTATTTGATCTAATTTGAACCTTCAATTTTGAGGTTGTTGTTTTGTTTGGAACCGAACGACATATCGGAGGTAGGTATTTACTTTGTTCGTAGAAGTTCTTTTCTACCCTATACCTACATTCTACAATATTTACCGTAACACATTATCACATGGAAATTGGAGACTTTACGGTCTAGACTGCCCTTCCATAAAACGATCTCCGTGTTGTAAGGTCTCGCTCCGTGATTCGTGACTTTGCAAAAAGAGCCATTTCTGGGAAAAGCGCTCTTTAAATCCATTCTAAATGTCAATAGCGAAATTACATCCAATTACATTGTTGTACAAAAGTTAATACCCTTATCGCCGCGGAAACCGCTTAACCCAGCATTGCTTTAACGATTTAATGACAAAAGGTAAAGTTCTTTCCAACGTGCTCGAGCTAGTTTAGCGTTGGATGTGGAGTCATCAAATTTGTTCCTGCAATCTTCGCATGAAACGTGGTGGTTTAATTGGGGTTGCTGCCTTGCAGTTTCTTCTTTCTTTTTCTCCTTTTTCTTTCTGAGAACATTTTAAGCGTGCCATATGTATAGAATGGCAAGCTTCTTCCTCTCGTTTCGCTGCATACAATGTATAAGGTAGGTGACCCAAAGGTGGCCCGGCTATTAAGGTGGCCCACCCTTGCCTATTTCAATTAATTACATGAATTGACGATAGATGGCGTTAGTGCCGTTAGTGCTGAGTAGCAGGATGCTACAGCTTCCCCCACTCCAAAAATCAAGAGCATCGGGCGATTCAGTCGGCGCGAAACAGTGCAACGTCCATTTTTGTAGGTATTCAGCTAATTTTCACGGTAGTAAACAATCGTAAAAGCTAAGTCCTTAAATCGAGTCCACCTTTGACTTTCAATTCATCATAAATCATTATAATTTTTGATGTAACTAGAGTCTAGATTCCGTTTTTGAACGATAAAATAGCATTTGAATACTTATTAATGAAATTTAAAAGGTGGTGTACACCTTTAGGTGCATCAAAAATATGAGGGGTGGCCACCTTAGGTACATGTTTTGCGCGATGTCAAAACTCTACTTTTTTCAAACGCAAAAAAAACCCTCAAAAACAAGCAAATTTTAAAAAAAATGAAATTACCATATGATGACCGACTGTCTAAATAGTAAATTGACATATTTAGTTTTTTTTATCTCTCATGCCTCATATGTGCATATTGGCCCCAAGCATAGGTATAGCCACCTTTGGGTCACTTACCTTAAATATATTCCAATGAAGAGGCGCTCTCTATTGTCCATGTAAGTCAGATGGGAGCTATAGGGTGATCTGAAATCCAGGATTTGTGATATCTGGCAACACTGAAGTTAGCCTATTTAAAACTATGAAAAATATCGATTTGAGGGAGTACATAGTGCATGAGCATAGTGCGTGTAGGTCGATCTTTCCTACGGATTCAAAAGGACGAAATTAGATTTTGCCAAACGGTAAGAGAAGCCTCTGATTGTAAAGTTGCATTCCAATCCTTTTCTTCTCATTTAATTACAGAGTAATACATGCATATACCGGGTGACCCAGAGCACCCGTAATCAGGCATTTTTCTCGAAAACTATACTGCACCAAATGATTTGAAACAAAAAAGTCAAATAGAGAATTGACCCCAAATTTTTCATTTTTGATATTTTCAAATTAACTCAGAGAGTATACCTACATATATCTGTACTTTGTGATGACTGATGACGTCACAAATGGAATTCCAATGCATCACTTGTTCCTCAACGAAAGTTCAGTCATTAAAGAGCGTTCTGCACCTTCATGGTAAAGAAAGCAGCTGCTTTGAAAGTATTACGATGAAAGAAGTATTTAAATGATGTCAAAGCAATACTTCCTCAGTAAAAAAATCAAATAAAATCAAATAAATTCAATTACTCTTGAAAAAGAACCATTAATATTTTGAGTTCACATTTTTGTTCGGAATCAAACGATATATGTAAGTATATCGAACCCGAAACTCTGCTTTTGACGTCACACTGAATGAGTATAGTAAATATTTGTTTCCAATTAATAAGTTGAATTAACAAGATAACATGAATGTTCAAAAGTCACGAATGTCTCGCGCAAAGGCTGTGTGGAGATTGTCTAGTTTCTTGAAAAAAGTAGAGAAGAAGCAAACTGTATGAACGAACATAGAGTCAATTATTTCTCCTCTGCATTGAAAACGAGGGGAAAGAAGAGGAGAGAGAGAAAGGAGGGAGAGATCTGTTGTGGAGTGGAGGGGGGGGGGGAGGGGTTAAAATAAAATTGAAAGTAAATACAGATCATTTTGTGGGAGGCGCGGGGAGTCTGCCTGCTGCCATTACATGTGGCGCGGTGAGGAGTAAAACGTTGAGCACGTGCTAATAGCAAATTACACGAGATGGATAAGCAAGATTGATGTATAGGGTGATTAACAAAAACCGCGACGAATGGTCTCTCTGTTACGCGTGGTCAGCAATCAGTTCAGTCCGCATCGCAGCCACGTGAAGATGGTTGCAAATTGTGACGCGAAACGAATTCTGTTTGCCAATCAGACTCTTGTCCAATATACACGTTATTTTAGTGATCAGCGCATAACTTGAAAATTGAAATTGACCGGTCGGATGCCACGTAGTTTAGAGAGAGTACGTCACTTTTGCAGTAATACGCGTTTATCGAAACTAATAAAACAGCCCGTTATACATGTGGAGTCCCTGTATGTAGAGACTTGAGTCAAGTAGTGGCGGCTCGTGCAATCTGGCAACCGTGCACGTTTGCCATTTAAACGTATGCAAAAAGATCGATACTAGGTGAGGCGCTGCGCCTCACCAAGTAATCGATTATTTTACACAGTTTTAAATGGAGGAAATCCATTGTTGCCACATTGCACGAGCCGCCGCTGGAGTCAAGAGGGTTTAGTTAACTTCTGATTGGTCATGAGTTTTAGACTCTACGGGCGCCGCCATTGGATGCGTTTTTGCCCCACTCGTTTACAAATTAAGATGTCCAACGGTATTTTCCGGATTATAGGAGTTAATTGTCGACGAACTGGTCAATTATAATCCCGATGCACCTCAAGAATGTCGATAATGCCAAAAAGAATCTTTTAAAGGCGTATAAAAAGATGTCGATCAGCAAAGATAGTGAAATATTACACTGTTCGAAGCTCTACGGCACTGTAATCTTTGCATTGAACCAAACCACAATAAGGGCCGGCCCTCAGAATGTAAACAAATGTGTAAAAACGTACACGGAAAAAAAAGATTAGTGAAAATAACCATACGAATACCTGATTTTGGCACCTGCTAGATTTTTTGGTAAACTTGACCAGAAGTATGGTACATTTACCGATACTTCGAGTAAATTCGACATGCAATCAGGTAACATCACCTAGTACTTAGTCAAAACATAGTATTCTTCTGGTTAACATTACCAAGACATCTAGCAGGTGCCAAAATCAGGTATCCGTATGGTTATTTTCACCCTAGTTTTTTTTCCGTGTATAAAATGACGGCGCCTATGGTTTCGCTTGTCTTAACTCTCTTCATACAGGGACTCAAGTACAAATGAGGCATGGATTGAGTTGCTTGCACACCCTGTATATTATATACAGTGTATAAATGCCCGCTCGGGAAATAGTCTGACCAGAAAATCCTATCCAATCCCATTGCATCCAAGTCCACTCCTGGTCCGAACGACTGGCCGAGTAAGTCCCGAGTGGACGAGTCCGCGAATACATTGTTAAGGAAACATGATTTAATGCAAGGTCTGACAGGGAACCTTGAAACAAGACTATGTTTGTGAGCAAACCAGCGCGAAGCGGCACGGGCCCAGATTGGGGCACAGCGAGAGGGAATCGGGAGACCATCAAATAGGAAGGAAGGGCGGGGTTGGGGAGGGTGAATCGAGAAAGGGGGGAGGGGGCTAGTTGTAGAGACACCGCGACAACAGGCATAAACAGATGGAAACCTAGGCGAGTGCTATGCTGACTCGCAATCACACACGAGCAACCAATTCACACACACGAGCGCTCAAGCTGTGACAGTTGTATTATGCAAATCTGTTTTAAAATATCATAATCGCCCATTACATAACCTATATACAACGAGTGTTCCCCGCAAGTAGTGTGCTTTGTCTATCGTGTTCTCTATCGCGCGCGGTTATACAAAGTAGATAAATTTAGGGGAAGCTGCGAGAAAAGATGTGTCGGTCGTATAGTAAGCTGCGTGGATTGGATTTGTGGTCTGTTCTGATTATGAGTAAACACTAAACATTAAAGAGGCTAGGTTATAAGGATGTCCTTTACTAGACAACTGTACAGTTGTCATTTTGAGAGCTTCTAATCGGTTTCCAAGCATCGCTGGCAACACTGATAAATCCTGCAGTAGTGCAGTGCCAGTGGCGCAACATACCGAGTGGAGATCCTATAAGCAAACTTTTTTAAAAGTCCCCCATTCCTCCCACAAACAAGGGACTAGGGAGTATTAGTTTTGTACCTTACTGAGAGTTCTAAGGGGACACCATCCGAGCCAAAGGAAGGAAGATACTTTTTTTTAAATGTTATGTTTTCAAGAGCAATTTAAAGTTGATTTTTTGGGGTCAGGTTCCTCCTCTCTTGACTTCAATTCCCCGCCATCAATTCAACCGTAGAAGAAGGGGATCTATAGGCTGAAGTCCTTCCACTCAAAACCTTTTTTCCTAGATCAAAATCTTATGAACGAAACATGCGCACTAGGTATAAGCGTGCGCGGTATTGATGAACTCTGAACAGACAGAGGTGCACCTACGAACTTGCCTTTCTCTCTCTCAGTGCATTTGAATGAATGTGACATTAAAGTTCACAGTATTGATTACTACCCAACCTCAGTTGAATTGCAGCATCTTGTCCCTAACCTAAAACCAACACCCCCAAAGAAAAATGGAGAGAAAAGAAACAAAAAAACAAAAAAAAAACAAAACAAAACAAAAAAACAAAACAAAATAAAAGTTGTTTTTTTTTAATTTAATTATACTGTCAAAATACTCATATAACGCAATTAAATCATCCTCGAATAATTTTCCAATACAACACGTTATGTATGAACCTTCCTGCTTTCTCAAAGTGATTTTAAGTCATGTCTTTTCTTTACTTCTCCTATAATAATCCACGCCCCTATAGTTTTTGATTTTTTTTTTCTCTGTTGAAATCAAACCCCTCTCCCCGCGACGCACCCTTACAGCAAATCACCACTGTCGAGAATCATTGGTCTTTAATCCATATGTGTTTGGACAGGCGCAGTATCCTTTCTTCTTAAAACCTATAATTATGAATGCACTGTTAATGACTGACCAAACATCCGGAGCTAAAATTGGAGCGAACAAATAGTGAGGATACGTTTCACTCTCATGCGTCATAAAAATAGGACGTACCTAGAGTAAAGAGCGAAAAATACTATTGAGGCGAGTGCGCACGCCTCCTCGGTGGAGTATCATTTGTTAACTCCGAAGAGATGCAAATCATAACTACCGCTTTCCTCCTTTACATACCATTTTTCAGTCCGCAAATATCGCTCTCCAAAAACTATAAACCGGGAGAAATCATGGCTTTTACGTAACCGGAGTCGAAGTGAGCATTTCTAAGAGTGTAGCCAAAACCAGGTTGAATGAGACCAAAGTCTTTAAAGTCCGTTGAACCCGCGCTTGCTTGGTCAACTTTAAAACGCCCGCTGATGCTCTCCATACTAAAACAGTCTACCGTAGAAAACTGTAGACAGCGCGAGTGAAATTTATGATGAATCTGCAAAACTGTCATTCAGGTGGTGTGATGCGATTTATATGCACAATGCACTCGCACTCGCGCCAACGCACGGACGCACGCACGGACGCGCGCCCTGTGCCTTGTGCCGAGTGCCATGCCGTCTGCTGCGCCTTGCCTCATCCTGCACTCAAAAATGACGGTGAAAGTTCGTGTGACTGGAAGTGAACAAACTTAGAGCTTCCATGGTCTAGGAGTCTAGGAGTGACATTTTTTTTTTTTTTTTTTTTTTTTTTTTTTTTTCAATGTTATTATTTTACAACCGCGCGCCGACAAGATATAATGGAACAGCAACAAGACACTTTGCCAATTTTTAGATTCGACCGGTTTCGAATGACACGCTCGTGCGGTTAAGGTGCTATTCAATATCCAGACAGACCTCCATCATTTTACTCGCCGAATCGATTAGTATATGAGTATCTGAAATCTGAATAAATATACTGAACTTTTGGATAAAAATCGGAACGTTATTCTAACACGGAAAATATTACAACACATAATACTTGGAGCATATTTTTTTACAAAACAATCTCGCCACCATTTTAAATATCGGTAAAAATTAAAGGTTACCTGGCAATAGCTACAGTTCCTGGGTGTCGAGAGTTAAGACAAGTGAAAACATAGGGCGCCGTTGGGTGTGTTTTTGCACATTTGTTTACATTTTAAGGACCGTTGTTGTATTTTGGTCCAATGTAAAGATTACAGTGCAGTAGGGTTTCTAAAGGTGCAATCTTTCACTGCCTTTGTTGATCGATAATTATTTACATTTTTAAAGATTCTTTTGGGCATTATAGACATTCTTGAGTTGCATTATGATTAAAATTAATAGTCCATCGACAATTAACTCTTTTATCCGTAAAATACCGTTATGGACTTCTTCGTTTGTAAACAATTGTACGTAAGCAAATGTGCAAAAACGCATTCATTGGCGGCGCTCTTAGAGCCTACAACTCATGACCTCTCACACGATTACCCTCTTGTCCAGTGGCGGATCAAGAAAATTTTTCTGGGGGGGGGGGGGCACGCCTGTGAAATTTTGAAATTTGAAGCGTTTGGAAGCAATTTTGGGCTATTTTCTATAGAAAAGAGGCAAAATTAGAGGCTTCAAGGGGGGGGGGCACGTGCCCCCAAGCCCCCGACCCGTGGATCCGCCACTGCTCTTGTCTTAACTCTACACATAGGGACTCCAGCACTAACAATCTTGCCAATGTTAGCTTTTGTTAAGTGCCTTCATGGCTGAAATTCATTCACTGGCCCTCGATCACCACGACTGCGACTGGCCCACGCGATTTTTGTACTCCGGAATGTAAACAAACCGTGAGCCAGTGTATGCCTTTTAGCAATGAAGGCGCCCAACAATATTTTAGCTAGTACCGTATCTGGAATATAGGACATCTTTAGATAGATACGATGCGTCGATATTGAGAGATTGCCTTATTGCACGAGCCACCATTGTTCTCCAAGTATACAATTCCATAAAATGGCGTTCCGATCCCCCCCCCCCCAAGGTCAGAAAAATGAAGATACAGCTTTCAGCTTGATATCGATCAATAAGGCGAGCGAAACAAAAATTAATTGAAATAAAGGAAAACTGAGGAAAATCATGGGTTTTCGCTACCATAAAAGTTGATCTGACGGCTACATAATGATTCTGCCCCTGGTTGGAAAATTTTACTGCCGGCGCCCACGCCTCAAAATAATTATATTGAAAGAGCAAATTGTAACCTGAAGAAAACCCCCAATCAAGTTCATTTTCCTTCTATTTTACGGTCTCCCCGCATGACTCGCGGTCATTCGTATTTACAGGTTTTTAGTTATATACAAGTCACAATGACACTACCATTCTGACAAATAATGGCACCCATTATCATCATTATAATTATTATTCACCGGGCGTTCCTTCTTGGAAGTTCACTTTGTCAAACCAGTCAATCATGAAAAAAACAGAAGCTTTCATTAAATTAGAGTATTTCGTGGAAGTGTCCTGGAAATGGCGTTGGCTGCCACGACACGGAGCTATTAATTACAGATACGGAATGAAGGAGGAGGGGTGGAAAGGGGCGGGGGAGGATGGAGGGGATGGAGGGAGAGGGAGGGAAGGGGGGGTGGAACCTGGACATATACATAGCATCAACATGCACATATTGTGCACGGTGTGACATATTCGCATACGAAAGAACCGGACACCACCGGAGGAGGGAGTCCTGTGCCCCGGCCGTCCTCATAAAATTATACACTCACGGCAAAGAAACTCATTGAATGATGGATGTATTAATTGTACGTTCTCCCTCCTCTCCTCCTCTCATTCTAATTACTCTTTGCTGAGGAGAGTTTCCTTTGCACGATGTTCAATGCGTTACTATACCGCGCGGCTGCATTATGCCGATGCCGACCGGGGCCGGGGTTGGGGCTGCGGGTGGGGACGGGGACGGGGGACCCAGTCGCAATTAGGTAAAGCTTATAATCGAGTGACTGACCTCTGACAATGGATTAGAGAACCGACGACTCGATGGATGGATGGATGGATGGACAAGCGGACAAGACTGTCGAGATAAAGTCACGGTGCAGTCGTGCCAAGTCATGCCAGCGCAGCGTTTGCGGGAAAAAGCTCCACTCCAATTTCTTATGGGCCAGTTCCGCCTTGCAAGTTGCACTATCAACAGATATCCGACCTTTGATCATGGGCGGATACAGGGATACAGGAATGCGTCTCTATCTCTCTCCCACTCCCTCTTTCTCACTCTCTCTCTCTCCCCTCTCTCTCTCTCTTTCTCTTTCTCTCTCTCCCTCCATCTCTCTCTCTCTCTCTCGGTCTCTCTCTCTCCCCCTCTCTCTCTCTCTCTCCGGCTCTCTCTCTCCGGCTCTCTCTCTCTCTCTCTTTCTCTCTCTCTCCGGCTAGTTGAACCCATGTGTTAGAAAAGGATGGTAGAGGGGACCATCAAGTGACTTTAGCCTGTGTATCCGTCCTTCTATAACGCACGCATTGAAATGGGGGGGGGGGGGGTGAAAGAGAGAGAGAGAGAGAGAGAGAGAGAGAGAGAGAGAGAGAGAGAGAGAGAGAGAGAGAAAGGCGTTTTACTGTAACCGCGTATGCCTTAGATCGAATGATTCGAGTTTAAAATGCCGAGAAAATTCCAATGAGCAAAACTCAATCGCGGTCCGTTCTGTATCTTAGAGAGCTCAAAAACGTATGTAAGCATCTCACCTATAATCTTTGGCGAATTTTCCATTTCATTCCTTCACATTGAAGCAAGACTTGCCTCGTTCATATTCATCTCAATTACAGTGGCGCAGCCGGGGGTGGGTGATGTTAAAACACCCCCCCCCCATGCATAGCCATAGAAAGGAAAGAAAGGGGGAGAAATAGAGGGAAAGAAAGGAAAAAAGGGGAAAAAGAGAGATTAAAGAGGAAAAAGGAGTTCAACAGCTGCTGAAAGATCTATATCCCATAAATTGTTTTTCGGTCCACTACCAAATGAAACCCAGAATACCCATAAAAAAAGGTTTTCAAGAGGTTAAAGTTTCAACATTTTCCAGGAGAAAACCCCCTCTAACTCCCTTTTGCCTGAAGAGATGTTCCATAGCCCCAGCCCCCGGTAAATGAGGTGTATGAAATAATTTCTCGCTGTGCCACTGTCAATTAATTTCCATTACTCAATATGAGAAATAACGTTAGAAAATTCCAAAGACTATCGGTTGAGCTCCGTCTCCACTTCTTAACCGAACTGTAATCGAGATAAAGCCTCCGTTTTTAAAATGATAGATATTTTTCGTGACGTTTTTTCTGGTCCGAATTGGGACTGATGGTATCGGACAGCGTTGCATTTCTTCAAAGTCAATTTTAACTCAGGCATAAAGTCAAATTTGCGGGTACTCACAGCTCAGCTTACATTTCGATATTTTCCATGAGTTCAAACGTACAAAATACGACATTACCAGATTGACGACGCAAGACGACAGTAAACTGGCAGGTGATCTGCAAGTTGCATCGATCAGAAGAAGAAGCTATCAAAAAGTGGGCTAAGGACGGGAGATTGGCGAAGTCCTCCAATGGAGCTGCCGGAAATAATTTTTTATTTTTTATTTATTTTTTTTAATTTTTTCGGGCCGATTTTAGTCAAGTTCCCGTTTGAGTTCATTAATAAGCTCGGAGCGATAAATAAAAAAGAGGTAATGCATAATTGCAGGTGATGTATGCTGTGTTATTACTTATCATTTTTTTATTATCTTTAAATCACCAACCGAAAATATAAACTCGTTTCATTTCCAAGAAATACTTGCAGCTCGCTTTTTTGTTTCATGGTAGTTATATACATTTCCAAAGCGAGTTCAAGTTATCATCCGTACGGCAGATGTAAGGTAAAAAAGAGTTTAAAAAATCTGCAAGTGGCATGACAGGTGAACGCAATGAAGCACAAGCTCAAATAGTATTTTGTATCTCACTCCATGCGCTGCGTTTTTATTTCTGATTATTTAATTGCAAGCACGAGAAACACATCTGAGTAATTTGAAATTTAAAAAAAGGGGGAGGGGGAATCGCATGATTTAAGCCTCCATGATTCATACACGTTCTCTGGTAAATACTTGGGGAAAGACCGATGAACCAGTCTTGGAAAGAATCGAGTTTATGATTGATGGTGGAAGTATATGAGCTATTCAAACAAATAATTTAAATGATAACTATAGATCCCATTAACAATCCGTAACATACAAAAACAAACAAAAAACAAACAACCTATTAATCATGACTCTGCTAATTATTCGTCATATTTGCATTTTTCTCTCTCTTTTGTATAGAGGTCACACCTTGCAAGTCAGCAAATTTGGAAACATCTTACTTCCATAAATAACGTGAATACGGCACTACTGTAACTGTGCCAAAGTGATGAGTATAACCCTTAATGGCAGATGCGAGCTTTCCTCTTGAAAATAAGGATCAAGTTACTGATTGTAAAGTCCGATAGGTATCAGTCGATTCTTTGTTATGTTAAAGTGATCACACTAAATAAGATTTTTTTTTTTTTTTTAATGCATAGATCTTTAAGTAAATTACAGACGCTTGGTTCTTGTAGATTGTGTCGTGCAAAAAACCGAAGGAACTTGTAAAAAAGTTTTAAGTTAGCTAAAACCATCTAAAATTTATTTGTGGCTCAACTTTATTTTGGGTGGTATTTGTATGCAATAGAAAAATGAAGTACAACGAACTACGAGTACAGAAATTTGGCGCTTGCTAGAGAGAATGGTGAACTTCAGAGCGGTAATTCGCAGATGCTTGGTTTTTTGCTCTTAAACGATGTAGGTAAAGCGTGTAAATGGAAAATGCATCAACTTCTTTCTTTGTCATTTTAAATTCTTGATGGACATGGACACGGGACCTTGTAAATCCCTAACAGCTCACCTTGATGCTTATTGAAAATCTTAATAAACAACCAGGGTGTTTATACACATAAAAACTTTATTATAGCTCCTGACTGAGAAGGTTGAGAAAGCATCACCACACGGTTTTTTATATATATATATATATATATATATATATATATATATATATATATATATATATATATATATATTCCCTTTCTTTTTTATACTTTTCATTCGTTTTCCATGTTTATGATTTATATTAAATATTACTTCATAAATGTTCTTTTGAATATAAAATTGATACACCTATACACATGAGTTTATAGGTGAAATGTTTCACTCAATCAATAAATCCGCATTTGAACTTGATAAGCGATTGAAAAGTCCGTGACTGAATGGGTTAACTCGATCCGCACGAGCTTTAGTTACACTTTAAAAAAAAAAAAAAAAAGGAATAAAGGGTTAACCGCTCGGAGTTAAAAGTTTCCTGAGCATGGATCGTGCCGTATCATAGATTACTGGACGAGAGAGAGAGGGAGCCTCGCGAGAAATGTATATTTTAATGACTGATACGTCTGCATCATCCATCCGGAGGAAGAATAGCAACAATTCAAGCTCCCATAGATAGTTCGTATCAGTTCAGATGCTCGGTGGTGAAGCTTTCTTTAACAGATTCTTATTTATCCTCTCAAGTATTAAACAATGGATTTTCTTCTCTTGCTCAACTTCATCAATACACGAGAGCACTGGCGCAACCAGGATATCTTCCGTCTCTCTCATTTCCCATTTGAATGTATGAGTAGGAAAAGGACAGAAGGAGGGGGTTTTATCCCCTTGTCCATCCTTGTCTAACATACGTTTCTTAATGGAGAAAAGAGAGAGATGAAGAAACTCTCGGTGCGCTACTGCACGAGAGCGAGCGTGGCTGCTGCTGCGGCCCGGCTTCTCTCCCGCTTGGTAATAAGAGAACCGTTCATTGTTCAATGGAGCTGATGTACTATCGACGAATTAAAGACTGTCGCAAGATCTCCAAGTTTCGCCTTAAAACATGAGAAATTTGTTTGAACCCCCAAGTACCCCCCCCCCCCCAAAGGACTGTCGGGGGCTTCTGAAAATATAAAAATGAAAAATTTTGGGTCGATTACCAGTTCGACTATCTTGTTTTGAATCATTTGGTTCAGTAAAGTTTTCGAGGAAAATGCCCTATCCGGATGCTCTGGTACACCCTGCACAGTAATTCCATCAAGGGACTCGAAGTGACCACTGCCGCAGTTATGCGTTTGGAACCGATCTGCAACGGCTGGCTCTCCCGGCCGAAGGAGTATGAAGAGTGGCCGAGCCGGGACCTTGAAGGCGAAACTCAACTCGTAAAAATCTCGCGACAATCTTTCATTCATCGATAGTACAACGCTGCAAATGTATAGTTGGCTTTGGCGGAAGAACTAGCAAAAAACCATTGTGACGTCACTGCAAAATTTCGAAATTTGTGAGTCGTGTCGTATACACTACTGGCGCGTTGAATCCAGAAAATCCTCCTTCCCTTTCTCTAGTAATTTGAATGTATGTGTTAGAAAAGGATAGAAGCAGTGGCGTCGCGTGCAGTTTGGCAACATTGTATTATATCCATTTAAACTCATGTAAAATATCGAATTCAGGGGGTGCACAGTGCACAAGAAAAAGTCGATATATTTAACGAGTTTAAATGGAACTGTTGCATTGTTGCCAGATGGCACGCGACGCCACTGGATAGAAGAGGGGGCGAAAATCAAGTAACCGTTTCGAATCTGTCCTTTTCCAACACATGCGCTCTAATGATGAGAGAAGAGGAAGAAAGACAGATTCCTGGTTCCGCCGATGGAAAACAGAACGGAGCACAGAGGGCGGGGTATTCGACCTCGAAATGTGGCCAAAACTCGAATGGAGCGCTTGCAAACTTTTGCTACAAGCAGATAAATGGTTTGATCTTATGTAGACACAAATCACGAAAATCACACTGAAAAAGTCTAAAATTCAGTAATAAACGCACAAAACTATGCTTCAACGGCAAGATCGTAATGGGGCTTCAACGCAGGTATCATGGGAGACTCCTGTCTAATCTGTCACTTTCTCTACGGAAACACAGAGATATGTCTAATTTTAGATAGGAATCTCCCATGATACCTGCGTCTCTCCGCCATTATGCCTGACTGAGAGTGAATTTCGTGATTTTTTAGTGTACTCATCGTAATGTTTACAGGTTTTTATGCAAGAATCAACTCTTCAAATCCCTGTTGCAAAAGTTTGCAAGAGCCCCATTTTGGAAAATGATTGCGGCCAAAACAAGACTTTTGACATACATATTTGCATCCTCCATATAATTTCCTAGTCATTTTTTTATCACAAGTGAGAACCCTCTAAGATGATTAGTGCTGTTACAATGCTCAAACACAGAAAGCCTCGTCGACTCAAGTTAGATCATTATTTATTCTTCTCCTAGCGTTTGCTTTATGGTTTTCATTTACTTTTGCCAACTTGTAAATTACTGGGTTTTGGGAACTTTTCATTTGCTCGAATTTTTCTCGTAGAATATTTATACGATCTTTTAATTTATTCAAACATTTGCAAAGTCGCGAAAAGCTGCGAAGATGTTCGCTCATGTAAGAACGGAGTCTACCATCGAGTTTTTAGCGCTACGAGTATTTCAATCTAAGCTCCAACGAGATTAAATGCGTTTTAATTTGCAAATTTATGTTATTTCATCAGAGTGAGCAATTACTCTCAAAACAATCATATCTGACTGGAAGTTTGATACCAAAGTTTGAGAGCAAACAAGAGACATGACGTTGCCAAACTGGAAGAATTGAAGAAGGAAAGAGCGGAAGTTAGAGTATACCCGTGCCTGAAGAAAGCGTAGAATAAAGTTGGAAGAATTCAATAATCGAGGCAAATATTAGTCTTCTAACAGGCAAAATAGCATATAGGCTCCATTCCAGTATCAATCTGCGGGAGATCACATGTCTACAGAAAAAGCACTGCAGAATACTACACAATCAACATGGAAACTTAAATTAATTTTGAAACGTTTTTTATTTTGGCTATATCTTTGGGTCCGCCATGTTGGAAAGGCCGGCTTATGATTGGTTGTGCGTCAACGGTGATAGTAAATGTAACCTCGAAAAGCACGTCCATTATCTTGGGTTGTGAGCAAACACGGTTGTCAAATTTGCGCTTGTAAATGTCATTTATTGTTTCTATTGGCTCTTACATCAGGAGTTGTTTCCGTTCTTATGACAGAATTCTGGGGGAAAAACCACAAAGGAAGCTATTTACAAAGTTAGTGTATTGTCAAATGAAAATGTCTTATACACGGAAAAAAATAGTTGGTAAGATTTACCATCATGATGGCTGATTTCTGCAACTGCCGCAAAAAGATGGTGAACTTGACCTTACATTGGGTTGAATGAACTAGGCACAACGTAAATTCAAACCCAATATCTGGTAGAATTTACCATCTTTTTGGCAGGCGCAGAAATCAGTCATTATGATGGTACATCTTACCAACTATTTTTTTCCGTGTATGTAAAATTCTATACGAAAACTTGACGAGGCCTCGGTGAATGAAATGATTGCTGATTGTCAGATCAATTGAATGGTACGACTATTATATTATAAAAATTCCTCAAATCTGTAATCTAGAGAGTAATTTAGATCCTGAGTTAGTTTTGACTACCAGCTGAATCGTGCTGTTTCTCAAATAGCCCCTAAACACGCTCGGAAGCAAATTAGCAGATCTGCTATATTATATTCCTATATTTAGAGAGAGGCGTTCAATTTAGCAACGTCGAAGTTTGTCTATTTAAACCCATGCAAAAGATCGAAATCGAGGGTGTTCGCCGAGCGCACCCAATATAGTTCGACCTATTCCATGAATTTAAATAGACTATATAAAAACAACTTACTGTATCGCACGCCTCGCCACTGATTACACTGAAAAAAATAAATAGTTAAAAAAGTACAGAACAAAATGATTTGCTAAATTAACCTATAATTTTGTTAAATTAAGAACTCAAATGCTAAATCAGCAATTCATTTTGTTAGCTTAACAACTAAGTTGCCCAACTAGCAAATTAAATAGTTAAAATAACAATTTTTATGCTGGAATAACAAATTAGTAAGTAAAATCAGCAATTTATTTTGCTGATATAACAAGCTGAATTGTTAGATCAACTAATTGGGTTAAGTTCTGTATTTTTTTAACTATTTAAAATTGCTAAATTGACAATGTCTATTTTGTTAAAAGAACGCCATTGTATGGTTGATTTTACAACTATTTTCGTAGACTCAGCAAATAAATTGTTAACTTAACAGAAAACCCTGGTTGATTTAGCAACTTTCAATTTTTGTTAAATCAGCAAATTTTGAATTGCTGCTTTAACAATTGATTTTTTTCGGTGTATATTACCGCGCAAACGAATCTTGCCACGAATTGAAGTTAGCAAGTATAGGACGCCCGATCGATAGCAGCCATTAAATCAGATTCAGTCGTGAAAGCATGATGTCTTCGAGTTACGGGTGCCAGCGCGTACTTCTCAGCTTTTTGAGCGTGTAACATACAAGAAAGGAAATTATGACCGTTCGGATGGTTTTGCGGGAAGCGTATATGATTTATGTCCGACCCAGGACCTAACACAAAACATCTATATCGATAAGTTTAATGGAGCGGATGGACGCGTGCGGGATGGTTTCCATGGTTACTGATGGAGGGGGGATACTTACAAATAGAGTGATTTGAAGAATGAGCGAGGGGAGGGGAGGGGAAGGGAGGGGACGATGAAAAGTCAACGAAATCGAGACCCGCCGGTAATACACTATGAGCTTTCACACCACCCCTCCCCCCCCCCCTTCGCAAAAGCAACATTTTCGAAATGAGTCACAGGATTCTATTAAATTATGAGGACGCACGAATATTCGCACAATCGTTACTTAATCGATTTACACGCATCCTGTTGTCGAAATTGGGTGACACGAACATGAGAGGCTCCCGCGGGATTGACTCCCAGAATTGCTAGATGGGGCACTCTCGTGAAGATAATGGGTAATTGCAATAGTTTCAGGAAGGGATGGAACAAAATTACGAATAATGTTTTTTCTTATTGTTTATGAGAAGCTGGCGAAGTGCTTTTAGTCCCAAATTTTTCTCTAGATACGTCTCACGTGCTGGAGATTTCAATTACTTTTTCCTTTATTACAGATGCGCGTTTGCGGGGATAACGTGACACACTTACGATCTATCGCTTTGATGTATCGATAGAATTATAGTCCAAGAGAGAAACTCTCCCTACAAATCGGGTCAATGTAAAAGGAAAGATTGAGATATCTTCGGACATGGTGTTATTAATTCCTGTAAGGCACCATAATTGTCACAATTTCTTTTTTTCTCTTAAGAGAAAAAGTATAGAGTGTAAAGAAAGTTTTATCTTGTTGGAAATTATATATATTTCGGACTTATCTTTAGCGTAAATACTTACATGGTGTCCCGGCAGACCACCCCGTTTGTATATATCTTTTTTCGAAAACGGCTGGGAGTTGAGAGCTGAAACAAAAAAGTCATGCAGAGAACTGGCCCCAGGGAATTCAATGAAAATATTTTCACATCCCCCCGAGGTTTTCCGGGGGGGGGGGGGGGGGGGATTCTTTTTTTTCAAAAATGATATTTTTTTGCGAACGGTCGATTTTTTTTTCTTTGTTCTAAAAATTGACCCAAACAAACATTTTGAAAAAAATTGACTCTAAGTGGCCCCTCATCGGCAAAAAGGGCGTAATACCAAAAATGAAAATTTTTGGGGGTTCTAATAGTCAAATATGGTGTAAAATGGCCACAATTGGCCCTACGAGTATGAAATTTTCATTATTTTTGGCTTATCTGCAGTCCTAATGCCCCAAAAACCATTTTAAGATATGCGTAAAATGCTCTCGCCGCGCTTTAGTCTAGGCAACGGGTGATTATTGGAAGAACAAATTCTAATCAAAGGTTTTTTGGGCTTAATCGCTTTTTCTTGGTGTCAGTAATGACCAGCTAAAAGTCCCCATGCTAGGTGCGTGCTAAATTCAGGGGGGGGGGGGAAAGGGCCCCAAATCGATTATTTTTGATATATATCGAAAAAGATGCAAGGGATCGAAAAAATCGATACATGATTTTGTTTTGAGGTAATTTCCAACAACGGAGGTCCTTTTTTTTTTACGCTCTGACGATTTCTAAGCTCTCAAAAAAACGATTTAAGTTTTTTGGGGGATTTCATGAAAATTTATACCCCGTGGCAACGCTCATTTAACACAAAGTTATTTTTAATGATTTCGATCGCCTTACCGTAGCATTTAGAGTGCTCTGATATTTAAAATTAGGTATCCGGGGTTTATAGGCCGCTGATTCATTTTTTGAGTCAAATTACCTTAAAGTGATTCAGGACAAGCTTTTTGAGCTTTTATCACAAAATACAGCTTTTTAGATCGATTTTTACGATACCTTGCATCGTTTTCGATATATATCGGAATAATCGATTTTGGGCCCTTTCCCCCCCCCCTCCCCTGAATTAAGCACAGCACTAGGCATGGGGACTTTTAGTGGTCATTACTGACACCAGACGAACGATTAAGCCCAAAAAACCTTGATAAGAATTTTTCTTCCAATAATCACCCATTGCCTGGACTAAAGCGCGGCGAGAGCATTTTACGCATATCTTAAAATGGACTTTTGTGGCATTAGACTGCAGATAACCAAAATAAGAAAATTTCAGTACTCGTAGGGCCAATTGTGGCCATTTTACATATTGACTATTAGAACACCCAAAAATATCATTTGGTACTTACGCCCTTTTGCCGATGAGGGGCCACTTAGAGTCAATTTTTTTCAAAATGCTGTTAGGGTCAATTTTTTAGACCACAAAGAACAAAAAATCGACCGTTCGCACAAAAAATACTCATTTTGAAAAATAGAATCCCGGGGGGGTGGGGGTTTCGAAACACATTTTTCCATTTCTATCGTAAAAAAGTCTATAAAACCTACAAAAAAGTTCAGATTCTGAAAGAACAGCTCATTGCGGACATATTTTGTGGTCCAATAAATTTTTCCGAAAAACCCAAATTTTTTAGGTTACGGGCCGTTTTGGGGGCAAATTTTCAATCTACCACTGTGACCACACTATTCAACGTTTTTCAAAAAACTGAAGACCATCTGAAAGAGGAGATGAAGACCTTTCGATTCATGTGCCACACGATGCCTAAATGTGAAAGATTTAGCCCCCCCCCCCCCCTCCCCCCCTCCTAGAGCCTCTCTCATACTTTTCGTGATTAAACCTCTATGCTAGAGTGTTGGCTCATGTGCATTGGAAGAAAATGTTGGAGGAAATTTTGAAAATTTAATATGGTCAAATGACCTTCCCGAGATGACTAGTTTATAATTAATGCATACATATTTGCTTCAAAGAGAATTATTTGTCTGGTCAAAACATTTCGATACAAATGCATACTCTGGTGAATGAATTTGTGAGTTTATGCTTCAAAAGTTGCCTTGAGCGGCGCAAACGGAATTGTTTTTCTTTTTCTGAAATATTTTTTTCTTGAATAATGAAATGATATAAAAATTTTTAACTCATGCAACTGAATGATTAATTGTTAAAAGAGCGCATCCGCATAAAAATATGAAAACGCGTGCCAGGCTAGTTGCGTTCTTTTACAAAAGAAACCATTCAAATGCAGACATTCGCTGTAACATCGAAACCCCTACCGAGATGCTGCATGTCAAACAGAGGTCATGGATTGTGACTTTAGATACCCACGCGGCCAGACTGCATGGGTAGGTATAAAGAAAATGTGATTACCAAGAGGGGTAACTTGGAGACAAGAGTTTGCAGCTTTACAAGTGGGAGTCGAATAGAGTGAAGAAGAAGAAGCTTTGGGGGGGGGGGGGGGAGGAGGGAAGATCCACGAGGGTCGGGCCGAGCACAGTGCTTGCCCCATTGGAAATTAAAATTAGCAAACAAACACCTGTGGATAAGTTATTCCACACATGTTGGCGAGACTCGGCTCACAATTATCCACGGCACTGGCGTATCCAAGAATCTATCCCTCCTCTCTCTTTTCCCATTGGAACGCGTGTGTTAGAAAAGGACAGATAAGGGGGAGTCACGTGATTTTCGCCCTATCTTCTATCCTTTTCTATCACACGCGTTCTATTGGCCCTAGAGAGAGAGAGAGGAGGACGATTTCCTGGACCCGCCATGCGCCAGTGGAATCTACGGTTGCGATCGTTGCACAACTTTTCCGCTCAGAAATCTCGGGGCTCGCGAAAAATATGAGCGCTATAGAGGGTTTTAGTAATGGCGACTGTCGGTGATGAGCGTTCCAAACAAAGCCGGTTTGTCTCTCTCGCTCTCACGTGACCCCCATGTACTGCCATCTCACTCTAATTTCAAAAATCGTATATAGAGACTTATTTTATGAAATTTTATGGCTGAAATGAATTCCTCGAGACATTTTAATGCGATTAAGATAATAATATGTCGTAAAACAAGGCCCTGTATACGAATTTCGGAACTAGAAAGAGATGGATATACATGGGGGTCACGGGAGAGCGAGTGAGATAGTTTGGAACGCTACGCGAGTTTTATCACAACCGATTGCGACCGATGAGTGCATTGTTGTGGTTGTTAGCTAACCGTAGACTTCCCACTAAAACCGACTATAACGAGTTAAAAAATACAAGATAACACAGTGGCGTATGTGGGGATAATTATCTGGCAACGTTGCAATTCGTCCCTTTGAAACCCATGAAAAAGATCGAAAGCGCTGTAAGAAATGATCAAGGTGCTCACGCGGTACTTCACCGCTAGGAATTTGCTGATGGATGATTAGCTCCGCGAGTGTAATCAATCATCTTTTCTCACCCCACGAAACATCCCTGCCGAACATTTTTCAAAACTATTGCCAAATAAACAAGTTCGGGCTGTTTGTTCGGAGCTCACTTCGTTCGTACTTAGCTATCGGAATTCGGTCGTGTGAACAGCGTTGAAGTTTTCAGTGCAAAGTGAACAACCCTCGTGAATTTGACTGCTTGCATGAGTTTAAGTGGAAGAAATACATCGTTGCCAGATGTCACGCTGCGTTGTTGCTAGATGTTGTTATTAGGGATATATGGGTCTGCAACTGTATTATACGAATGAACACAGAAGAAACAGAGGCAGCTTTTCAGTAGCACTAACAAAACGTTTGGTAGAAAAACGACTCAACAAAAGACTTTACTTGAGCCAATCGAAGGTTGTATTCTACTAACCAAAATAGCTTTTTCTTGGTGAAATAAAAATTTAGTTGGCTCAACTAAAGTCTTTTGATGGGTAATTTTCTACCAAAAGTTTTATCAGCGCAACCAAAGTGTTTTTCTATGTTTTTGCTATGAAGGCCTCAAAACTGTTGATAATATTTGTTTGTTGAAAGATGAGAGTCCCGGTTGATGCGTCCATTTTTTCAGGTCCATAAGTAGGTATTTCCACGAAAAAATTTCCACCATTTTTAATGTCCATAATATTGAGGTCCATTCAAGGAGACGGCCTTATTTTCGCAAGTCCACACTAAGTTAATCCTTAATTTTGATGCTCTCTAAAGATATGCATGGTCTTCTTGGTATGCTACAATGATCATGCGTACTAAATAAATAATAAGAACAGCGAAAAACTTACATGTATGATGGTGCATCAGTGCACATTATCAGGAATAGATAAATACTGACATGTATTGTGTTGTCTATAATGTAAGCCTAAGTGAAGAACTTGCAAATATTTACTAATATATAATCGCTAATTACGAAAATCTAACCTCAAGTTGCTTTATATATATTTTCAATACAATCGAACGCCGGAGAAGCTGTCATATTTGACAAAAGCTTACAAAGATGCTCCCGTACTTTTTTTTTTTTTTTTTTTGCCGCAAGAACGGTGAGAAGTAATAGTTGCTAGTATACTTGCATGATTAGGCTTATTGTTGGTAGTTAAACAAAATTGTTGACGCGCATATAGCCAAAGAGGTCTTCGGATTCCACGCCTCCCTGATGACCTAGGATATATATTGGACCGAAAAAAATAAATTCTTGGGTGATATGATCTGTGGACAGTGGCGTAGCGTGCAATTTGTGGACGTTGTATTGTGTCCTTTAAAACCCATGTAAAAGGTCGAATGCGAAGGTGCTCACCGAACACCCAATAGTTTGATCTTTTGTGGAGATTTAAATGGAAACATTACATCGTTGGCTAATTGCACAGAGCGCCTGACACTCTTTTCCGCAAAAAAGTTTCTGGATGCACCAAATGAAGAATGACTACGTAAACAGACGACCAGGTGTTCTGTTTTATTTATTATTTATATTTACATCGGGGGGAAAATTACAAACTTCCTCACCCGGAACATTTTGGACATATACTGCAAAATTACACGAATTAACAAAACTTTCATTTGCAACATGAAAAGTTTCAATTTTTCAGTTGAAAACACCTTTCAGCTCCTTGAATTTCACAATTAATTACTTGACTCAGAAAAAAAAAAAAAAAAAAAATGAAAAAATGACAGCATAAACAAGGACGACAAACAATCACAGACTGGACCAAGCTTCACATTATATTTAAGAAAAACGACGCAAATTTACTTCGCACCCGACATGCATATCTGAATCGGCGGTATATTTATCATTGACGACGTCAAAGGAGGAACATTGGATGCCGGACCGGAGAAATGGGTCGTTTTAGTGACCACAGTCCGTTCCCCTTGTGCGATGGCGTAATTTTTCACACCGATGCACTTAATGAAAGCATCGTAGCCATAAAGTAAAGCTCCTATGAAACCAAAAGCTGCAACCGGATACGCACCTTCGAGGACTAACATGATGGCGCCGACTAGAAACAGGATAGCAGCAATGAGACAAAAGGCTAGCTCTAAGTGTAACCAAGGTACGCGGTAATATTTTTCAATGAAATGGATCAGATACATTATCAGGAGAATAGAGGTGATGATTAAGGCGATTATGGCAACGATACCGAACGGGCCGGTGAGCTCGGCAAAAACCGCAGCAGCCGCGATACTCAAGATGCAAGCTAGGATCTGGAGGATCTTTAAAATCCCCGGTTTATGTTTTAGATACGATAAGTCGCAGCGTAGACGTCGTTGAACGCGAATGTTGGTGAGCACTGTGGCAGTTGCTTGTTCGATTGTCGGTATCGATGGTGCGTTCCCGGGTGTGCACGAGGCCGGCGCGGCTGTGGAAGCTTTTGACCCCGAGGGAGCGGCGGCAGCACACCCGGAGGGCGGCTGCTGCCCCCCTGGCTGCGGCGTCGAACTCATTCTGCAGCAGACCGAGGTGGAGTCGTCGCACCAGACCGGACAAGTCCAAATGACGGGAGGAAACTCCTCACTACAGAATCTCTCTGTCGAAGTCGGATAGAGTCCCGAAGAATCCCGAAGATCTGAGAATGAACATTATTACTTATTTCGTTCGTTCGACCGACGAGGTCCCTTTCTCGTTCTGTCCCGGTCAATTAGAGCGATGAATTAGAGCGTGAGGTCTGGCTGATGAATGTTGAGAAGTTCCTGCCGAATGATTCTTGGGCTGCTTGCTTTCTCTTTCTGCATTAAAATCCACGCGAGTCCCTGTCCACTTGCCCGCTTTGCCCCTGCAATTTTAAAATGATTTTCATTTAACAGCCTTGACTAACTCACAAAATAACACGCACTGAAAATAAAGTGATAGTCATAATACCAGATTCTAGTCATCAGCCATTCTCATCTGAGCGTAACGTTGAAAAAGTGGATGAAAACCAACCTTCAAAATTAATGAAAATATGTGTTAGATTAAAAGCAATGGAAAGTTTCATCTCTGAAAATATAAAGTATTGAACTCAACTAATAAAGAAGACACAAGGAAATTAAAGGCGCCACGGACGTTACGCTCAAATGAGAATGGCTGTCATATTACCAGAAGCACAACGATATTTGAAACACAGTAAGTCTAGTACTTTGACAAGAAAATTCTGCTATTTATACCAGAATACGGTCATTGAACTGGACTTTCCTAAACAATTTCAAGAAATATGGTACAAACACTAGAATTCTGGTGATTGTACCATCTTTTACACACTTTCACTTTTTGTCATGCGCTTCTAGTTATATATTTTTTTTTTTTTCAGTGCATAATCTAAGTCAATGGCATGGCGGTGCTTGAATCTGGCAACGCTGCGTTTAGTCCAAAGAAACGCGCACGTTTAAAGGAGCTTTCTGAGGTGCACAGTGCAATCGATATTTTGCATGGGTTTAAATGGGAAAATTGCAACGTTGCCGGATTGCACGTGACGTCACTGATCTGAATGGAAACGAGCGGCAGCGATACAATATGAAGGCCTTTCCAGGCCTAAGTCGTACCTCATTTCGATAAACAAAAAGTCTGCTCGTTAGTCATAGGTAGTCGTCCATTAATTGATTTATATATGAGAAATGCTGCGAACCGCGAGCTAAGAAGCAACCCCGTTGTTTACAGAAATGACGTGCGTATTTTTTTAACTTGAACCTGAAGGACTTCTCAGGCAAACTGTGTATAATAGAGGCATTTAGTGTGCTATGAAGGAGCGAGTCAGCGGCGGCTCGTGCAATGTGGCAACAGTGTAATCCCTCCATTTAAACCTATGTAAAACAATCGATCTTCAGGAAGTGCAATGCACCCCCAAGATATCGATACTTTTGCATAGGTTTAAATGGTAAAAAAGCATGGTTGCCAAATCGCACGAGCCGCCACTGGAGCGAGTTGAACTCAGCTTGACTCAACAAAACAGCGTAACCTCCAACTCGTGGCAGTGGGTGAAAATATCTTCGAGTTGAAAGCTGCAGATCAATAAATCATTCACGATAAACCTCTCACAGCGTAACAGAAAACACTTTTTTTATTTAAAGGAAAAAAAAAAAAAAAATCAGAATGTAGCAGTTGCATTGACTTTGTCTAGCTATTTAGATAATTTGGGGGTTATGCGCTTTAAAAATGCGTCACAAATGTGAGATACTCTCCGTTTGTGACGTCAACTTTACATTATTTCTATTTGTGAGTTTCGCAGCAAGATCGGGGCAAGGAGACTAAGAGAGTGCCCAAAGATACATTAACAGTAATTAAACATTTGAGTCTCTGTAAAACAAAAACATCTTTTAGGGTAGCCAACCTCTGATCAGCTTATGTTTTAGGTTCTACTAGCCTAAAAATACATAAACAAACACAGCTTGACCATCAAAACCATTCGGTGCAATCGATCAAAGTATAGATTCTATATAAATGACACCCTCTAATCCTCTAAATCGTGTTTGGGCCGACCATTATTTTTAGAATTCAATTTTTAGTTTTACGGCGATTTAGTCGTGAAGATGTAGAAATACACAGGACTTTTTTTGTTTTTATTTTTTCGTAATTGTGTGCCCAAAAACTAGATTTTCTCAAAATTCATCCTCGTTTTGACAATGCTTTTCCCAAAACAACTTGGAATTACAAACATTCAATTAGCTTGCAGGATTAATTTCTGTTCCGTTTCTAAGTGAGGCTATTTTTGTATCCAAAAATATTTGATTGGATTTCACGACTTACAAAAGCTTATATTTTATGAATATTGAAATACATAGTCATGATGCAAAATGGTTTCCGTTTCAGTCGCATGCTCGGTGACAAAAGTCCGAAATGAAAAAAATGACTGCGTATTTTCCAGCATGCAAAAAAAAAAAAAAAAAAAATGAGATGGGGTCTGGTACCCCTCCTCGCCCAGTCTCCGATAATTAAAATGATATACATCTCATTGTTAAAATAAGACATTGATAACCAATGGATACATCAATCTTCTGTGTAAGTAAGTACAAAAGAGAAACCGGACTGAATGATACCCCAAAACATAACAGGGGCCCAAAATTCATCCCTGGTAAAAATAATCAGCTCCTGACATCATCATGACATCGATATGACATCAGCACGCACTTTCCTCAATTATGATTTACTTTAATTCAAGCACCACTGAAAGGCTTCCTTGCGGCATAAGTAACAAGAAAATAACTGCGGAAACGCAAAAAACAACAGTTTGATTAGTAAATTTTCTTTACTACCATAGCATGTTTTGAGCAATCATTGTGATCTATCAATAACCGAACCTGACCTAACCTAACCTCACTGGGATATTGGTTAAGTAGGGGGAACAGCCAAACAGACAAGGAACCTGTGAGGTTAGCTTACTGTTAGGTAAGGTTCGGTTATTAATAGATTACAATGATTCGAGTTTCCGCAGTTATTTGTTTGTTATTTATACCCTATGGTAGCTGTTTAGTGGTCCTCGGATAACATTAAATCATAATTAAGAAAGGCAAGTACACAGAACAATATGTTCCGTAGATTCGGCTCCATCAGTTTTTACGTAATTGGGAGCCCCTGACTTGAACTGATCTCCGCAGGGCGATGTGCTCGGCACTTGTCAGGCGCACCTGAAAAAGGGTTGCACTGACCCTTCTTTTCCTCGCGAGAAACTGACCGTCGCCCGGACCCTCGATTCTTGCTAATTCACTAATAAGAGAAAAAAACAGCTTTACAGATTACTTACTCGATGCAAAAGCTTTCCAAAAGTAGGGCAGGTCCGTATCTAGCTCCACTTGGTTAATGTCTTCAAGATCTGTCTGAAGTTATGGTTTACTGGTCCAATTCAGTAAGCACAAACTGCTTCGGAGTATAAAGCATCCCCATTCCAAGTCGGGAGGCAATCTGTTTCCTTTGAGCGGTGGCCGAAATGAATTCAGCTTTAAATCGATTTGAACGAATTAATAGCATGGAAAACTCAAGCTTTAATATTGGTACACGATAGTCCTAAATTTGGATTATGTATTTTATCTTATTTTGAGTTGACTGAATTTGAATAATATACTTGCGAATAACTCTGTCGGATGATTTAGATTAAAATTATTTTTGCATGGAGCATATAAAAGCAGTTCATATACCATTAAATGTTTGAATTATACTCGTGGATTTTCAATCCTTCAATTTAGCTCGTATTTTCATTAATCGATAATAAATATGAGGTTATTCAGTGGGCGTTACTACAAGACTGTCATCAACAAAAAACGAGCTAACCTCCAACGTTTTGGACGTGACGTACAAGAGACGCAAAAATGAAATTAAAAATTTTGCACAAACCCTTTCAGAGCTCCGTGTCCTGGAATGTAAACAGAAACTGATACTTTACACTTTCATATAAAAAATTCACGAGAAAATAACTCGGCTCTTTCATTCATTAAAAAATTTAAATTCATAACAGATACGGAACTCATTTTGATACCAAAAACTTTCGAGTCAAATCATATGTTTTCAATTTTGTCAGAGCCGTCTATTTACACATTTTCTTCTTCTTCTTTAGCATCTCTGCGCCGCTGTCCATTGTACTATGAGGTTAGGTTTTTGTTTTGTATTTTATCTTATATTATATATTAGATTGTTTATTTTCTTTTATTCTCCCTTCCTCCCTCCCTCCACCTTTATAATGATGCCATCTCGGTCTTCTTCTTTCCCTTGAAAGAAAGAGGCCTTTTCCGTATATTTCAACATTTTTTCTTTAATTCAATCTATCACTTTAAGCACCGCATGTTTTAATTTTTGCAGTACCAATTCGACTTTCTTCTTTTGTTTAACCTATAATTTCTTCGGTGACTGAGCGTTGAACTGCAAGGACAAACATAGGTTTGAAAAAAGAATGACTTTTATTTTACGAAGAAACTCTTCACTTTTAGAATTTATTTTCTCTTCAAATTATTGACCATCAAAAATTGTTCTTGTCAGTAAATCCTCGAAATTAGAGTTGTTGAGTTTTATAATTTTAAAACTCTACTTTGAAAGTAGTTGATTAGGTCTTGCATCTTGGGGTGAAAACGTGAAAAGTATACAGCGACACTAATTGTTTGCGCTATTTTATGTACATTGGACACAGTGGCGAGGCATTAAATTTGGCAACAATGTATGTTCTCCATTTAAATTCACCAAAAAAAGTCGAACGCTTCAGTCATCGGCGATAACCAGGCACTTCGACCTTTCTAATGTGCTCAAATGGGGAAAAGGGAAGTTGCCAAATAGCATGCTTCGCCACTGATTGCACATGTCGGTACGGTTTCTCCTACAGAGGACTGAGTAGTGAGGATCTTAGCCCAAGAAATGTTCGAGACGGACAGTCTAAAAACTAACATAAAAGTTGTGAATCCGGCATTCTGATTGGTTTAGACGCAATTTGCTTATAACTTAACCTCCAAGCCACGAGGATGATTGCCTCGGCTTCCGAAAAATTGAGGGTCTGTATCTCCCAAACTATACAGTAACGCGACCAAGGGCATCAGGGGGCTAGGGGCTTTTGGGGGTTTTTACCCAAACTCCTTCATCCCCTCTCCCTGAGGCTGATAGGAAACTTTCATTGAGCTTCCACCTGACTGGAAGTTATTTGATTGCGAGACTGTTAAAAGTCTAGAGATTTATTTTTTATTCAATATTTTCCCGTGCCCGCGAGAAAGGGTCAATCGTACAAACGGCTCATTTATTCCCATACTTTGAGCCCCTTATTGAAGCTGATTTCTCAACCCCCTTTCATTTCCCTGATTTTGAGTTTAATAAATTTTGGGTTTTTTTTCTGTTTCAGGTGAATGAGCAAAACTGTTTCTTTCCTTTATTTGCATGGTTACAGTTGAAGGTGGTAAGATTTACTACTCACTTTTCATGTTTTCTGAAATTAATTATTGTCAATCGGTTGAAAAAGAATCGTAAGGACTGAGAACGCTAGAGATGCCTTTGACAGAAATCATTCCAGAGCTATATTACTTCATGATTATGTGAGGGCATTTTTTTACTCGTCGATGTTTTCGCAGATTGATCAAAAGATTATACAGTTCAGTTTATGACTGTAATTTATGAAAATACTCGCATCTGTAATATTTTCTCAATCGGTGGAATCACCTTTAAATTATCAAAATGCTCGCAACTTTAAAATCAGTGACGACTCCACTGGTTGAAAAAGATTACAGATCAGAGTCTTTCCATGCATTAAAGTGGCACACTGAACTGATTGCGGTGGAATATTTTGGTCAACCAGTCGTGTCATTCGTGAGTTGAAAAATGTCATATTAAAACATACACCAAGTGGCATCTCTGAATCATTCTATGTTTCAAACTCCTATATAAATCAGTTTTTTCTTCCGCACTTTCATCAATTCCGCAATGGGATCATGAAAATTGGAATACAATTTTCTCAGACGAATAACCTGGTGGGCTCCACTAAAAAAAAAACAAAAAAAAAAAAAAAAAAAACCCTAATACCCAATTAATTTTTTTTTTTTTTTTTTTTTTTTTTTTTTTTTTTTTTTTTTTTTTTATTATTATTATTATTATTATTATTATTAATAGATGTCCGTATAGCATTTGATCACAGCATTGGAGCGTAAAAACTCGATCAAGAATTTGAAATCGCCTCCCACTCCTCCGCCCTCCCCCTCCCTCTCAACCGCTCACCACCGCGAAGTGTCACAGTGCCATGAATAATGAACGGAACAAGTAGCGTGTGTAAGAGCGTGCGCGCTTACAATTTATATCAGTAGCCCATATTGCCAAATTTCCATTTTCACCATAGTAATGACGATCAGTTAGCAAAATGCGGTCTATGGATGTCTCTGCCATGGGCGTAGCTACCATGCATGGGTCCTGCTAATAGACATAAGTATTTTTACTTTCGGTGATTAAACGGAGTACATCGAGAGGGGAATCTGTTCAGAGGGTCCTTCCTTTCCTTTTTAGGTGCTGTCGCGTAGCGCAAGCACCTTATTCATTTTATTTCGAGTTCTACGATGTTTTTATTATTAACATTGATGATTAGAAAAAAATAAAACTGTACGATTAATTTCAGCTCCCAGCACCAAAGACTCTCCAAAATCGAAAAAAAAAGTCCTTTCACAGTTTACAAAATCTCAGATACAATTGGGTTTTCCGAAACTTCAATAATCGTTCTTTGTCGGCGAATCGTGGAAGTATGTAAGTAATCTTGCTTCCTTGTATAGCGAAAATAAAGTTTGCTTATAGTTTTTTTTGCAACAAGCATCGATCACGTCCTATTTTTGTACAGTTACTGATTTAGAAGTAGTTTCAGAAGTGTAGGCGGACCTAGACCGATAATCTTTGGAATTTGTCAACATTATTTCGGATATTCTCTGACAATGAATAAAAAAGAAATTGTGTTCACTTTTCAAAGAGAAAGACTTTAAACACAAGAATAAAGTCAGGGGCAAAGTCGGTATTGATTTGAAGGAATAAAAGTTGAAAATTCGCCAAAGATTATGGTTTTGGTCCGCCTACACTTCTGAAACTACCTCTACTGGAACTGACTATGCCCCCCTCCCCTCTCTTCCTGAGAAAGTAAAAAGGGTTCATCGATTCGACCATTTAATCTCTAAAAATATTCCAAATCAGGTTAAAAAAAAAAAAAAAAAAACAGGTTGGATTCTCACCCAACTTGGCATACATGCCGGGATTACGTCAAGCTAATAGCATTTTTTAAATGCAAGCGTTACAACTTTGTAGAGTAAAAGTGAGAAAGAAAATCGCTAATAAAGCTTTATTGCAATCACGAGCGTTTGGTGGGTTTTCTCATATGGTAGGCGTACCATAGGACTTGCGGGCAGCGGTGGAGAAGGAGAGAAGATAACGCTCTCAACGCGCTCAGTGGATCGAAACTTGAATTTTGCCGGACACAGAAAGCAGTAGCGTAGTGTGCAATTTGGCAAAGCTGTACTGTTTCCATTTAAACCCCATGTAAAAGGTCGAATACGAAGGTGTTCACCGAACACCCACTAGTTCGATCTTTTTTCATTTCCATTCCTTCAACTTTCACTTGGAATCACCTTTAGTGCGTAATTACTTCAATGCTCTTACACCGCTGTGTTTATATTGCCTGTGCCGTCAATTGAAGGCGGTTGACGAAAACCTTATTTCTCAAATAATGCCAAAAAACTGGAAGTAAACTCCACCATAAATAATAATTGATTTCATGCGAGGCAAATCTTGCTTATAGAACGAATCTTCTCAAGTGTGTTATCGAAAGGGGATGAAATTAATATTTATAACTCATGTCTTAGCTATCTCGCCATTTATTTGTGAATCATAATCTTGATTTTTGCTCATAAAATATCATGGGCGGATCCAGCAATCTGGCAACTGTGTATTATTCCCATTTGAATGCAGAAACAATCGATTAGTAACAGAGCCATGGCCCCCTCAAGAATCGATTGTTTCTCATGTATTCAAATGGGATGAATTCATGGTTGCCAAATTGCTGGATCCGCCCATGTAAAATATACGATGTCCTAAAATTTTCCAGTTTTGATCTAATGTGCGCTGAGTACAAGTAAAAGGAAAATGTCCCGGGAAATACGTCAACGCATTAGCGGTGCTTCGAAAGCGTACCTAAACAAACATTAAAATTCATTTTTATTTTTTCTTTAATGAGAATGACACAGTTTGGCGGAGCCAGTATCATTTTCTTAGTTCCAGTGAAGTTTATTTTCTCTATACACTGACACTTCTTGGATCTCTCTTTTCTGTCTCCTTTTCCTCTTGACCATAAAAGTTGAAAAGAGATAAAAGGCATGATGGGTAATCAACCTAAGCCTATACCCTTTTGCCTTGCCTTGCTATTGAACTCAGATTGAACTGTGTAATCTTTCCTCAACCGGTGGAATCATCGGTGAATTGAAAAATGTCATTAATTATTTGCAAAACTGCAGCACTGTCGGTTCCATACTACTGAGACTGCGACGCATTGTAGCGCATGTTGCGTTCGTAGACTGAAGGCGCTCGGCAGTTTGCAAATACAGCTATAGTGCCTTCCAGATATTTGGCGGCAACCCGCCAGGCAGGATAATCAGTAGAGGTATGAATGATCCGTTCATAGGATTAAGAAGGCCAAACCCCTTTTTTTTTCCCCCCTCCAATCTTTGTCTTACTCCCAGGAACTTTCTGCCTGTAAACCCTCCCTCGAATGACGGAATGAGTAGAGTTAAAACCATCAACCACTCTTGAAGCTCAAAAATCGAGCTATTCTGTGGCGTTTTCCTGGAAAAACATAGTTACAAGGTTCGCCATTTTACCCTTCGCATTAGTGCTCGAAACTATTCTCCGCTACTCTCTCCGAAAAGTTATATGAAGCTTCCGAATCAACAATGACGTCGCCGGAGCGACAACAAAGACATATAGAAGGGCTGATGATGAGGAGGGGGGGAGGAGAGGGCGAGTTTAGGAGAGAGAGAGAGAGAGAGAGAGAGAGAGAGAGAGAGAGAGAGAGAGAGAGAGAGAGAGAGAGAGAGAGAGAGAGAGAGAGAGGAAAAGAGAGAGAGAGAATTTGAGAGAGGGACGAGAGAAGAGAGAATAGAGAGAGGACGAAAAGAGAGAGAGAAGGAAGAGAATTGAATTGAATTGAATAATCGATTTATTTAAGTGGCAATGTTAGGGCCCAAAAATACTGGCCCTCTCTCCCC
>VMOF01000111.1:83416417-83418917 GCA_011764245.1 Trialeurodes vaporariorum | reverse complement strand
GTTACTGTACCGACTTCCCCCCTTCCCCCCTAAATTGTTTTTCTAGAGAAACCCGTACTTTCAAATATTCTGGAACATATCTCACTCGGCCGTGAAATTTGAGATTTGAGTGCGTGATCGGATTTGATCGAAGAGTTTCTTGCATTACACGTTTTACCAGTGGCGTCGCGTGCAATTTGGCAACAATGTATTCTACCTATTTACACTCATGTAAAAGATCGAATTCAGGGGGTTCACAGTGCACAAGGAAAATTCGATATATTTAATGAGTTTAAGTGGAGCAGTCGCATTGTTGCCAAATGGCACGCGACGCCACTGAGTTTTACTATTTTTGTCCGTGATAAAGCTCTCGAAGTCGCACAGTGGAACGAGTCAAAGGGAGATGCCGCGGACATGGTTTGGCAACTTTAACTCCTTATGGACCAAGCCCGAATATACTCGGTTTTTTCCTCTATAGTCTTTTCACATTGTTCAGATGAGATTTCGTCTGGCGCCTTCGGTCCATCGTATATGCAATTTCAACTCCCTCGAGTACGAACAGTTAACTACCTTCCCTTTAGAAACGGAAAAGTGACGTTCATGTGAACTAACCTGGTCTTTAAAGGGTTAAATACATGTTATATCTTTGTTAATATGCAACTTGGGAGTTTGAAAATGGTTTCATCGGTTTTACAGTAAAGTTCCCTGCTAGAATCATTACTTATAGTTTATATTTTATGGTAAAAACTATTCAAATATCCATTTTTAGTCATGTGTATTACATCCATATACGACCTCTCCCATTGACTCGCTCCACTGTGCGTCGAGCAGTGGCGACGCGTGCAATCGGGCAACAACGGATTCCCTCCATTTAAACCTATGTAAAACAATCGATCTTCAGGATTGCCATTGCACCCCTAAGATATCGATACTTTTGCATAAGTTTAAAAGGAAAATTAGCATTGTTGCCAAATTTCACGAGCCGCAACTGGCGTCGAGTTGCTTGAAATGTCTGTCAACACGCTGCATTTCGTCTATTTAACTTATTGTGAGTAGATAAGATCAAACTTACCATTGCCGGCCATAACCATGTTGGTCATGGTTCCAAAACTATGAAATTAGGTCTTAAAAATAATTTATTGAACCTGAGACCATTTTTGAAGTATGAAAAACTTTAAAGGATGGACAGAATACAAGTTTATAATTTTCGAGTAATATAAAATTCATACTTCAAATTTTAGCCTCCCCCTCCCTTGGTGAACACCTCGGATCAAATAAAATTTAGGGTTCTACAAACAGAAGGTTCATCATGTTATAGAACGTTACATCGCATATGTGTGAGGCAATAGAAAAATAATGAGTAAAGCATCAGAGACAGAAAGTGTATGTACGAAGTGTTATCAGAGAGTTCACGAGTTCACGCTCTCAATTGGCGCCATTACAGCTATTGACCTGACCTTTGTTTCCCTTTAAATTAACAGTGATCCCCCTCCAAGAGGGGGAGGGGTTTTTAAACCAGAGATGAGCATTAACATTTATTTTTACAGATATTGTCTCATTTTTACGAATGTGTTTCCGGTAGCATTCTAGACAGAGCGTTATCAAAGAATAATCCACATTCCACAATTAAGAAGTTCAATGTTTATGTTAAGTTTTGAACTACATGCCGATCTGCTAGCTACAATGTCTTTTGATCCGACCTTTGCCGGCAATCTTCCCAAATTATTTTAGTGCTCAATTTATAACAAAGTCACGGATTTGTTGATGAGCGATATTATAAATGAAAAACATGCAGTGGAGGCTTGTGCAGTTCGGCAACAATGCCCCCCATTTAAATATATGTAAAGCAATCAGGCGGCTGTCAACCTCCTTAAGAATCGATTGTTTTACCTATGTTTAAATAGGAGAATTACATGATTGCCAAATCGCAGGGGGTCGCCACTGAAAACATCCTGCAATTTTTGCGGGCTTAAACGCACTGGGAAAAAAGTTCAGAGCTCATGAGAACTCATGAGATGACAATTGCGTTTCGAATATTCATACAGGAATTTCTGTAAAATATAATTGGAATTTCGGTTAAACATAAATATGTGAACATTTTCAGGAGCTTCTGTTACATTTACAGGATATCTGTTACATTTTCAGGAGCTTCTGTTACATTTACAGGATATCTGTTACATTCACCAGAATTTCGGTTGGGGAAGTATATTACGAGCAGAATTCTCCTGACATCAGAGAGAGGAAAGTTTTCTCAGCTAAAGAATACCTCATGCACACTTACTGTCAGGGACGAAAGAATTTCAGACGACTCCTGTAGGTATGTGACCCGCAATGCTTATCTTAATGAATTTAAGTATTGCAGGAGGCGCACCTAATCCCAAATCTAAAGAGACGTTTAACACTCTCCTTCCAGATCCACAAATTTATACACTTGTCTCTCTTTCTCCCTATTAGAATGCGTGTGTTAGAAAAGGATAGATCAGGGGCAGTAGCGTGATTTGCGCCCCGCTTTTATCCTTTT
>VMOF01000111.1:83276829-83415917 GCA_011764245.1 Trialeurodes vaporariorum | reverse complement strand
TTTACCTATGTTTAAAGAGGAGAATTACATGATTCCCAAAATCGCAGGGGGTCGCCACTGAAAACATCCTGAAATTTTTGCGGGCTTAAACGCACTGGAAAAAATTCAGAGCTCATGAGAACTCATGAGATGAAATTGCGTTTCAAATTTCATACAGGAATTTCTGTGAAATATAATTGGAATTTCGGTTAAACATAAATATGTGAACGGTGATTACATTTTCAGGAGCTTCTGTTACATTTACAGGATATCTGTTACATTCACCAGAATTTCGGTTGGGGAAGTATATTACGATCCAGGGTCGGACTGGCCAGGGCCGCTAGGCCGCGATCGCGGCCTAAATTTTCGCTTTTTGAGGCCCAAGGGGGCCCCCGAATGGATAAAATGGAAAAATTTAGGAATGAAAAAGATTAATGTATCAAAGAAGACAGTAAATAGATTACTCTAAAGGAAAACCATTGTAAGCTAATTAAGATTGCTTAATATAAGGATTGAAAATTCATCGAGACTGGCCAAGTCCACTCTAGTCCAAGATGCGGACCGACATTTGGAAAATCTGGGGCCCCCGAACGTTTAAAAAAGGAGCTTTCGAATGGATTTTAAACGGGGCCCCAATCGGTGAAAAACGGGGGCCCCTGGTCGGGTCAAAATGGGGCCCCCAAACGGTTTGAAAAACGGGGCCCCCGACCGGTCAAAACGGGGCCCCTTAGTCCCCCAAAAAGTATCGAAAGAAGAAACTGGGAAGAATAAATACTGGCAAGAAAAACGAAAAAATGACAATTCGTGTAATTGCAAGCGAGAGGCGAGTCTTAGAAGTCTACCATTATGTCTTATATTTTTTAAAAACAAGTTTTCCTCTTTTCCTTCTTTTCAAAATCAAAACTTGCTAAATTTATCTCTATCTCATAAATAATTACTCGGTTCTCTCACAAATGAAACCCAAAAAAACCCTCTTTAAAAATTGGGTTTTTAGGACGTAAAATGTTAAAAATTTCCGGGGGGGGGCCCCCGGGTCCCTCCCTTCAACACCTGGGGGGTATGGAATCCCCCCCAGACCCCCCGGTAAGTGAGACCGTGAAAACAGATGGCGTCACTTTAACCCCCCCCCCCCCAAGAATGAATATCTAACTCTACCACCGAAGAGCTCATTTCACGAAAGAAGGCCGATGACAGATCATGTGGCTCGCTGCGCAAAGACGTGTTTGCGTTTCTTGCACATGCGCAAAAACGCAAACTCGTCTCTGCGCAGTAAACAAACCTATCTGTCATCGGCCAACTTTCGTGAAACGACCTGTAATAAGTTACTTTATCCTGGACTAGAAGCCGCAGCCGAGCATATGCTCTAGCTGATATTTGGGAGGGTTTAAAAAGGACCAAGAGAAGCCCACTGCGATCTGGATCCTTTAATAAGACTACGTAATAACTAAAAAAATAAGAAGCAGAGAACTTTCATTATCAGTTGAAAAATAGCGTAAAAACTGCTTCGTTTTAAGTTAATTTTTAAAAAAATGGTCTGAGGGGGGCCCAAAAATGGAGGGAGGGGCCCCCAAATTGACCGAGCGGCTCAACATTTAGAGAGCCAGTCCGACCCTGTTACGATCAGAATTCTCCTGACATCAGAGACAGGAAAGTTTTCTCAGCTAAAGAATACCTCATGCACACTTACTGTCAGGGACGAAAGAATTTCAGACGACTCCTGTAGGTATGTGACCCGCAATGCTTATCTTAATGAATTTAGGTATTGCAGGAGGCGCAACTAATCCCAAATTTAAAGAGGCGTTTAACACTCTCCTTCCAGATCCAGAAATTTATACACTTGTCTCTCTTTTTCCCTATTAGAATGCGTGTGTTAGAAAAGGATAGATCAGGGGCAGTAGCGTGATTTGCGCCCCGTCTTCTATCCTTTTCTAACACATTCGTTCTAATGGGAAAAGAGAGAGAGGTTGTCCATTTCTTGGATCCGCCAGTGCTGCTACACATCTTACAACATTGGAGTAGAGTCCCTATATATGAAAGAGTCAAGACACGTGAACAGAAGTGAGGAAGAAGAAGGTGTCTGAGGAGCCTGGAGGCGCGCCTCTTGTTTACATTTTTATCCAACGATCTTCCCGACAAAGATTACTTATTATACATGTATTCGTGTTTGAGTAATCTTTGCTAGGTCAACCTAACCTCCAATACCCGTTGGCTTCACTACCCGAAAATTTCCTCAAAGCTGGGCAGCAGTGAAGATGGTTCCGTGAAGATGTAAACAAGAGGCGCGCCTCCAGGCTTCATAGACACCTTCTTCTTCTTCACTTTTCGGCAGCCAATCAGAGATGGAACCTTGTATGGCGAGACTCTTTCATAAATAGGGACTCTACATTGGAGTAAATGAAACGCGTGAGGAAGCAAGCAAGCGCGGACTGGAGTATAGACTACACGGGTTTATGGCTGAATGGCAACGGTAGTTATGGAGAGAGGGGTAGAGGGGGAGAGGGGGGAGGAGAGAGAGAGAGAGAGAGAGTGAGAGAAAGTGTGTGAGAGAGAGAGAGAGAGAGAGAGAGAGAGAGAGAGAGAGAGAGAGAGAGAAAGAGAGAGAGAGAGACAGAGCTCTTTGCAAAACAAAGCTTTGAATAGATGATTGTGTTTCGAGAAAAACTTGAACCGGTCCTAGATGCGATCGCGACTAACGGTGGGGGGGGGGGGGGGGGGGGGTCAAGCTGATTGTGAGCTGCAGCTATATCGTCGCGGATTCAACCGCACTAGCCCCAAGCAAGAGTAAATACAAGGATTACAAGGGGAGTCTAAGTTTCATGCGATGTATCGATTTCTCTTACGTATAAGTCTACGGATAATTATCGATTCCGTGGAGGATGGGGGGGGGGGGAGGAAGGGCTGGCTTCAATTGAACGTCACGTCACGTCTATCGATACTTTAGGATATGTTCAAATGGGAGATGAACATTGAACGGCCGCCGCCATGACAAGTCGCCCGATGAAAGATAGAAAGTAAAAATTAGTCAAATTGAAATTTATTAATTGAAAGGAAATAAAATGTTAGGGAACGGGTGTGCTTTAATCTCCGTGTTTCCATTATCGGAGATTTAGATGCAATTATTGTATAACAGCAAGATCTCTGACAGCTTTCATTGAATTAATGATGTCGCGAAAATACGGATGATTCAGTTCAACTTAGCACACCGGCATTTTTCAATGTTATGTATTACCGAAGTAACTGCAAAAGGCAATTTAGTTCGAGTGTACCTACTTAAAACAATGTTTACCATAGTAATCATCAGCAACAACGAGAAAGTAAAATTAACCGGGAGAAAAAACACACAGAATGACACAAAATGTAGGTACGTTCAATGAGGAAGTGAGACGTTTTGTTTATACATTCTAACTAACAATATTAATTGCCATCATCGCAGACATCTTTTGATGCCAGTGCTGCATGGTTTGATTCGCCCGTTCTACCGCCAACTTCTAGGCATCTGGAAACAATGCAACAGCTCCATTTAAACTCATTAAATATATCGAATTTTCCTTGTGCACTGTGCACCCCCTGAATTCGATATTTTACATGAGTTTCAATGGTTAGAATACATTGTTGCCAAATTGCACGCGACGCCACTGTTTTCACACGATTTCACACCAGAATCAACCCTCCATAAGGCTGTTGCAATAGTATGCAACGGACCCATTTGTTGATTCAGAGAAAAAATCTGCCATTTAACCGACATATTGTTGCTAATCAATCTATTAAAGAGAAAGAGAGAGAGAGAGAGAGAGAGGGGGGGGGAGAGAAAGAAATCACCAAATGTCTTGCGTTACCTATATACGAGGACCTGCACCACTCGATGTTATTATCCAATTCCGCCGCTAGCGCGTTATCGGTCTCTATCAGTGGCGTCGCGTGCAGTTTGGCAACAATGTATTATACCCATTTAAACTCATGTAAAAGATCGAATTCAGGGTGTGCACAGTGCACAAGGAAAATTCGATAAATTCAACGAGTTTAAATGGAGCTGTTGCATTGTTGCCAGATGACACGCGACGCCACTGGTCTCTATTATACCGAGAGAGGGGGCGCGAAATTCGTAAAAAGAGAACACAGATTGAGGAAGAGAGGCATCAATAAAGGAACCGCATAGAATTTAGTGTGATCGCGGTGGAGGTGGCGCGAGTCGGAGGGGGTGGATGGGGTGGAAAGGCAAAGAAAAGAGAAAGAGAATGAGCGGCGCGCGCTGAATTTTTTATGAGTATTCATTTTTCCTTAGGTGAGCGCGGCGAATGAGGAGCAGCGTTAGATCTGCTGATAAGGAGAGTGAGAGTGTGTGAGAGAGCGAGAAAGAAAGAGAGGAGGAAAGAGAGAGAGGGAGTGATAGAGAGAGAAAGGGAGAAAGAGATCGAGTGAGGGGGGAGAGAGAGAGAGAGAGTGAGCGAGACAGAGAAAGAAAGAGAGAGAGATAGAACGAGAGAGGGTGAGAGAGAGAGAGGGGAGAAAGAGAGAGAGAGAGAGAGAGAGAGAGAGAGAGAGAGAGAGAGAGAGAGAGAGGTGCATGTAATATACATATGCCACAAGCAAAAGCAATAGGAGTCCCCGTACCAATTTCGAGCAATCAATCAAAGGTACTCGGCCATCGGATCGTATCCACCCACACCTCTATATCCCCCTGTGTCCCCTTTCTTTATCCATCCTCATGCGCTCCCCTATGTATATACATATATAAAAAAAAAAACCCTTTCCGAACCTCTCAAAAGCTACAAAACGAATCAATCGTGTGATGAGTCATTCTCTCTCCCTTGGATCCCCACTCGTTTCTCACTCCCTCCTCCTATCACGGATTTTCTTTGTCCCCTTTCACCTTCCTATCTTTTTTATCCTCGGAAAAAAAAATTCCGATTAAAAAGTTTCATCTAGTAGCACTTGTCCAAATATAAAAAAAAAAAAAAAAAAAAAAAAAAAAAACCAGAAAAACACTTGGTTGCAACATCGGCATATTAGCACCTTGGATTATGTCATCGGTTTATTTGATCGAATATTGAGCCAAACACTTCCTCGGGTCTAAGGTTGCTCGAACGGAATCAGGGCAAGATTTCGGTTAGGTCTCACTTACATCGTGAAAATTTTCCGATCGTTTCAATGAATTTTTTCCGATAGGATATTCCCGCGCTTTATTTCCCATAGAAATAATCGGAATTCCATAGAGACAATCGGAATTCGTGTATAGATTCAAGTGCGCCGACTATTGCAACGATACGTCTTGTGATTGAAATAAGGCGAAACACATATCTATGGTTCTATTCTTATAGTTTTAACAGCCACTTTTTTTCAGTGATTGATATTTGTCATAGATTTATTATTCTTCCTATTAAAATCAGTGAATCTCAATTTATATATACGCGTAATAAATCTGCTTTAAAATTGTTTTTAAGTTATATTATTTTAATTATTCAGTTGAAGCCTGCAAGAGACTTGTGACACTAGAATAAGTATTTACATCAAAGAAATACCTTCACAAAAATTAGGATGTGATTATGTGAATCAGCCCTAAATTAATCAAATGAAAGAAATAAAGGTGGAAAAAAACTAGGGACAGAGACAGACTCATTTTATAATTCAAAATTATAACATTCAGCTCCGTTTCTCATGCCATTCCTTCTTGCTGTCCTCATTTTAAATGTATTGATTATAATATTTGCTTAATAATAAATTATTTTCTTAAAAAAATCAATTTCATCAAAACTGAACCTTAAAGAAGGCAAAAAAAAAAGTAGGAAAAGAAGAAAAGTGCGTGCTCTTTTGCGCATAAATAATCTATTGTCGCAGATCTATGACTCGACAGTACGTGGAAGTTCAGCATCAAGGGCTGAATATGACCATGAATGACAGTCGTATGTACGGAGAAAAATGTATATTTGGGGCCACCAGAATTACTTCTACGTAAGAGTTAAATGTTCATCTTCGCGTATCCTTAACTAGATTTCTGGTATTATTCAAAATACATTTTTCGTTGAAACCAGCAGTATCATCACAGATACCAGAATTTACAATATTTACATTTAACTATTCCGTAGAAAAGGTAATTCTGGTAGCCCCTAATATAAATTTTTCTCCGTGTGCAACGGGGAGGAGGGTAAAATTCCGTGAGGAGTTTGCTCGGACCAGCGGGGAAAAAGATACCTGGCCAGGGTATGCAATACAGAACTCACAAGACACCAATGAACAGACGAATAAGGTGCGTTGCGTGTTGCATTCGTTGGTCAGGTATCTTTGTCCTCACTTATACTATGACTTGCGGAATAAGTATCTCGATAGAAATTTTCACTATTTCATTTTTCGACCAATTTTTAATTTTTTGTAGCTTTCAGGTTTTTAGAAGTCTAACAAAATCGCCTGTTTTAAAATATGCCTTACAATGTTTTAAACTTTTTGGAACATATAAGTTTTAATAGAACCTTTTGAGTGAGAGGACTTTCTTTTGCAGGTCACCAGTAGCGCACCGAAAATTTCTTCATATCTTTCTTTTCTCCATTAAGAAACATATGTTAGACAAGGGTGGACAAAGGGATAAAGCCCCCTCTTTCTGTCCTTTTCCTACTTATACATTCAAATGGGAAATGAGAGAGATGGAAGAGATCCTGATTGCGCCAGTGCAGGTCACAGTATCTACTTTTTACAGTCCCTTGATAGAAGTTTGGTCAGGGAGTGCAGACACGAGGTCACGACGCTCGTCGAGTTTCAAAGGAGTCGAAAAATTAAGCTTGGCAAGATAGCAAATTGACTTTTTCAGGCTTTATGAGTCGCCGCTAGATGGCGTTGTCTTAAATGGAGCTGCCCGTGTTAAATCAACAGCCAATCGGAACTCGTTGAGCTTGTGTCGGTACCCCTGACAAAACTTCCGTCCAGGGAAACTACTATATCCATTGATCTGAAAAATGAAATCGACTGCGTGAGTCAAAAGACTCTTCATTATAATTACTTCCATTTATTTTTCACGCGAGAGTATCTAATTTAACTCGACTCGCGCAAATGGATTCACAGATCGAAGCGTTAAATTCTCGGAAATCCAAGGTGCAATTTTTTCCCCCCTCTAGACTCGCAAGCATCCAAACACAGCGCGTATGGCGTTCGATCTGGCGAAAACCCTGCAAATGACAGTGATATCCACGCGCTGTTGCCAAGTCTAAAATAGGTTTCCCTTCATCTAACTATCTCTTCCTGAAATCTTATAACGCCAGAGATTCCCGCATATCGGCAGCGCATTAGAAGTGGTACTTGTCCATGTATTTTGAGTAATCAATGTGCAAGAATAAAAAGGGGGAGGGGGATTTCTCCCTTATCTCGTCTAATACCTTTTGGAGCAGTCGTGGTTCATGAAGTCCGGTCTATAGATATTTTTCCCTTCTAAAACCTATGAAAAAACTCGAAATCAAACTAATCAAATGGAGGCTGTTTTGGCCTCTTCACTTTTTGACTTTTGTTGTAAGTACGTTCATATATGGGAAAGATGCGATGATGCATCGAACAGAGGCAAAGCGTTCTATCTGGCAACGTAGCATTTTGTTCATTTGAACCCATTTAAAAGGTTCGAATTCGATAGTTTTTTGCCGATTTCTAGATAGTTCGATATTTTGCGTAGGTTCAAATGAAACAAATGCAATGTTGCCAGACTACACGCGTTGCCATTTCTGACAAACTACACACAGCTGTCACTGATTTTAAGCTGCTGCCATATATGTTGCCACTTTGAACGATAATGATGTACTCTCGTGCGTTAATAATATATAGCTTTTGTGTGACATCACAAAACGAAAAGTCTTCACCTTTTTCATGCGCAGCGCATAGCGCTCCTCGGCTCCTTGAGGTGCAATATTTCTTTGTCTTTTTCTACGCATACGGCGCACCAAGCAGTGAAACCGTGAAAGTAGAGAGAAGCGAGTGGCGCTACCTATCGGTAAACGCCTTAAGCTCTTGAGCTCGTCGTTCTGTTGCTATGTCGAGATTGCCAAATCGGCGGTATGAATTTCTTCTGAGTCATGACGAGTCTGACTCGTCTATACATGGCAATGAGTTCAACCGCCTTAAGAGCCCTTGTAGTTTCGATGGATCGAATTCAATTTAGCTACGCTTAAATAACCCATTGGTGCAAGCCACTTACAAGCGCTTTCAAAAAACAGGCGAAGACACCCTTTCAGTCTTATTTCCTCAAGCAGAAATACGTTCCCGAATTGTAATCTACAATCTTGAATGAGTTTAAAAACAAAAAAGTCTTGTAAGAGATCTGGCAACTTTTAACTAGACATTTTACTTGTTGGAGACACCTAAGCTCCTCTCAATGTTTGGTCCATGAGTCCATGACATAATTATATCTTCTATCTCTCTCTCTCTCTCGCTCTTGTGTGACCACCGCGCCGATGCCATAATCTCTCTCTTTATACCGTCTTAAGCTCGAAAGTGATGCAGTTTTCGTTTTGTTGATTTGCTGGTGCACATTTACTCTACGAGATTTTGATACGATAATTTCAACCGCAGCAAGCAAGTGGGGAAGCTACGTCTTATACATACATTAAAAAAAAAAACAAAAACAAAAAAAACAAAAAAAAAACGAGAAGAACATTAAAACAATGTGTACGGTATTTACGTGAGAGTGTAAGAGTTATATAAATGTTTGAACGTTTAACCAAATGTATACCTTTGATACGTCATCTCTAAACCAGTCGATTTGATTAAAGTTCTAAGGACTCGGATCTCATTTACCAGCAAGGGAGGTTGTGAAAGTGAGACACGGAGCTCTCCCTCACTTTTCCTTTCACATCCCCCGCACCGACCAACCCACGCACCTCCCTCCTTCCGCTATTGAAAATTTCCAATTCAGTGTAGTACGGATGGACATCTTTTTAAAGGGCGGAGGGAGTGAGAGTGAGGAAATCTCTTGACAAAGAATTCAACGCGTCCTCTTTCGCTTATTTCGGTGCTCTGTCGACCGTTACTGATAAATGCTTGAAGAAGAGAATTTAAGGGTCATTTAACCCTTTATAGAAGCCACGTTACGCATTAAACAATGAGATGAGGAAAGAAGATTCAAGATATTTCCCTCCCCCCCTCCCTTTTTTTCGCTCCCTTGCAAGTTCGTCGGTAACCCGTGTTTTTTAGCGGGCGCCAACACACAATCTGTAATTTTTTTCCAGTCTGCCAGTCCTTTAAGACTCTCGCTTCTGTCCGATCGGTCAGCGGTCTCAATAAAATGACTTCGATTTTTTAATCACTTCTCTTTTTTTTTCTTCTTTTTTTTTTCTTCTTTTTTTTTCTTTCCTCCATCCCCCACACTCTATTCATAAAAAGACTCGGATCAATTCAGCGGCGTAGCCAGGAATTTATCGGGGGGGGGGGGGGGGGTTCGAGGTCCAAAAATTGTCAAGGGCGGGGGTCCAAAGATACTAATTTAGTCACATTTGTCTGAAAACGCAAAAAATTACCTTTTCTTAGAACAAATTTTGGTGTCAAGGGGCCCCCCCCCTCTGGTTACACCACTGGATCAATTTCGTTTGAAGAACCGCAATTCTTGTAGAATCTTCATTTTCTTTCCCTGTTATCGTTCTCATATCATGACTTTTATAAAACCTGACTTCGCAGTTTGAGCCATAGACACTAGACAGCTCTCCTCTACGGCAGATTATATTTGCAGAATATAATTACTATTAAACCCTTTCCTTGCGTAAAATTTATTTAAACATGTAGGCATCTGGATAAAAATTAAATAAAATATAACATTAATGCAGATTAGTCTCAATTTTTAGGACATGTTCAACTATTGAATTTATCACGAATCAATTTTTCATTTAATTGTGGATCAGTTTAGAATTTTTAACGATTGGGACTTCGTCACTCCAGAAATATCCATACGTAAAAAGTTACCGAAAGGGGGGGGAGGATCAGTAACCTCTCCTAAGAGTCTCAGAATACAGATGACGATTTTCAAATCTTGCGAGGAAATAGCAGGGATCAATCGTATGAGGAGCAAAACAAGAAAGGTCATCAGTTTTTGGTGACCACCCCCCCCCCTTAAAAAAACCTGAAATTACGCCCCCGTCTCTAACACGCAACATGCAAAGACAGGATTTTTCCGTCGTTTCATCCTTTCAGTTTGAGTCAAAATTAGTCGAAAAATCTTAGTTTAGGAAGAAGGGGGGGGAGACTTCAAAGTAAGGGTTGAGCTCCACAGATAGTTTCGTTGTGGTCATTTTTTTGTGTATTTGTGCATCCACAAGTTTTGCAACGAACGGCCAAGAATGAGAGAAACTTTCATAGGAACCAGTGGCGTAGCGTGAAATCTGTCAAAGTTGCAGTTCCTAAATGAATTTAAACCCATGAAAAAGATCGAACTATTGGGTGTTCGGTGAACACCTTTGCATTCGACCTTTTACATGGGTTTAAATGGATACAGTTCAACGTTGCCAAATTGCACGCTACGCCACTGATAGGAACCTGCGCATCGGTGTGCGCGATTTGACCGCTTCCGAGTCGTCAGCATTGCACCTGCGCGGAGCGCTCTGCAGATAGGATGCGTGCTGCAAATTTCATCGCTCACTTATCCCCGATGCATTTCGAATGTAAATAAATTCTCGCTTCGTACATGCATTGCGGCATGACGCGTTTCGTCGGCCAGAGAGACAAGAAACGAGCGTGACAGCGGCTGCAAATTTTCAAGGCAATTTTTTTTTTTCGCTTCCGTCGGCCGCGGCTGTCTTCCCCCCCCCCCCCCGGAACTCAATGGACGTGCGAAGGATGACCTCCGAAACCATGAAGGTACCGAAGTTAATTCTTTTCATTTGTAATCTTTTGCGTCCACAGGAAGAAAAAATTATCGTTGGAATAGGGCTCTGGCAAACTTTTGCTATATAAACAAATGAACAGTCTATACTGAAGTATGAACCAGCGAAAATAAGAAAACCACACTCGAAAAGTCTACAATTTAGTGATAAATTCAGAAAACAGCTGTAACGGCAAAATCGCATTGGCGAAACTAGGCAGGTATAATGGGAGGTTTTCTGTCTAATCTGCTGTCACTTTCTCTACGGAATCAGAGATACGTCTCAAATTAGATACTATAATAACTCATGATGCCTGCGTAGGTTGGCCATTAAGCCCAATTCTGAGAGTGAATTTCGTCAATTTTTAGCGTACTTATCGTCATTTTAACTGGTTTTTTTGCAAGGGTCAACTCTTCAATCACAAGTAGCAAAGGTTTGCAAGAGCCCCACGAACGTGGACGTATCATGAAGAAAATGGACCAAATTCTGAAAATACGTTTAATGTTACCAGAATTCTCATTAACTCGGTGATCTATTCTCGTCTACACGAACTATCGATTGAATCTATGAAAATCCGGGTACCTAATGATAAAGGGAATACTTTTTCACTTGTGAGGAATCACGAAAATTCAATTAATTCTAAAAATGATAAATAGATAACTCCTGCAAATTTATTATTCTGCATTCATTTGCAGCTGCGTTGCAGACGAGTCTATGTACACAGTCTTATTCAAAGAATTTTCGAAGAACAATAAAGTTTTTCTAAAAATCTAACTTTCAATTTTTCGCAACAAAAAGTCCGACTACATTATCTAACCCATTGGCTCCTTAAACTCATGTAGAGGCGACTTTCAGCTAACATTCGTTAATATGAAGTTTTAGATTAATCGATTTGCACAACCAATTATACATGTAAAAAAGGTAATTCTTCAGCAAAATTTTACAAAAAAAGGGATATTCCTGTCTTAGCAAAAGGGAACTTGCGATACTCTCAAAATGCAAATTTTGCTGAATTAACCGCCTGCATTGTGTAATTGGCAAACAAACTTGCAAACTTAACAAATCTAATTTGCTAGTTGTGCAAGTGAAAGTGTTTTCTAACATAGCAAATTTAGCGAAAAATATTGCTACAATAGCAAAATGTTTGCAAAATTAGCAAAAATGTTTCGATTTTTGCAAATTAAATTACTATGATCCCACAAAATTCATATTTCTCTATCAGCAGCTATATGAATATTGCGATTTTAGCGAGGCATTTGCAGCCGGGCGCCGGGTTTTTAGCATAACTTAATTACTAAAAACGCAATGCAGGTGGGTATTTCAGCAATATTGTCTTTTTTTTTTTCTTTTTTTTTTTTCAGTAAAGATTTTGGAAACTTCTTTTTCATGAATTAGCATTGTTACGGTTTAAGAAAAAACAACTGTTTTTAAGTACTATATAGTTTTCACGAATCATCGCACTGCTCAGCTCATGTTACAACCGATGCTACACTCTGATTCGTCGAGAGACTTCCATGATGTCATCTGTGAAAGGAGGAGGAGCAGCACGCATATTTCAATGAGGTACTGGCGAGTAAATTGTCCTTCTCTCTCTCTCTGGCTGTTGGAGTACATGTGTTAAAAAAGGATAGAAGAGAAGGCTAAAGTCGCTTGACTGCCCCTAATCAGTAATCAGTCCTTTTCTAACACACGCGTTCTAATTGGGAAAGAGAGAGAAGAGTGAATTCCGCCAATGCATTGAAGGGACGCTGACCCGATGCAGGAGCTACGACTGACGGACGGCAACAGGGTAACGCCCGCCGCGCCTCGGGGATGGAAAAAAATGAAAGGAAACAAAAGTTTATACGGAATAACTGAGCATATAAAATTTATGGGCGCATTAAATAGAGCGAATGGCGATTAAACGTCCGCTTGCGGGAGGGTGAAGGGTGAGCCGATAAGTGTGGGATACGGGGGAGAGGTGAAAAAGTAGGGTCAAGGGAGGGGAGGGGGGAGGGGGTGAGGGACGTTAAAAAAAAATTGGGGGGTACGTCGACACCCGACTTAATATGATGATTTATTCCTTTCATTTTTGTTGGTTTCTCGCTGAGCGCAACTCGGCAGGGGTTGCAAGTTCAACTTGTCTCGGACATAATATTCCACCCTGCCGAAACACGTGTCAATTTCAAAAACCAAGACCCTATCGCAACCAGAACCAGATTTAAGAAAAAAAAAAAAATGAAGGGAAGGAAAAAGAACCTCCTCATCCTCAAAGGGTAGATTACGATCTTTCTTGGTTAGAAAACATTAATACGTTGATCACGCATTCCGTTTGTATAAAGTATGGAGGCTATAAAAGCTGAGAAAAATACTATGAAGAGAGAGAGAGAGAGAGAGAGAGAGAGAGAGAGGTGCTGAGAGGAAGAAGAAAGAGAGAAGAAGGGGGAGGGTAAAGAGTGAGCAGAGAAAATAGTGAAGGGTAAAAAGGAAGCTGGGGTAAAGAGACTGAGAAATAATTGTTTCACTTTTAAAAAAGAAGTTGGTCTTCACGTTAACTTCAAAGCTTTTTATGAGCGAGACTTGATGGAACTTGTAATTTTTTCGCGAACGCTCCCCTTGAAGCTGTAACCGTAAGTCAATGGACGCACTTGACGACCCCCGACGAAAGAAGCTGAAACCAGGGCATCATGGACGAAGAAGTTTTTGGTGGTTACTATTTATTCTGAAAGCAACTCCTCAATTGCGACTTCGTGACAATTAGGAAAGATAGAAAAACAAGCAGTGGTATACAATACACTGTATGTATTGGTGAAGCGTGCCGTGGTATAATTGGAATTTTAACCAAATATCATACAAAAATGTCTTCTATCGCTCAGAATGGTAACACTAAAAACATAACAACCTTCCGATCGAAGCACAAGATAGAGTCTAACGTTTGACGCCTTCAAGATAGCTCCCGTGGGGTGGCCGAGGACGGTGGTAAGAGGTTTTTGACCCCCGAAACAGAATGATTAAGAATAGCCAAACTGCAACTATTTACTTCAATTAGCAAAAAAAAAGAAGAAAGTAAAAAATTGGGGGGGGGGATACTAAAAAAAAAAAAAGGGTTAAAAAAAAACATCCTAAATAAAAACATCGCAGGAAAGCAGAAAACAAAACAACCCAATGCAAAGAGTAAACGTTTTCTGCATTTGTCGGCCATCTTGCCTGCAGGTCCTTTGAACTGCGCGCCACTGAATTTTTGGAGCGAAGTCAGATGAACAGACCTCTTTAATCTATAACCTTGGACACGAATAAAAGACACTGCCGCAAACCTAAGGTGCCATCCACACTCCGCTGCCATTTGATCTGTATTAAACAGCTGTTTCATTATATGCATGCTTTTATTGTAAGCATCAAAACGATTGGAAAAAGCTTGCCTTACAAGGCACGCTTAAAAATTGAAGATATGAACATGGGCAAAAAAGTAATATTAATGATGGGAAAATCAACCTGGAAATCATACAAGTAAATATTGTGTGTCGGTGCAACTATACCTACTATTCAACCATGGAGATGGTGGCGTCGCGTGCAATCTGGTAACGCTGAATTTTGTTCGTTTCATGAAAAAGGTCGAACTATTGCGTACAGTCTGAAATAGTCACATTTTTTCGGGGGAGTGGGTGGAATTCTTCATCGAACAAATAGAGAAACAGTTTAATTTTTTTCTTCATTCTCATACAGGAGGTTGAAACCCCACTTAAGTATATGCTCACCAGCCAACCTCTTTCGGGAGACCAAGCCTCCGTCAATCAATATTATTTAGTCCCAGGTCACAACAAGAAATTAACACGCTCAAATGTATTAAGTAGTTGAATATTCCTACTCAGCAGTGATGCTCTTGCCTATCCCTCTGATTGAAGGCGCTCGGCGAGACGACGAGGCACTATATTAGAAATGTCAGCAATTTGAGATTGCGTTTATTGTCAATTAGTAATTGAAATCCGGCTAGGCAGAACTATAGTGACAAAATCGAATATTCTCGGTTAAGTGATCGGAAGCATCACAGAGGGTAAATTTAACACTGTTCTTGGCGGGTTGAAAAGTTTTTGTTTTTTTAAACATATAAATATATAAATTTAAAAAAACAAAAAAAAAACAAAAAAAAACAAAAAAACAAAAAACAAAAAAAAAAGCAAAAAAAACAAAAACAAAAACAAAACAAGTTGGAACTTGCAACACTGGAACAGTGTTAGCAAAGAGAGCATGAGTGTCGGCCGTAAATCATTGTAAGTGTGGAGTTCCATATTGATAGTACAAAACTGCGACAAAGTCAATCGCAACGCTGCATTTGTGTTTGTATAACAGTGATCGCTGTAAAAATAACTTGATAGGTCAAAGTGGGAATGAAAATTTACTTATAGCGTGTTGAAACAGTTGTTCACGAGGCGAGGTGAATACTGTGGTTTTGAAAATCGATTTCGATAGTGATAGTTCCTTTAAAATCGGATGACGCAATACCAATCCTAGCAAGCCGTAAAGTCTAGTTTAGTTATTTGGGACTTTTTTAGATTTCTCTCGCCTGAACCAAAGTCATCAGGAAGGAAATTCTTAATACCAATCCTAGCAAGCCGGAAAGTCTAGTATAGTTATTTGGGACTTCTATAGAATTTTCCTCGCTTGAACCAAAGTCATCACGATGGAAATTCTTCGTCTTTATGGTTTCAGCTCTTTTTGTCTCAGATTAAAAAATGAATGTTAATATTGATCAAATGTCATTCGACACTCATCAAGGCCCTTAAGGAACGTAATATGAACTTGAAAAAAGCTCATTCGATTTTTAAGGGAGCTTAAACGGTCCATGAGAGACGAAATTCGCGGATACAGAGTATCCACAGCTTATTTCAATGTTCGATCTGACAAGACCGTGCGCCTTTGAAAAATCGATATCTCGATAGTGAATCGATGTATTGCAATTCGGTTTGCACCGGTCGAAAGCGCTTGCTTGTGACTGACAACCTCGAAAATTTCAGATCCATCCGAGTTTATTTAATGACCTTACAGGACCTCTCGCGGCCGCAGTTAGACATTTCTTGTCAGAGTTACGCTGAAACGGGGAGTAGTTCCCCCCCTAAGATGATATTTTTTGGCTCGAAACTGCATTGGGCCCTCTCGGGACATCATTGGGACCCGAAAAAAAGCGGAACCGATATACTACGGCACACGACTGGTTCGTGAGAGACGAAATTCGCCTTTTTCCAGCCTCCAGCGCCCCTCTAAGGTCGATCTGACAAGACCGCGCGCCTTTGAAAAATCGATATCTCGAGAACGAATCGATGGATTGCGCACTGCGGTTTGGATTGGGCGGTAGCTTCAGCTTTTAGATAATTCTTGAAAAAAATTCAGATCCATCCAAGTTTTTAAACGGATCTTATGGGACCTCCCGCGGCCGCAGTTAGACATTGTACGTGAGACTTACGCTGGAGTTGGGGCCACCCCCCCCCCCGATATAGACTTTATCGGTCCGACATTTGTCAGGGCCCTTAATGAACTTCATGTGAACTCAAAAAACTCACATATGACTTCTCACGGCGCATGCTAGGTCCATGAGAGTCGAAATTCGCGGATTTTAGAGAATCTTAGATTTCTGACCCTATACCGCGCGCCTTTGAAAAATCGATATCTCGAGAGTAAATCGATGTATCGCAATTCGGTTTGGACCGATCAAAAGAGTAAGCTTACCGGTACTCGCCGTTAAAATTTTGGATCCATCTGATTTCATTTTGAGACCTTACTTGAGTTACTTGGACCCCAGTTGGAATTATTTTTTCGGAGTTACGCTGGCAAGGGGGTCGCTCCCTCTCTTGAAAAACTGTGGAGGGGGCCCTTTGCTGGGGCATACATTCTATTTTTCACTTTTTTTTTTTTTTTTTTTTTTTTTTTTTTTTTTTTTTTAAATTTTATATTTGTGTCTAATCTAAGTTGGGGGAGGAGGAGGAGAGTACCTGCAAGTCAACCGGCAATTTACTTTTGATAGTGGCTGCGGGTCGAGGGTGCGGATTGCGGACTTTTAACTTGTTGTGGGGTTTACAGGGTGGCCGTGTCTAAACTTATGAGAAAAGAAGGCAACCACAGACCGGAAGAACGTTCAATTTCTGGTTCAGAGACCATGGACAAAGACATGGGCACCCGCAAAACAATTGCCCGGAGGGGCAACTTTTTGAATGTCAATGGAAGGTCTAGGGGACACCACCTAGAGACGGGCAAGTCTAGAGAACCCCCCCCCCCCCCACTTCCGCCCAAAATAGAAAATAAATCAATTATCCTTCCAAATGGTAGAAATTGTAAGTGATTGTAGCATGTAGTTGTATCAAAAGTAATTCTATTTTTGACGTGTTTGATATTATGAATAAAGTGACAGCATCAGATGATAGAAATAGTAAAAAGCTAAGTACAACTATTCCTTCTTTATTTTCATTGTCCTGATGAATTCTAAGAGTTAACCTATTTAAATTAACAAAACCAAAACTCTTGCCTATACATTCTCTAATCATGTAATTATCGACCAGAGGATTCTGAATTTTCAAGGAAGTTCGCAAAATTCTCGTTGCCAACGGTAGTTGCCAATGTAGACACGTTCATACTAGTAGATTTTAAAACTTCTTTCGGCGAGGGAGATGACGGGTGGGAAGTATGATGTCGTCTGAATCAGGAGGGGGTGGGGTAAAAATCGGGGGGAGGTCTAGATCTGGGGGGGAGAGGAATCCTGAAACTGGGGGGCGAGCTGTATAGTGGCAAGGGGTGGTTGGGCACCACTGCTTGGGGGGGGCTACTTCCCGTCCCCCCCCTAAATTACGCCCTAATTAAAATTGTAAAGTAAACTAAGAATAAAGTTTGTTAACTCTTACTCCTTTCGTTATTATTTGATCTTCGAATGTTCCGATTCTTTTTTATTGTAAAGTTTTGATTTTTCTGAATTAGGGGGGGGGGGCGCCGCGCCGCCCCTCGGGGAGCGCCCATTGACAGATAAGGGAGAAAGGTAAGTGTAGGAATTTGCACGGGAATCCGGCGTAGTGTGCCGCAAAAATTACTACCAATGGCGGATCCAGAAAATTCTTTTGGGGGGGGGGCTTCACGCCTATGAATTTTCAAATTTGCAGGGAGGAATTTATGGGATTTTTTCTGTTGAAAAAAGGCAAAGGCTACCGTGAGTTGGGGGGGGGGGGGGGGCGTGCCTTTCCCGAATCCGCCGCTGATTACCATGTAACACTGGGCCACGATGACCGATGTCGCATAAAACCAGGTAGAAGACCCGTGGCGGGCGTGGCATCCGTGATGGCTGTGAAATTGGGATGAAGTAGATGGACACACATCATTCATGCAATCTGCACAACGCGGCAAGCAACTGTTGTAGGCGTAGGTGCAGTAGTTCGTGGGGAGGGCAAAGGGGACGGGAGGTCGTCGCAAAACCATGGACGAAGATATAACTAAGGACTGCCGACTGTTGTTAGTCCTGTTTTGCTCTCGACCCCAGCGCTCCAAGCAGCGGTCAGCTGAACTACTCTTTCAAGTGAGCGATCCTGGCGATGTGTCCATGCTCACATGCTGTGCTACTGCTAAAACCGTTGTTGGAGTTGGTCTGTTATGGCATGGCTGTCAACTGTTGTCGGCGACCCAAGAGGATCAGATAACTCAGTATCTCAATGGAAGATCGAAAGCAAGGGAAATTCAGAATCAACTTTGGACAAGGTAACAGAAATCATCAGCAAATTAAAAGAGTCGCCTGATCTCTACTAATAAAACAAATGTCTATGTACTCTTTCTTGTTTGATTCCGTTTTGAGGTTAACTGTGATGTATAGTATTTCAGTCCTTGATTAATCATTTTCGACAATTCAGGAATCTTTCAAGAAATACTCCAGACGTTTGCTTTTTAGCGGATTTTGCTTCCTTTTAATTCGCTGATCATTTGTTCCCTTCGTTCAATCGTGATTCAAATTACCTACACGGTATACATTTGCGGGAAGGCATGGGAGAAAGGGAGCCGGAGCGGCCACCGCTGCAGCGGTTCGCTTTTAGTTGACCCTTACTGCTGCTTGGAGCGCTGCGGTCGCGCTCGAAAACCCGCTAACAGGTTTTAACACGGGCGGAGATAGGAAGTCGGCAGTCCTTAGTTATATCTTCGTCCATGGCTCGGAATGGTCTTAAAATTTTCCTTAGGATTTGATCTAGAACGCAACGTTCTTACATTTTCGAAAAGTTAACTCTAGCTCTCGCAATTAACGATTAAAGGCGGAAAAAGCATGGTTTCTGGACCGCGGAACAGTGGCGTTATCTAGCGGATGAGAATCTTACTACAGGTCGCTGAGGATTCACCTTAAAACGCAACGCCGATCGCGTTCCCCAAACGAACTCTTTTAGCGGACCGAAACATCAACAATAACAGGATTGGAAATTTGAAATCATCTAAATGCATTTTAAATCGCAGAATACACGAAACATGGACACAATCCTCTGATATAAAACCCCAATATCTCATACAGAAAATTTCGTTGAAGTCTGATCCAAATTAGTAACGTAATTACATTCCCAAAAATGCTTAACCTCAATCTTGGCCAAAAACTCCCGCCACAAAGAAAAAGCGACAAAATTGGGAGGACACCGGATTGGCGGAATCACATGGGTCAATCGGTCCTCGAGGACCCGTTCTCGATACTGAAACCAAGCGATCCCCCGAGCGGACCCCCGAACCATGCCGTTCCTATAAGAAAAGCATTATTGACCTTGTAGAAACGATTTCAATAGAGCATGACACTCATGCTCTAAAAAAACATTGGATGAAAGATAACTTTGGAGCCCAAAAGTTTTTGACATGAAGAAAATTCTGCGGGTTAACAGACACAATGTTTGATAGAGGAAGTAAACAGCGCGAGACGCTCGATGCTCGACGCGCGCTGCCACATGGTGTCAGACTCGACGATCTCTCATGATCGGAGGTTATTCATCTCCGCGCTGCTCGCTGCTCGCTGCAATCACGATCATCGCCGCACGCCGATTAACATTGATTTCGCGAGGGCACATTATCCAACCATTGAGCGATCACCGCATTTTGAAGAGCAGTTTTTTGGTCGTCGGTTAAGTTGGCAATCATCTCACTAGCCGCTACTCCCCCGCCCCGACTTCCTTAAGGCCCCCTCACCCTCAACCCCCCCCTCCCCATCGGAACCCGATAGTTCATCTCGCGATCATTGTGTGTGAAGTGGCGATAGGCGACGGCGATGATGATCGTCGTGAACTTACCGCACTCCGCGGTTGACAGATCTGCAGACCGAGAAATATAATATAAACCCATATTGCCAACCAGATTTCCTTGGCTCATGTAAACAACTCAATAGAACCAAAATGTGTCTCAAAAAATAAAAACAAATTATATTCTCCTGACAATATTTTACTGTATGTAAGATCTCTCGATGACGGTGATATTACATAGACGAAACATGGGTGTTTTTAGGGAACACTTGTCTGCGCTCACGGAAAAAAAAGACTGATAGAACTTACCCGCTGCATAGCTGATTTTGGCGTCTGCATGGTAACTTTTTACCATAATGAGGTAAAAACAACGTAATTGTGGTTAAATAAGTTAACCTGCTTGTACATTTTACCATAATCCTATTGGAATTTACCAAACATTCTATAGCTGACTCCGAAATCAGCTATACAGATGGTAAATTCTAACAGTATTTTTTTTCCATGCTCCTTTCATGCTCAGTTTTGCAAGGATTTGCATGGGCGCCCGCAGCGGGGGGCAAGAGGGGCACTCCCCCCCCCTGGAATTCAAAAAAGTCAAAATTTCACGGTAAAAAATGAAAGGAAAATAGAAAATGCAATGTTAATCAAAGAAGTAAAGAAGTAAGAAGTGTTAAAACACTTCAGTATTTGTTAATTTTGTAATTTTAACTCATTTTTTGCAAGATATGGAAGAATTAAACTTTTACCTTAGTGTCATTTTTGTCTGTTGTCACTTTATCCACTATATCAAACACGTCAAAGTCAAAATTATTACTACATATTATTTGATACATCTACCATGGCTTTATAATTGTACACCGTTTGGATGAAAAAAAAAAAAACAACAAAAAACAAAAAACAAAGCTTTCCCTTTTCCACGGGGGGGGGGGGGTCTCCTAGGCCTTCCATTGGGGTTCAACAATTTTGCCCCCCCCCCCCGAAATTTTTCTGCGGGCGCCCATGAGGATTTGTATTGACTCAGACGGGAAGTTTGGTCATTTTATTTAATTTGTTTATTTATTTATTTGTTTTTGTTGCCTCATTTGGCAACAATGAACCAGAGTCACCAGAGTGGTGCGCTCACTTCACCGTTCGCTCCTCACCCCTCCAGTCGTCCATCTCCTCCGTTTCCCGCATCCCGGTGCAAGGGCATTTGCATTTAATGGCAGGTTCTCTTGGACCTAGCCTTGCTCCAGTTTCCATCTTGAACTTACCAGTTTTGTATGCAACGACCCGAGGCGGGCGACCGGGCCGGCCGCGGCCGGGCGGCGGCGGAGCGCGCACGCGCAGTTCACGAGTGCAGCGTCTCTAGTGCTATTGGAGTGCAGCGCGCGCTGCTCTACGCTACGCTGCCCTGGCTGGCTGGTCCCCGGTTCTCTCGCCCTTTTAACGGTCGCGAGTACCGGACTCAAATTTAAAATTTATTACTTCATTTTTTCTCCGAGCTAACTAATTGTGCATTGTAAATAGCTGTCAGGGCATGTGCAGTATATGTGCAGTGCTGTATAGTGTACATGCAGGGAAGCCTGAGATGAATGCACCGTTAATTTATAATGATCCTCTCAATTTGAGTCTCAAGTCCATTGAGGCGATAGGATGCGATCGTCGCGATCCCCCGCAGGCTTAAAGCGAGGTAACTTGCGCCAGGAGTAAAATGAAATAAAGGATGGTGGAAGAAAAAATGGAGAAGGAGAGGGGAGAGAGAGAGGGAGAGAGAGACAGAGAGAGAGACAGAGAGAAAGAGAGAGAGAAAGAGAATTGAATTGAATTGAATTGAATGATCGATTTATTTTAAGTGGCAATGTTAGGGCCAATAATACTGGCCCTCTCTTCCACATAACCACTAAGATAAATAAAAAATAAAGTAATAATAAACAAATAAGAAATAAAGTTACATAAATTAATACATTTAAAGTGATAAAATTAAAAGTATAAAAGCAAAGCAATGATAAATTGAATATAAATTGTGAGTAGAAAAAATGAAAGTTATCAGAAAGTATCAAAAATTTGAAAATATATATAAAAAGAAGAATAATAATATTAAACTAAATTGAATAATAATAAAAAAATTAATAATTAAAAATTAAAATTGGGTAAAAAAAAAAAAAAAAAAGAGAAAAAAATTGAGATAAGGGAAGAAAAAGGTGGGGAGGGGTGAGGGAAGGGTGGGAGGGGAGGAAAAAATAAATAAAAATAAATAAAATAAAAATAGAACCTGCCTTTAACCATTTGACTCAAATGAAAGTTGAGAGAGAGGAAAGAAGAGAACAAAAACAAAAACAAAACAAACAAACAAACAAACAAACAAAATGATAATAATAAGTAACAAAATGCAAATTGATGACAACTTAGTTTGTTTGCTCCTGTTTAAGTAGTAATCTTTTAGAGCTTTCTGGAATGCAAAAGGAGATAACTGGAGGTCAGCTATCTCCTTTTTCAATCCATTCCATAGGCTCGGACCTCGAACACAGAATGCATTGCTGAACGCCGTCGTCCTGTTGAGTGGAATGACCAAAGATTGATCCCTAGAACGAGTGGCAACTGCATGGACATCAGAGAAAAACTTCACCCTTTCAGCCAGGTAATTAGGGCAACGATGTTTTAAAACTTTGAATAACTGAGCTGGGAGAAGAATTTCTCTTCTGTCATGCAGCTGACTCCATCTAAGTTTCAGATAGTATGGTGAAATATGTGAATCACGAGGAAGATCGTAAATAAATCTAACGCATTGATTTTGCAACCTCTGAACCCTTTAAGTTCAGAGTTTGAGCAATGTCATAAAAGGTAACTGACCCATAATCGAAAAGGGAAATATTAGTGATTGGACCAAAATTTTGCGCATGGTTCGCGGTAACAGCCCTGCTTTTCTTTTTAGCTGATGTAATGACGCAAGCACACGGCTGCAAATGCTGTCAGCCTGCTCATTCCAGGTTAATGTAGAATTAATCACGAGGCCAAGGGTCTTCACAGAGGTAGAGTACTCTAATCAACACCCTCTACTAAGACCCGGGGCAGCGTAGACATATCAACAAGATTGAGCAGTCGCGGATAGGCAATAAGCATTACTTTCGTTTTGTTCGCGTTAAACACAACCCTTGAGATCGCGCCCAAGCACAAACTTTGCAACTTCAGCGTTAATCTTCCTAATACATGAACTTAATTTATCAGGTGATGCTGGGTGTAAAGTTAAATATCATCTGCAAAAACATGGGGTTACAGGAATCAAAGCAACGAGAGATGTCAGAGATGTAAATTTGAAATAAAAGAGGTCCAAGCACCGAGCCCGGGGGGCACCCGTTTTTAATAACTGCCAATCAGAGTCAGGACCCTCTTTGATCACAACTTTCTGCTTTCTATTTTTTAGATAAGAAGAAAACCCCTAACAAAATAGATCCAAAATTGCAGGCCTTAGTTTAGCCAACAGTATGGAATGGTTAACTGTATCAAAGGCTTTTGATAAATCAAAGAAGAGAAGGACGATATCTGCCTCTTATCCATATTTTCTCGAATATCATCGCAGACTTTAGTTAAGGCAGTCGTTGTGCTATATCCTGCTCTAAATCCAGATTGGAATTTATCTATAAGATGATTAGTATTTAAGTAATTGGACACCTGTTGATGGACAATTTTTTAAAAAATTTTAGAGAAGGACATAGAATACTAATCGGACGATAGTCAGAAAGGTCAGAGGGTTCGTTTTTTGGGTATAGGACAGACGGGGCAGATTTCCACACCGGGGGAAATACACAGGTTTGAAGCGATTTTTTAAAAAATATGCGTCAATGGCCTGAGAATGTGAGGTAATATTAGTTTAATCATAGAGATCGAGATGGCATCAACACCCAGGAATTACTTTTGATGAGGTCAACCGTATTGGCAACCATTTCCTGCGTTATTGTTGAGGATTGAAAGATCTAGATTCAGGGATAAATTCAAACATGTCGCCTTTCCTGATGCCATCCCAGTCTTACTACCAAGGTAGAGTCCTTTTGAGGAACATTGGAAAATACTTATTTAATTCGTCACCAGAGTGAGAAATGACATGAGTTGTACTGCTTTTACCGATTCCAATGTTCCTCAAGCATTTCCACTTTTTCCCAAAAGAACAGTTTCCCCCAACTTAGGACACCAAATTTCCTTTTGCACTTTCTTATTTCTTGTTTGACTTTTTTTCTAAGCTTGCGAAATTTTTCCCAGTCTGCCCGCTCTCGATTTTTCACCCAGTCCCTTTTTATCCTATCTCTTTTTATTTGCAACGTCTTAATTTTTTTAGAAAGCCCGGGTGCTGCTTTTTTAGTTTGCAGCCTCTTTGTCTGGTCATGACATTTATTTTACTTAAATCAAGGGGCCCAAAAAAAGAGACGATTCGTAACATTCCGTAAATCTGTAGACAGTGTCAGGTAGTTGCGAAGAAGAAGAAGGATAAAAATCATTAGATTTTTTGGAAGACTTGACGCCAGTGGCGTCGCGTGCCATCTGGCAACAATGCAACTGCTCCATTTAAACTCATTAAATATATCAAATTTTCCTTGTGCACCCCCTGAATTCGATATTTTACATGAGTTTAAATGGATAGAATACATTGTTGCCAAATTGCACGCGACACCACTGCTTGACGCCCTTTCGACTTCCCCCCTTCTCGAAGGAAACCTGAAATGGCACCACTGCGCGATCTGTGTCAAACTATTTATTCATACCACAATCTGTTTGTTTACTCAAATTAAGGGGTAGAGAGGATCGGTAACTTTTTTTAATTCGCTGTGTTCATTTCGCCTAACATCCAATGATTGAAAATAAAATAATGAAATGAAATGAATGGTATAGATGGATGTGAAAAGCACAGGCAAATTAAAATGATGATGGTTGAAAAAAATTAAACTACTAACTTTCCTGTTTTCAATGAATGCAGGGATAGTGCAATTTCTAAAATGAAATAAAAAGTCGTGTAATCCTCAAACGAAATTGAAATTGATTGGAGACCAAACCAAAATTCATCAATTAAAATCAAAAGGGGAAATATAATAATAATTTTAAAAAAATCAAACGCTTTCGAACTATTTCGATCTATTAAATCTATCAAAAAATTGTCAGTATAAAAAATGAATTTGGACAGATAGATGGGGTGATATTCTGAGATAGATTCATTCCCTCTTGGTGTCAGGAGGGGGGAGGGGGATTACCAGAAAACACCGTACGCACTGACTGAACTGCTGTAGCCAGGAATTTGTCCTTGTCTCTCTTTCTCCATTTAAACGCATGCGTTGGAAAAGGACAGAAACCGGGGCTGAAAGTTACTTGACAGCCCCTCTGTCAGTGGCGTAGCGTGCAATTTGGCAGCGATGTATTTGTCCATTTAAATTCATTCAAAATATCGAACTATTGGGTGTTCGGTGATCATATTCGGATTCGATCTTTTATATGGGTTTAAATGGACACAATACAACGTTGCCAAATTGCACGCTACGCCACTGCCCTCTATCCATCCTTTTCTAAGGCTTGCGTTTAAATGGAGAAAGAGGGAGAAAGAAAAATTCCTATGGCGAAGGCTATGCTCTCGCCATCTCAACTGTCTCTTTCTGGCCCTGAGTACGGGCTAAACCGGAGATGAATCATTTACAAGCAGTGCATAGATCCGACAGTAAAACACAGCGAAAAACTGGGAAATTGAAGGAGAGGGTAGTTTACGCGGGGGGGGGGGGGGGGGGGGGGGGGGGGGGGTTGTAAGCGACGCGGGAGAAGGCAGTTACGGGTAAAATTACAAGCTATGTGGAAGAAAACTGTTATGGAAGCATAAACTGTGATTATGACGGATTGGGAAAACGGGAAAAGCGAAGAGGGGAAAAGGGAAAAAGGGGAGAGAGGAGAGAGAGAGAGCTTTCAACGACCTGACTGATGTTGGCGCTTGTGACGTCAATCAGCCTCATAGCCGGCCGGGTCACCGCGCGCCGCCGCGGCCGCAGTATGAGCCGGATCTATATAAACCACTGACACCGCTTTGCTGTTTGCCGGCCGGCCGGCTTTTCAAGCTTTTAAATTTAACATCACGCATAATTGCCATACCGCTACTAAACAGTAAGCATTGTGAGGATCAATATTAGAGTCGATGCATTGGAATTGTTGTGTTAAAGGGATAATGGTGGATTGATGGGGTGAGGCTTATGAGGGGATGTGTGAGTGGTGGAAGGATGAATAACACATCAAACAGTTTGCAAAATTTACGATGTTCTACAGTGTCTACAGGGTGTTTCAAAAAAACCTCTTTTCTTTGAGGACGGTCTTTGTAAAGACCATTTTTAACGACATTTCGTTTCAACATCTACCTCAAGGAATTCGATGGTAATTTTTCAACAGCCCAGAAAAACCCTAAGGGAACCCCTTTCCCTCCAGTACACTCGTATTTGAGCTAAGGGAATGGAGAGCTTATGGTTTACTCCGGAATCTAAAACTTCGAGGAAAAAATAAGTTTACAGTTTGAAGTACAGTCTAATAAGGTGGCCAAATGACTATAGAGTGTCTATCAGCAACGATTTTAGCGGGGGACCCCCTCTCCCCCGTGACACTGAAACTTTCCCTGAAAAATGTAATTTTTTACGTTTTCAGAGAAATTTGCCCAAATTTTTACCTTTGGACACCCCCCCTTCGGTTGCCAATTTCGGACCCCTGACCCCCCCCCCCACTCCCCCTCGAGAAATTCTTGGCTACGACACTGGTCATAGATCGTTCATTCTTGGATCTATTTTCCGAAATTCCCTCGCTTACTTTTTAGGTTTGTATGATGTAAATCATTGAGAATCTGATCCTACTGAAGCCATTTTTACGCTTTAACAACATAGACGTCCGCCCCCTATGAACGCAAAATAAGGGTCCCTAGACACAAACATGGAGTTTTTTCTTATTAGTGGACAGTGGACCTCTTATCGCGGAAATAGCATGACTATCGGTGTAAATTGACCTGCAGAGTTCGAATTTGGCCTTAGTTTTGGTCGATATTATCTAGTTTTTCCACAATTTCTACTTTACCGCGAAAAATGCTTTAAAGTAGAATATGCGTAAAATCGGGACGAGTTATACGTAGAAAATGACATCATTTTTGACATCAGCGTCTCAAATACTATGGAGCAGCACAATTTTCATGTAATTAACAAGAAAATTCATTGAAATACATTAAAATTTAGTCAAAAAGAACACTGATGTTTGGTGCTTGTCGCGGACAGTTATGTCGCTAAAACTTCACTGAAAATTCAGTATGGGTCTGTTGCAAACTTTTGCTACAACGACCAAGAGTGTATAATCTAATGTAAAATCTCCTGGAAAGTCCATTGGTGGCATCAGAAAGTCATAAAGTGCAATAATAAACTCACAAGAGGCGTTTAATGAAATCCAAGATGGCGGAGAAATATCGAGCAATTTGTATGCACCACGGACATCCAAGGATAGCCAACTTTGACAACCTCACTGCAGGTAGAGGTTATGTGTTTGTTTACGTCGTAATTGGTTGTGATCGATATTGTGAGGTTGGCTATCCTTGGATGTTCGTGGTGCATGCATACACATTGCTCAATATTTCTCCGCCATCTTGGATTTCATTAAACGCCTCTTGTGAGTTTATTATTGCATTTTATGCCTTTCTGATGCCACCAATGGACTTTTCAGGCGATTTCACGTTAGATTAAACACTCTTGATCGTTGTAGCAAAAGTTTGCAACAGACCCATTCAAAGGGGGGGAAAAAGCTAAAGCGGAGTTAACTCAAACAGAGATGGAAAAGCATCACTTTTTTTTTTTTTATTGTCATGCACTCTTTTTAGTTTAAATCGTATGCGTTTGAGCGGGAGAGGAAGCTAATTTGCATTGCCCTTTCCTGCGGAATACGCCAGCAAGAGACATTGATTACAACATATTTGACATCGAATTTCGATACCGAAAGCGGGACGCGTACCCCGCGTCAGGGATCCGAAAGGAGAGCGAATTAACCTTTCAAAATTAGCAACTTCACTCGCTGTTTGAACGCCACGCTATAGCTCCTTCTGTGTGGACGAGTGTCCCAGATTTACCTTGGGTTTTATTCAAACTTTTCGGAGAGTGTTTACAGTGTACCCCTTTTGAGTATCCAACCCCCCCCCCCTCCTCCCGATGCCACTAGTCACCACCCCCACCACCACTCCACCACTTGACGGTAAAGCTTGCATTGGTAGTACTAATTAACTACTCTCCGCGGCGCGCGGCGTGGATGGCGTGGCGTCTCGCTTGGGCGCTGCGAGGCGCTCCTCACTTTGGTGATGCTGTAGGGGGTTTTAAAACCGAGCCGAGTTTCCGGTTGACGACAACGACGACTTTCAAAGTCAGCGCGCGATGCAACTGGCTAACTGTTTCAGTTTAATAACCCCCCCCCCTCCCGCTCCACTTTTTCTCCATTTTTCCCGCCCCGCTCCCTTCCCCCTTCTCCATTCTCGACGAATCTCCTTTTTCCTCTCTCTGCTCTCTCATCTCTTCCAGCAGCGTCAGTAATGACGGAGACAGCTCAGCGACCGATGCGTCGCAAAATCGTGAGAAGATGTCGAGGGAGAGTGGTGGAGGTTTGCTGTCCCCTAACACCCCCCTTGAAGCCTGGGTTCATTTCGATCAATATATTGAAAACAGGTCCACACGGTCTCCTTCCGCAATGGGTCTGTTGCGTACTTTTACTACATCAATATAACTCATAGTTTCTAACGTAAAATTCGGCGAAAATAACGATGTACACATTAAACAAATTTAAAATCTACTCATTAACTCAGAAAATACCTTCCATTTTAAACAACCCGCGCTACACTAGACACTATATCACCGACTTTTAACTGCATATATGGAACCATCTCGTTCATGTAAACATGAACAGAACTTACAAACATTGGAACGTTTCGTTTAGATGCGTACATTTCTTATATTATTTTGTAATCTTTGATAAACCGAAAAGACCAGACAGCAAATGCAGCTTATATTTCACATATTAAAAAAGAAATTCCATCATTTTGTAGTTACGATGTTGTTTATACACGGCGGTTTCGTCTATGTACGAGGGTGGATTTTAAAGTAAGCCTATTTTTTTTCTCAAAAACTATCAATGCTAGAAAAGAAAACAAACCAGCATTAAAACGTACGTACTTTCAGCTTTCTAACGAGCTTTAGTTTTTCAAATTTGGCCAACGCGTTGTGGAGATATCGTGGATTTTCCCCACCCGTCTCTCCTTCAAACGTGCCCACCTTTTCACGCGCTATAGAAAACTGCGAGTTTCGGCAGGCGATACGCTTATTATCTCCGGATCAGACATCTCAATAACACCTGAATGCATGTTTTTTACTAAATAGACTACTCTTCTACTGATAAAATGATTCAATTTGTATCGATCTTCAAACTTTCGGTCAGTACTGAAAGTGCAATCATCATGAATTGAAACTGGATTAACAGCTTGCGCCAAAACCTGGTTGAGGAGTATAGGGAAAGAATTTTACGACGGCTGTACACAGAAATTGTTGCACCGATATAAAAAAAATTCAAGAATCTAGCGGGTGACTATGTCAAAAAATGAAGTGAGATGCCTCACAACAATGTTATAACTTGTTTCAATAAAATAATAGCTCTATTTTACTTTTTCAAAGTCTTAAACTCATGTTTTCTGTGAGGCTAAAAAGGTGGGCACGTTTGAAGGAGAGACGGGTGTGGAAAATCCACGATATCTCTGCAACGCATAATCCAAATTTGAAAAACTGTAGCTCGTTAAAAAGCTGAGAGTACGTACGTTCCAATTCTGGGTCTGTTTTTTTCTAACATTAATAGTTCCCGAGAAAAAAAATAGGTAAACTTACTTTAAAATCCACCATCGTAGTAGTTTGTCGGTGCAAATAGTGTATAGTGTAGCGCGGGCTGTTTGAAATTGAAGTGATTTCCTGAGTTAACGAGTGGATTTTGAACGTTTTTAATGTGCGCATCGTTATTTCCACCGAATTTTACATGAGAATCAAGGTTCTATATTGCTGTAGCAAAAGTATGCAACAGACCCATTAATTTTTTTTTTTTTTTTTTTTTTTTTTTTTTTACGAGAGCATTCCAAAGTGATGAGTGCCCCCCCCCCCCAACTTTTGAGTCTTTACATTGTGTTTTTCTAGCATTCAGCAACACCGCCATAGAGTGATGATGATAGGTTTTGAAGTCATACAGCTGTTGCGATGATTTTTTTCTCACACTCAACGATAACTTTTGTTTTCTTCCATCCTTAATTACTTCGTGAAAGTTTATTCGTTCGTTTCCTTTTCAAAAAATTCAATCATTTAGACATGGGTTCGTCCTTGATTCGTTAAAAATTCCCTCGGATTACTTTTGAAATACGATTCAAAAAATGTGTGAATCCCGAGTACTTACTCTTGGGACGGGACTCGAGTGTACTATCCTGTTTGCCCGCAGCTCTGGCCTAAATGCTATAGGTGTTTCATGTACACATCTTTTTCTCTTCAGGATAAAAAGGAGGCCAGAAAATATAGCTGGTGGTCGGGGTAGGAGTTGGAAAAACTGCGCGAAAGAGTTAATACGTGTTGTAGAGGACGGTAGGGAAAGGGATCGTGGGGGGGGGGGGGGTTCCAAAGTTTGCTTTTCTACTAAATTGTTCATTTGGCTGACGACGACGACTATACTACGAGATTCCTGCTCTTTCTCCTGAGCCTCGAATCTTGGCACAGAGCCTGAATTAGAATCATAGACGAAATGAATAAAAGGAGGGGGCAAAGGTAGGGTAGAAGCAAAAGGGCAGAGTGGCGAAGAGGAGGGGGGAAGGAGGAAGGGGAGGGGAGGGGAGGGGCATGAAGAGCGGGCAAAAAGAACGGCACAACGAATAATTACTTATCGCCCCTCAGATTTTCGGAGGTCGGACGCCGTAAGTTGAGGGACTGTGCGGAAAAAGTTTAATATTTGTATTTAAAGAGAAAATTCAGCGCTCCCGCCTATAAAACGTTTGACTGGACGAACGCTGAAGACTGTGGCACAGCCATATATATATAGGATCTCTTCCATCATTCTCATTTCCCACTTGAATGCATGAGTCTAAGAAGGATAGGAAGAGGCGGCTTCGCGCCCCCTTTTCTACACTCGTCTAACATTCGTGTTTCAATGGAGTAAAGAGAAAGATAGAGAATTTCTCTCCTTGAATGCGCTATAGTGAGGGAGTATACGAGTAGTTTATTTTCGTAATTGGTCTGCTGTGAAACTTTGACTTTCAAATCGTTTCTCTCAATAAATGGAAGTACCTAAAAAAGAGGTCCCTCTATCTTCTCCGCAGTTTCCATCCCAGCCACGCCCGCCCACCCCCCGTGTCTTTGGTCCTTTTTGAAAGTCCATGTATATCTAGATAGCCTTTTCGCGCCTTCTTTGCCGAGGAAACTTTCCCGTCAAAACAAAGCGAATTCTTTTTAATGTTTTTTTTTTTTCCCTGTAAGAAACTCGTCTTGCTTCTTGAGCCGGATTCAACGTTGCATAACGCGTTGCTACAATGGCGGCTCGTGCTATTTGGCAACAATGACCGCCCTTCCTAGGAATCAATGTTCCAGTGGCGGCTCGTGCAATTTGGCAACTATGCTTGTTTTGCCATTTAAACCTATGCAAAAGTATCGATAACTTGGGGGTGCATTGCACCTCCTGAAGATCGATTGTTTAACATGGGTTTAAATGGAGGGATTGCGTTGTTGCCACATTGCACGAGCCGCCACTGCAATGTTCAGCAATCGGTTGTTGTTGAAGCAGCGATTCACTATCGAATCGATTGTTTTACATAGAATCAAATGGAGGTAAAAAACACTGTCGCCAAAGTGCATGAGCCGTCAATGCGTTGCCACATGGAGGAAAAGCACTGTTTAACTAAACCAGAGGCGTCATATCAGGTCTTAACGGGGGGGGGGGGGGGACTGAATCCTTTTCTTTTGCTTCGCATGCATTTAATCCATATGAAAACTCGAGCCCTGGATGACCCTCAAGTTCTTTTGAACTAAAAACTTCGGTGAATTTTCAGGAGAAAATAAAAATCTTGTACGTAAACACTCTTAAACTTAAAAGTTAAAAACCTACACTCCCTAAGGACTATTTTTTTTTTTTTTTCTTTTCATGAAATTTCCAAAATTTCAGGATGTGTCAAACGGCGGCTCCCAAACGGATTCCCTGCTTAGTAAAGAGTCTATGGAACCTAAATCAAGTCCTTTTTTTTCTCAGAAGGGAAAGGAGATTTAAAAAAAAGAGGAGTCGAATGAAAGTTGTTAGCCCTGAATAATCCTAAACAGAGCAGAGGGAGGATAAAAGTGAGGCGGGGCGCAGCAGAGTGTTTTCCGCATGGATTCACGCATATTTACGGCCACCTCGTGCTTCCGTGGAAAATACCGCAACATGCTTCGGGTCGCAATTATAATCTTGGTGATGTTTAAAAGTTATTTTCACTCAATCAATTTTTTATCGAGTGTATGTTGAGCGGTTCGCTACTGCGCGGGGGACCGAGAGGTGGTGGGGGGGTTTGCATCAATGCACCAAATGCACCGACGCATCATCCGTTGTGCCATGTATCGTATGGTGTATCGCCGGTGGCCGAGCGAATAATAATTAAGGGGTTTTTAGAGGGAGAGTAGAAATCGCAATTACAATTAATGAATGCAAGCTACATTTTGGTAACTGGGGCTTATTGGTCGCGGGGCGCGGGGGATGATTGGAGGGGGGTGGTGACGGAAAGCAAGGGAGAAGGAGGGAGGGAGGGATGATGCAGTAACCGCGTAGTGATGCCATGGTCGCACGATGCCCAGTCCAAATTCCCATGTCCTTTTCAGTTTGATTTTCACTGGGTATTGATTTAATAATCCGTCGTGGAGGTTTTGGGTTTAGGAGGGGTTTTCTCCTATGCCCAGCCTTAACTTGGCTGTGGCACAAACCCCAACGCAGAGCGGTCTTCCTCTCATTTTCGCCTATTCCAAGTTCACCTCAGCATCGCGTGGTTGCCAATTCCACAAGCCAAGCTCAAAATGTTCAAGGAAAATGAAAAATTAATATGCAAGCGTAAAATGGCTAACATTTTTGAGTTCGGCAGCTTTAGGTTTCGAACGAATGCGAAGTTGACCGCACTATCACATCAAATGCAATTTTTACGATTAGGTTAGGTCGAAAAGCAAAATCCGAGGTGGATGAAAATTTTGATTCCAAGAGTGTTTGCACTAATATTTCAAGGCCTTTTTCGTCGGATCTCGTACCTTTTATTTTCACAACTGCCAAGTTTACGGTATCATGCTGACGGGATAAATTAAAATAAAAATAATTTCATTAAATTTAATGCACAGTATCATTTTTGAGGTCCGTGAAGTTATTTACCGACTTGAAATCCCTAATCATTTGAGACATGCACCAACGTTTTAAGTGCTGGAGGTGCGGTAATGGGCGAGATTTTAGATTTTCCGAACCGCCTTTGCTTCCATTCATTTACTGTGTGAGTAGGGAATAAGCAAGAGTTCAAATTTTCAGCATCGTCTTTGCTGCCTTAGAAGTAATCCCAAACAAACCACAAGCATGCTAGAAGAGTACTATAGTTACGCTGAAAATGCACGACTTATCTTGTTTCTGTCAATTTTTACCTCTGGCCAGTTATGTTGTTAGCTGCCTCTGCCGGTATATTTTTTTGCGAATTACTCGCAAATGCATACTAATAAATAATTATTGAATAACTTCTAATTGTAAGTACTAATGGGGCAGTTGCAAGGGTCTGAAATGTTGTGTTTTTTATACAGAAAATGATAGTATTTGATGAGCTGAGAACAATGGTGCCTTTGGTTTTTTTCCGAAGTGTCCCCGTTTCTGAGATACACACGTGTCAAGTTGTAAGAAATCGTGGGCGTAGTGACGTCACTACGTGGAATTCTCATTTAAAACAACGTATTTCGGGCCAAAATCTCATCTCCAGAACAATGGGACTTGAGGAGAAACCAAAGGCATCTTCGCTCTTAGCTCAGCAAGTACTGTCATTTTCTTTATAAAAAACACAGCATTTCAGACCCTTGCAACTGCCCCATTAATCACTAAACTGTAATAATACATGTCTCATAATTAGTGTTTCAAGGAGTCAGGTCAGCTTTTTTTTTACGGGCCTCAATTTTTTTACAATACGTATTTCATTCTTACCATTTTTAAAGATTCATATCCGCACGCAGTCTTGGTATTTTTTTGGTTTTACCTTCTGACCATTCACACGGAAATCGTTAATAGCCCACCATTTTTATAATCACAAATCGGCAACATAGCGATGAACAAGCAACCTGCGAGTGCCGACCGAAATAATCTCTCGAGGCTTTGCTGGAAATTTATCACAAGTCCGGGCAATGACTGCACTTCAACCGACCGTCATTTTCACCACTTGCAAGCCGCACTGGAGGCGATAGATACACGCTGAAAAAACTTGCATTCTAGTCATTTGACTCAGCGAGTTGATACTAAAACTTAAGTATTCTTTTAACTCCTGATGAAATCATCAACTTTTTTTAATATTATGATTATTTTTTTCAATTTTTTTTTTTTTTTTTTTTTTTTTTTTTTTTTTTTTTTTTACGAAACCGCTTATTCTTCGGACTCTCTGGAAGAAAAAGACTCTGATGAATAGAAATATGCCCCGATGGCCAATACTAACAATCTGAGTTGCTGCATGTATAATTATGTGTGTTTTGAAGATGATACAACTTTTCGTACAGTCAGGATATGGTGTGATATGACGCTAGATTGAAGGCGACCTAATATTACTTTTTTCAAGGTGGAGCTTGCAAGTTCGCTCCTCTCTGACAAGGGAAGGCTCAGAAGTCGCCGCCTCCGATTTTGAATACAATTACACGAAAATGTAGCTAAAGTAAAACTATTAGACCCGTGTTTCTCACTTTTTGCCAATGGGCCTTCCTAAAGCGTCAGGAATTTTTTGAAAGTTGCCGAAATTCACAGAAATATTTGGAACGCTCTCCGCTCGGGTTTTATACGTGAATTTCGGCAACTTTAAAAAAATTACTGACGCTTTAGGAAGGCCCATTGGCAAAAAGTGAGAAACACGTGTCTAATAGTTTTACTTTAGCTACATTTTCGTGCAATTGTTTTCAAAATCGGAGGCGGCGACTTCTAAGCCTCCCCTTGTGAGTCACAATACAGTTTTCTGACTAAGATACTGGAACGTGTAGCGTAGGTCCACCTTCCCCTTTACAGCTTCCATAATGACAAATTACCCCTAAAACGCGCATACACGGATCATTGTGTTCCTCGTGTTTGGCACTAGATTTGATCGAATGCGTTTTACGGCAATAGTATCGTACTTCACCGTGTGTAAGTGAAACTTTGGTCAAATACAATAAATCATGTGTGCAACAAGATAATATTACTGCGAAACACGATACACATATATCGCTAAACACGAGAATCATAATGATCCGTGCTAACGATGATTTTACAGTACTTATTCTCTCGTAGTGCACCCAAAAATAACGTACACGGCTCAAAGAAATTGCGTCGACGCGTCCCACACCACCGTCTGTTTAGGTGCAAAACCACGTATCCACAAACTATACCAACTTTTAATGACTGCGCGGAATAACACATCATCGATCCAAAGGTGCGTTCAGCAATTTTTCTTCTCTCTTTCCACCCATTTAAACGCATGTGCTAGACAGGGGCGGCATTTCAATTTTATTTGGGGTGGGGGGGGGGGGCAAAGTCTGATCCGACCACCAAAAAAAGGGTCTGATCTGACGACCAAAAACAAAAAAGTCTTACCAGTGAAAGAAGAATTAGTGTAAGTCGGGGTATAGCGCCGCTCCTTCGTTTTGTCAAAAGTATCGATTATTTTATAAATCGGGACTATTCAAGACATTTTGACCCGTGATTAAAATCCTGATTGCCCCCCCCCCCAAACGACGCCCATGGTGCTGGAAAAGGATGGAGAGAGAGAGAGAGAGAGAGAGAGAGAGAGAGAGAGAGAGAGAGAGAGAGAGAGAGAGAGAGAGAGAGAGAGAGAGAGAGAGAGAGAGAGAACTAAGAATTCCTGGAGTCGCCTCTGAATCGATTTAATATTGATTTGAAATGGAAATGAGAGCATTGTTTGTTTGATTTTCACTAACGTGGTTTCCCACTTGGGCCATCCATATGTTCCTTTCCTGCTTCTCCTCACTCTCCGGTAGACTGTAAAACCTTTGAAGAGTAGTCCATTGGATCCCATACAGCGCTCACCTCACACCTCGTACATTTATGAAGCTACAATAAATAATTATGTAAATGAGATATAGCTTTGAAATGTTTTAATTTGAACTAACTTTCCGAGTCGTCCCTCTATTTGTGTAAATCTCAACTAGAGCGGTTTAGTCGATTTTCAATCCGAATGGGTCTGTTGCAAACTTTTGCTACAGCGATTAAGAGAGTTTAACTTAATGTAAAATTGCCTGAAAATTCCATTGGTGGCATCAGAAAGTCATAAAATGCAATAATAAACTCACAAGAGGCGTTTAATAAAATCCAAGATGGCGAAGAAATATCGAGCAATTTGAATGTATGCACCACGAACATCCAATGATAGCCAACCTCACAATATCGATCACAACCAATCACAACGTAAACAAACACATAACCTCTACCTCCAGTGAGGTTGTCAAAGTTGGCCATCCTTGAATGTTCGTGGTGCATGTATACAAATTGCTCGATATTTCTCCGCCATCTTGGATTTCATTAAACGCCTCTTGTGAGTTTATTATTGCACTTTATGACTTTCTGATGCCACCAATGAACTTTTCAAGCGATTTTACATTCGTTTAAACACTCCTAATCGTTGTAGTAAAAGTTTGCAACAGACCCATTGCATCCTTTCTCTGCGTAGCCTATTATAATTAAGTATTTTTTTTTTTGTTCAAAACGCAGTTAAATATTCAATTGCTTCTTGGCAAAATGTCATAACCATTTAACTTTTTAGGCGAGTATATCTCCATTCTATTAATTTATATGGCAATTCCTAATTCCTATTTATTGCTTCTTTACTTATACATTAATTTATATAATGCGTCAGGTTCTGAGTTTGAGTTATTTTCTTGAGGCTCTAAATTGTATGCCCTATTATTTAGAAGAATGCATATCCTACTGCCTATACAGCCGTAGAAAATTACGCTTTCTACATGTAATGTACTAAAGTTTACGAAACTGATTTTGAAGCTTAATCGCTCGTAAATCAATCGAATTAAGTACTCGCGGATCATGTCCTGACCATTCGTATTCAGGTAATCCTTCTTGTGAGACCGCCTTTTTATGATTCAAAGAATATGGCTGTTTATAACATGTCAAATTACTTTCTAATCAACAGAGCTGCGGGTTACGAATCCAAGCAGGGTAAGGATTTTTTATTTTTTAGTTTTCTATGGAGCACTTACCATAAAAGTAAGTGTGCTTGAGAGAATCCCTCCTTGCGACACCTTCAGTTCTAATGCATATTTCATATGGTTTCTCATAAAATATCTTTTGCATCCCTGGAATATTATCAATGAAATATTTTAACAAATTTAAAAAATTCGCGGGGCATGCCTCGACACGGAGAAAAATGTCTGGTTGAAATTGCGGAACGTGTTATTAATAATGGGATAAAAAAAAAATTCCTTTTAAAATAATAATAAGAATTCTTATTGATCCAACGATTCTTTCTTGTTATCAGAACGTTCAATTGGACCAATGTTGAATCAATAAGGATTCTTATTATTTCAAAGGATTTTTTTTTTTTACCTCAATTTCTTAATACGTTCCGTAATTTCAATCAGAAATTTTTCACCGTGGACGTCAACGCGGTAATATACTGTTGCTATATACAAATAAAAGGCATGTTGCTCCGCCTTTTAAATGTAGGGCGCGGGGTCACCTTTAATATTGAGTTATTTAACCCCGTGATATTATGTGTGCGAATCTAACCTGAGCATATTTCTTAGAAGCTATAGTGACGTTCCAAATTCCAAGGAATATTTGAAGCCTTTCCGGATCAAAGCTCTATCATCTATCTCGATCGATATAGCGATGGATGTAGGCCTCAACAGTCAACAGATGATCAAATTGGAAACTTAAAATGTCTTTCAAGAGGACATTCGATGCGATAGGTGCAAACCATCCACCATACCACAGGTTTGCGGCCAGTGTCGGATCAAGAAACTTCGGGGGGGGGGGGGGGGGAGGGAGGGGGAGGGGGGAGTGGTGAGAGGAGGGAGGGAGGGGGGAGGGGAGGGAGGGAGGGAGAGGGGAGGGAGGGGGAGGGGAGGGAGGGGGAGGGGAGGGAGGGGGAGGGGTACACACATGAATTTTTAAATTTCAAGGGTTGCGGTAAGAAATGTTGGACTCTTTTCTGTTGAAAAAAAGGCAATATTTGAGGCTGAGGGGGAGGGGGGCACATGCCCCGTGCCCCACTCGGTAGATCCGCCACTGTTGGCGGCCCACAATCATTTGACAGTCATCACTTTTGTCAGCAGTGGCGTAGCCAAGGGGGGGGGGGGCCATGACACCAAAATTTGTCCTTAAAAAAAAGGCCATTTTTTGCGTTTTCAGACAAATTTTACCAAATTAGTATCTTTGGACCCCCCCCCCATGACAATTTTCGGACCCCGGACTCCCCCTTGAAAAATTCCTGGCTACGCCACTGTTTGTCAGGGACCATCATCAATCACTTCTCAACCTCATACTCGAAGTTTTCAAAGTTTTGACGTCATATGACCGTTAATTTGCAAATATTTGAAAATGCCATGAATTTTACGCATCAGTAGCTACCTAATTTTCTTGAGAGGGGGAAGGGGGGTCCGCAAGATGTCTTGAGAATGGTCAAAAGTTCAAAATGTGTCCAAATTCCCCCCAAAAAAAAAAAAAAAAAAAAAAATTGAAGGGGGAAAGGGGTCCAGATCTACTGAACTCCCCCCCCCCCTTGGCTACACCACTGCAGGCAAAGATCACCAAATACCCACTTGAATGCTATTTTGAGGATTTAACTTGATCGTTTGTGGAGGCCTTGTCGTTATGAGGGGTCTGTAAGATCCACTGAACATAGAAATAATATGTTGAGATGAGTCTCTGTTTGTCTCTGACCAGTTTGAAATTTTCGAAGACCTCGTTTAGCCAATTCAAAATCGCAACAGTTGAATGAGTGGAGTGATACCCTCTCATGGTCTTTTCGTACGTACTAATCATTATATTTTGGTTGTAACTCTCTCCGAGGCGGGCGCGGGCGCAGGGCGGTCGGGTCGAGGGGGACAGAAATATTAAACCGAAGGTGTCACTGATCCGCTAATAAGGAAACAGCTGCCCATCGTGTTCGGTTCACCGTAATCCCTTTTCGCATCCTCTGCAAGATTTTCGACTTCCTCTCGCCTTTTCGACTGCTTCGTGTATAACAGAGCACGTTGGCGTGGGCGGTCCGGAAGACGACCAACAGATCCTCGTGAGATCGCTCGGTCGTCTGTGAAAAAAGAAAAAAAAAATTAAATTCGATGAACTCTCTGTATCGGCAAAGAGTAGATACTGAGATTAGTCGAGTTTTTTTTTTCTTTTTAGATATCGTTTGTCAGTAAATGACTCACTAAAAAAAAAAAAAAGAAATAGTTGATTTAGCATTTTTAATGTTATAAAAGTGGTGACCGAAAAAAAGTAAAAGTTATCATGAGTTATCATATAGTATCAAAGTTTAGAACGTGACCGAAGTTATACATCATGAAAATGGAGCAGTTGCAAAATTTTGAAACAGGCTTATTATCCATAAATGATAGAGGGGTAAAATCGTATGCAAATTACGATGAGAGCACTAAAAATCATAAAATCCAATTCCAAACTCAGAGAAAGCTTTCAAACGCGAGACCATAATGGCGGTACTTACCGCCTTTTACATTGGGTTTCCCGATCTAAATAAGCTCCATCCTCACAAGTTGTTCTCGTGATGCCACACAAGAAGAAGAAGGAGCATACAATTGCCATAAGATTTAGGCGGTAATGACCGCCATTACGGTCTCCCGTTCGAAAGCAATTCATGAGTTTGGGTGTGGATTTCATGATTTTGCAGTGCGCTTATCGTCATTTTTACCAAGGTTCAGTGGCGTAGCCAAGGAGAGGGGGGGGGGGGGGGGGGGGGGGGGTCCAGGGGGTCTGGACCCCCCCCCCCCATGACACCAAAATTTGTCCTAAAAAAAAGGTCATTTTTTGCGTTTTCAGACAAATTTTACCAAATTAGTATCTTTGGACCCCCCCATGACCATTTTCGAACCCCGGACCCCCCCTAGAAAAATTCCTGGCTACGCCACTGCCAAGGTTGTACCCCATAATAAACTATTAATAAGTCTGTGTAGCAAGACTTTGCAACAGCTCCATTACACTATTATTGCCTCCAACAATTTGGCTTAATAGTTCAATAGCTTGGTTCAATTTGTTTGATATTCCTATCATCATTGATTGAGAGATTTTTAAATGTATGTTAGAAAAAATAAGTCACTCAAAACAGACGGTCAATACGTACGATCGACGAATTAAAGATCGTCGCAAGATTTTCGCGAGCTAAGTTTCACCTTCAAGGTTCTGGTTCGTCCACTCTTCATACTCCTCTCATCCTGCAGGTGAGAGGCCAGTGTGGATGGGGCGGGTGGGGCGGTAAAGCCATTGCAGATCAGTCCCACACTCACACACTCATAACCAAAAATGTATGAATATCTTGCGACTATCTTCACTTCGTCGATAGTACACAGATAATCATTTTATTTACTCATAATTAATTATTTATTATTGTGCATGCGCATGGAATGCCTTTTCTTGCAATTAGGGTGGCTTTTTTTTTTTTTTTTTTTTTTTTTTTCATTCTTTTGCAGGAACTGTGCGTTAAGTTAGATGTTTTCGGGTAACGAAAATACACGAAGAAATAAATATTTAGCACTCCCATAAATATATGTATATTTCTTGAAAATATATGCGTCCTGAGAAAGGGAGAGCTTACGACACTTTTCAGAAAAACTTTCTGAAAAAAAATAGGAAGTTCTTTTTGAATTGTTTACCTTGTTTTGTGTACACCGCAAGCAAACTACACATACCACGTCTTCATCTCCATTTTTTTTTTATTATTATTATTATTGGAAGACGATGTCTAAGGCTAAGGGCCTTAAATTTCCACGGCCGGTTCAGTGAATTTTTCCTCTGAGGCTTGTAATTTTTTAGACCCTATAAATAGGTTTTAAAATGGGCAAAAGATCTGAAGACAAAAAACTCCTCGCCAATTCAACTGCCATGTTTTGGAGGCAGGTTTTTTTTTTTTTTTTTTTTTTTGACTCGTGACACTCGCATACTCGCGTGTCTCTCTCAGAAACTACGATAAATTAGAGAGAAAAAAGGTATGGATGAAAGAGTATCCTCTGAGTCAAGCTACCTTTCCTTCTCTCGTTTACCCGCCACCCTTTTTGCACTGAGGGTGGAGCATAACCCGTTTTTTTCTCCCTTTTTTTTAGTTCTAATACGTTTTTAATGACGTTACGAATTGACAGGCTATAACGACAGCTTTCCAGGAATTATTGAAAAATTGTCCGCCTGATAGAGATAAGATAAGCGATGAAAAAAGGCGCCACGTTTTGAAATAAAGGAAATGCTAGGCAGGCACGAGCGCGCATCCAAAAAATGGGGTTTTTGCTACGCCCGAAATCCCTTTTGAAATACGAGCGGTGAGATATCTTTATTTTATGTATCTCACGTCTTTAAATTTTATAAAAGAAAATAAATGGGTAAACATGCTAAAAAATGAGCGCAAAATATAGGTAGTATATGTATAATATACGGTACGATAAAAGGATTTAAATCAAGGGGTAGCTTTAACTCTCACCCCCGGTGTTAACTTAATGTGCTCAGTATTCAATCCTTCCCCTGAAAAGAAGATAATGCCCTCTTTTTCTTTTCTTTTTTTTTTATTCTCTTTTTTTTATCTCCTTAGATATAGGCACACTGTAACAGCAATATGGAGTCTCCCGAGGGTGTCATTAATAAAAAGAATATTTCCATAAAAATTTCCATGAACGTAAGATTGTAAAATTAATAGAAAGCTGTAGCGTCAGTATGCGTCTCGTAAACATAGCTCACTGCAAAAAATAAAAATAAATTATTGATCGAGTATCACTTTAATCTCTGCGCAAAATAAGAACTTCTCTCTTGAGCATTGCAAAAATACCCTTGCCATATCTGTTCTGTGTAATTTATATGAGTGAAGACGCTGGGGAAAACACTGCATTCTCCATCCATTTTCAGCTATCAGTGATAGCTATGCTGTGCTGAAGAGCCCCCAAATAACGTAACTTATACACTAACTTACGTGATGCAAAACTGCTTAGTGTTTACTTCTTTGTACAGCAACATAAATTTTATACCAGATATAAATCGTAAGCATTCACTTGGATCGGAAACTCTATAATCATAGATATTTTAACTTTAAACAGCGCAGGCTTCGCGCTGTAAATTAGCCACATTTATGTAGATCTGAAGCGCTAAAGATATAATGAACGACCGACAAAATTTCACTTCACTGCATCAAAAGTCAAATTGCGTAGACCATTTTATTTCGCTTTACAAATCCAATCAAAATCAATTTTCATATACTTGCGGCTTAATCCTTTTAGGGCCAAGCCCGAGTATACGTTTTGATCCTCTAGTCTATTTCACATTGTTTCAGTCTCCTTTCCGGCTATACGTGATAATCGATTAAAAATACTTACAAGATAAGGTTTCTTCCGGCGCCTTCATTGTATGGTATAGACAATTCCAACTCCTCCGAGTACGGACAGTTAAAGAACCTCTATATAAAAACCGAAGAGTGGCTTCGTTTCGAACTATAACCTGGCCCTTAGAGCTAGGGCTAAATGAATATGCGTATATATACTTTCGCGCATTGCCGCTATTTTTGTCCAAAATTTGCGTAGCTAACATATAACACATGTGGGATAGACATTTGGCAACCAGTGCAGAGAGGCTATACCTTCAGTGAAACCACCTTAGTTTTGAGCCCCAAGATTTCTTAAAATTTGTCATTTTCCCAGAACTATATATCGATGCGTGCTATAACCGAAAGAAATCAAATTGTGAGAATCAAAAGGAGTAGCATATTGCAGAAAACTCTGGGTCGGGTAACCGCAGGAAAAACGGAAAAATCAAATTAAGATAATCATAGGATAACGTGTTCAAAGTCGTATACCTCTCATTTAATGAGGAGCCAGGGAGTGGCAAAGGGTGTGATTTTAGGGGAAACTCTTGTCCACCATGTAGTTGACCCCTATAGAGATTACGAATCAATCCACACACAGTAACTAAGTGAATGCCAAATATGGTTTCTGTCTAAGAAAACACGTGATGTTGATGATGGACGATGGTTCATAGTTTGAAAAAATTACAGAATATAGTTGAAGAGATGGAAAAATTACGTGTGGGTATAAGGGTGGAGGAGGGAGGAGGGAGGAGGGAGGAGGGAGGAGGGAGGAGGGAGGAGGGAGGAGGGAGGAGGGAGGAGGGAGGAGGGAGGAGGGAGGAGGGAGGAGGGAGGAGGGAGGAGGGAGGAGGAGGAGGGAGGAGGGAGGAGGAGGAGGGAGGAGGGAGGAGGGAGGAGGGGAGGAGGGGGAGGAGGGAGGAGGGAGGGGGGAGGAGGGAGGGGGGAGGAGGGAGGAGGGAGGAGGGAGGAGGGAGGAGGGAGCAGTGGCGGCTCGTGCATTGCGGCAGCACTGTTTTTCCTCTATTTGATTTCATGTTAAACAATCGATTGGATAGTGAAGCGCTGCTTCGTCAACAATCGATTGTTTTAGATAGATTCAAATGGAGGCAACATATTTTTGCCTCAAATCACACGACCCGCCACTAGAAGAGAGTTTAAAGGGCGAGGACATTATGTAATCGAATTCTGTTGCCTTTGTTTCAATGGGGCAGTTGCAAGGGTCTGAAAAAGTGTGTTTTTATAAAGAAAATTATAGTACTTGATGAGCTGAGAACAATGGAGTCTTTGGTTTTGTCTCAAGTGTCCTGGTTTTGGAGATACGCACGCGTAAAGTTGTAAAAAATCATGTGCGTAGTGACGTCACTACGCGGAACTCATATTTATAAAACAATGTATTTTGGGTCAAAATCTCATCTCTGGAACAATGGGACTTAATTGGAAACCAAATGCATCCTTGAACTCAGCTCATCAAGTACTTTCAATCTATTTATAAAAAATCACGACATTTCAGACCCTTGCAACTGCCCCATTGATCGAACAGATATCGAATCCAGATAGTCAGCGAGTCAGCTCACGAAGAGACTGGAAAGTTTCAAGACACGAGGATCCAACTTTAATTGAGTCGGTTAGTTTTTATAGGACGTGACCATAGCATTATCGTTAATCGGGTTATCAGTGTAATTAATATTATCGCGCTTATCGAAGTTTTATTACTTATCAATTGTGTGATTGATTCGCGGCAGTCCGCGTCTGTTCGTCCGTTCATCGCGTTCGCCCTGCAATCCTCATAATTGTAATTTGCCACTTTACTCTGGGATCCGCAGCAGTTAAATGCTGTTGGGTGCGGGAAGGAGAGGATGTTTGGTGGGGGGGGGGGGGGGGTGTTGCAGGTTCCTTGGAGCTCCAGCGCATCGCTTAAAGTTCAACGCGTCCGAGGTCTATCGGCTTATCGAATCCAAATTTTAAGGAGATAACCACCACATCAACACCTTCTTTTTCTTTTGCGGTATAAAAATTAAATTAATCAGCTAATTGTGGCCCCGATGAATGACGAAATTTCTTTTCCTTTCGCAGAAGATGTATTTAACTCTCGCGTCGGTCTCCTTGCCCTATTGTACTGTGGTCTAGGATCAGGGCTGCCGTTTTGCGTATAATCAATGCTATTTTTCAATTCACCGATGATTCCATCGGCTGAGAAAAGATTACACAGTTCAGTTCAGAGCATAACTGTAATAAACTAAAATACTCGCATCTGTAATCTTTCCTCAACCGGTGGAGTCGTCGATGACTTTAAAAAACTTGCGGATATTTTAATTAATCAACGGAGTTTCCACCGATTAAGGAAAGATTACAGATCAGAGTACTTTCGTGCATTACAGTCATACACTGAACTGAACTGTGTAATCTTTTCTCAACCGGTAGAATCATCGGTGAATAGAAAAATAGCATTGATTATACGCAAAACGGCAGCCCTGTCTAGGATCGCCAAGAAGTCAGCGGCGGCTCCTGCAATTTGGCAATAATGTTTTCCCTCCATTTGACTCACTGCAAAATAATCGATTCGATAGTGGAGCCACGCTTCACCTGCAATCGATTGTTTTTCATAGATTCAAATGCAGGGAAAACCTTGTTGCCAGATTGCACGAGCCGCCACTGCAAGAAGTGGCCAAAAATCAGAAAATAATCTCATCAACATATTTATAAATTTTCGAGACCAATTTTAATCACAGAGCAGAGGCGCGTAGCGTGCAATTTGGCAACGTTGTATTGTATCCATTTAAACCCATTAAAAGGATCGTACTATTGGGTGTTCGGTGAACACCTTCGCATTCGACCTTTTCCATGGGTTTAAATGGAGACATTGCAACGTTTGCCAAATTGAACGCTACGCTACTGTCACAGAGAACATTTCTCATAAGTGATTTAAACCTTGAAATGCGTTTCTGATAAGTTTCAAGCTAAGTTTAGATAGACTGTTTTAGTAGAGCGATATATCGTATCGATTACCGTCCGAGGGCCTCTGGTTCCAAACAAACTCTGGTTCAATGTAATTTCCCCATAAGCGAACTTTTGAACGGAAATTTAGGGTATTAAATCAAACAATAAATGCGACCTTCTTGCGATTATGAATTCTACGTCCTCGAAAATGCTTAATTATGCCTGGTTCCTTGACTAAAACTGCCGAAATCAATAAGATATTACATATTAAATGTTGCATTTGTAGGTTAGAATCGCCAGAAATCCCGCCAATTCCACAACAACAACAATAACATTTGGGGGATTCCAACCTCCAAACGCATCGTTTAATCTGCAATATCTTGTTGATTTTGGCAGTTTTACGGGTGGAACCAGGCAAAATTAAGCATTTTCGAGGACGTAGAATTCATAATCGCAAAAAGGTCGCATTAATTGTTTGATTTAATAGTCTAAATTTCCGTTCAAAAATCCGCTTATGGGGAAAATGCATTGAATCAGAGTTTGTTTGGAACCAGAGGCCCTCGGACGGCAATCGATACGATATATCGCTCTACTAAAACAGTCTATTGTCAATACGATGATTTTTGATAACTTTTTTTCCACTGATATTTGGCTACTTTTTTTTTCGGTCTCCGACCGTAGCGTAGTGCAGTGTAACAAGCAGCATAACCTGTATATAGGTTCAGCGTCTCGCAATGCATGTGCATTGTGGAGTGTGCATCGGTTTTGTCCAATCCTGAAGAATCCGTTCGAATGTGAATAACCAACGAGAGTTACGCTGACAAAACTGCTTGCTTATTTCTAACACTTTTCTTATACCGAGCGAGTTGCCTCATTTTGACGTCATTGCCGATCGTAAAGTGATTATGAGCAACTATGTAGATTGTATGTAATCATAGACAAAGGATAGTTGATTATCTCGCCTGATTAAAAGAATAATTACAGTTATTAAAATTGCATGAACTATGTACTTGAGGAGTCAAGATTAGCATACTAATGCCTGAATTAAAGAATCACCTTCTATGAATTATAATGAATTTTATTGAAAAATGTTCATGAAAGCTTACATTGTGTACATTGTAATGGTCGATAAAATTTCGTTATACTGTGGCCGCTTCTTCTTCATCTTCTTCTTTTCCAAAGCTATGCTAGGCAAAACAATAAACATCGTAAGTGATAACAAAGGACCGATGGCAGGAAAATAAATTATTTCGCTCACTTATTCTTTATATGCTGCGGTACTATTGGGCTAATATAGGACGATTTTAACTTTTCGTTTGTTCAAATTGAAATAAGATTCGATTAGAATTAGATGGTTGTACGCGATTTAATAGGTATAAAGAGCGCATAGTTTTTCGAGTCACCTGAAAATCTAGAAAATTGTGCATGCGGTGTTCGCCTTGAGGGAGGATGATATGATGTCAGGTTTGCAGTGAAATTCAGGGTTCTTTCATAGTTTGATCAACCAAAAGAAACCAGCTCGTAGAAGCTTGGTGCATTTTTTAGTGGGATGGTACTCAGCTGCGTCTCGAGCAAAAAGGCAACAATGAACAATGGATTTTCCCCATTCAGATACACATACATTCAGACCCATGTAAAATAATCGATTTTTAAATAAACAATTTGTCTCTCCTATACATATGTATAATTAATTGATGTTTTACAGGGGTTTACAAAAAGAAAAGAAGAAAAAAAAGAATTAAAATCACAGTTTTCAAATTGCATTCGAGTGACCAGTGGGATAGGAGTATCATGTACCCCTATCATCACAAATTTGTTTTCATCGTCAATACCCGGCAAATCTTAAGGGACCAAAAATCACTGGCACTCATACCAGTACATCTCAAGGACAATTTTTCGTACGGTCGTAAATGGTTGCGATGGTGTGAGTTATCGATGAACGGTACACATAGAATATACGCATCAACTTATCTCAGATTTCTTAACACTAGCGCTAAACGTTGGTGCTTTCGGCTCGGAGTCCCGTCCCATCCAAAGACTTCTAACACTATCTAGACCTGACATATGGTCAGCTCCTTAGGGCAGATTGGGTATGCAACCCGTTGGTCAGATTGGTGCACCGCGGCCGAGATTTACATTGAAGTAAATGGGAAAATAACGATTTTTAAAAATTCATAAAAAATAGTAAAAAAAATATATGTAAACCTATTGAATAGGGTACCGTTCGAAATCTTTGGTCCCATCGCACTATGGTTTGAGATCGTCAAAAAGTGGCCAAAAATCAGAAAGAGGTTTTATCGTTAATTTATTATTTATCAACTTTTAAGATCAATTTTAATCACAGAAAACACTTTTAACGAGTTATTTAAACCTAGGAATACCACTGGAAATTTTTAAGTAGGGCTTAAAAGGTCGAAAACGATGACTTTTGATGACTTTTTTCCTCTGATTTTTGGCCCCTTTTTTTCGATCTCAGACCATAGTGCATCGCCCATAGTGGCTCCTTTCTCCGCATTAAGGTTCGGACCCGAACTTTTGCAGGACAAATTCTTTTAAGGTTGTGGAAAATTCTGGGGTTCGTCATAAAAGATCGTCCGTGACGGTCATTAGAGTCCCTATATACTATGAGAGTTGCGACAAGACTCTCAAAATGAAGAAAAAGAAGCGGATCAATGGAGCCCCAAGAGGCAAATTGCAAATGGCGGATGGCCATTTGTCTCTGCGCTGTTGCCACTATTTCACTATCTAGGTAACCTAGGTTCAGATTCTCGACAATAAAGGTCATTATTGAAAGAGATAATGTTCGCCGTAGTAAAATTCAAGCAGCGGAAAAATTCACAAACATTACCGCGGTCACTGTTACTTCAAATGTGTAATGAAAGCGAGTTCGCGAAAAGTAAACAAACCCTCCGCCATTTGCATTTTGCCTCTTGGAGCTTTCTTGACAGCCTAAATCTGAGAGCCAATCAGAAATGGATTCAGCAATGGCGCAACTCTCATAGTATCTAGGGACTCTAATGGTCACAACCCCCTCCTACTCGCCGCACCCAGGTTTGGACTCGAACTTTTGATTTTGGTGTTAATGGTACGGGTACATTGCACCTTTTTTTTTTTTTTTTTTTTTTTTTTTTTTTTTTTTTTTGGCCTCTCTCTTTTTACTTTCTCACTCTAATGAAATTAGAAAAATTGAGAAAGTATTGCGATGGCGCAGAGATTTTCAAGGTATTTTGTTGCGATAGTTGGCCTCTCACGACTAAGTCAATCATGATTTTTACGAAATAATGGCCTCTCATCATGTCTAATACCATCAGAAAGAACATACTTCAATCATATTCCCATATTTCTTAACCCTTTCTAACTTAGAGACATTTATGCAAAAAAAATCTGTGGCGTCTGTCCGTCAGTCAGTCCGTCAGTCCGTCAGTCCGTCCGTAACCTCCCATAACTTTTGAAATATTGGTCCTTATGCTTCCAGATTTTGCACAGCTATTGCTTTTTAGATTCCCCAGAGGCACTTTTTTTGTTTTTTGAAATTTCAACTTTTAGGTTAGTTATGGGGAAAAAATGATTTCCATTGAAATCAATGGTAAAATGGGTAAAAATGGGTAAAACTGGAATAATTCAAGTTTGGCCCAATCAATTTTGATAAAAATTAGCAAAAAAAATCTACATTCTGCCTACTATAAAATAAACCACACATAGTAACAATATTCAACCCTTAAAACCGTTTTAAAAAATCAAAATAAGTGCGCTCGAGCCAAAAAATGGAATTATCGTGAGAAATTAATCTTTTTACTTGGAGTCAATCAAGTATGGCTCGATGAATTTTGATAAAACTTTTGTACACACAATTCACTATCAAAATACTAACATATTTTGCTTTCTTAGTCACCACACACAACCGAAAAAACCCTTTTTCAAGAGGCAATATAGGTGCGATTGAGAAAAAAATATGGGAATATAAGCAAGTAAAAACATATTCCTATTAATTGGGATAGTTCAGGTTTGGTCCAGTGAATATAGATGAAAACTGGCAAATACAATCTACAATTAGTCTACAAAAGAAAGCATCTCTTACAGTTACAATATACAACCCTTAAGACAGTTTAAAAATCAAAATAGAGTGTTGGACCCAAAAAAAAAGAATTAAATAAAGTGAGGAATTAATGTTAAAACTTGGAGTCAATCATTAATGGGATGAATTTTGATGAAACTTTGCACAAACATAACATGTTACCAACCCATTAAAATATTTCTCTCATACAGTCATCATGAAAAACCTTCAAGACTGTTTCAATATAGGTGCGATCGAGCAAAAATCTTTTAAACTAAGCCAATAAAAAGACAAAAATAATATTTGGAATAAGTAATTCAAGCATGACTCAATTAAGTTTGATGAATATTAAAACAAAAAGTTTGCAATCTGCCTAGGCATAATTTTTTTTCCATGTATAGCTACAATAAACAACTCTTAAGTCTGATACCGTTTAAAGGCAATGTAGGTTCCATCAAACCAAAAAAAGAACGTATAAGGAAAATTAAACGAATAAAGAAGAGTCAATCAAATGGCTGGATGAATTTTGTTGACATTTTTTTGAAATTTTGTGTACGCAGTCTACAAACAAAGTACATCTTTGGAGGAAGATTTAATCTGCTAAACTAAAAAATTATTTTGAAGATCCACCGTTTGAAAGAAGGAACCAAAAATTGTATTCATTGGAGTAAATGCAAGAATCAAATCGATTTTGACAACCTATAAAAACTAAGGAAAAAAAGAAACTCCAACAAATAGTATGAATGCAACTTAAAGAATATGAACTTATTGGAATCTGGAATTAATCTAAAACTTGTTGAAAACAACATCAGATTAGAATTTAGGGATCTCAATTAGCCTTCAATTGATGAAGTAGGCAACTATTCGTACAGCTTCGCTACAGATTTGCTAACTCTTCGGATTGAAGGGAGAATTATTTCTAAGAGGTGAAAATATTTAATAAATATTTGCGGGTCTGGTGGTCTCCCCCAGAATTCTAAAAGGGGGTCTGGGGTATCCCCCAGCATTTAAAAGGGGGGTTTGGGGTCTCCCCCAACATTTCAAAGGGGGGTCTGGGGGCCGCTCCCAGATAAAAATGGTGTGAGAAAGTGTTCGTAGGGTATTCCCTACAGTTTATTTTCCCATGTGACTAGTAACATTTGAGAATGTTTTGCACAAAAAAAAGTTAATTATTGTTCTTTTTCTCTATTTAGCCCTTATTACGGGTTGGGTGCACTCTAACAGATTTTTAACAATGTTTTATTTGTTTTTTCATTCTAATTTTAATTTTTTTTTTTTTAATAATTATTTGTTCTTGTTTTGTTTTGTTTTTTTTTTTTTTTTTGTTTTTTTTTTTAATTTTTAATTTTTAATTTTTTTTTTCTACCATCAAACGCAGCGCCGAGTCCACACAGACTTGATGAGTGGAGCAGACCTCTAAATAACTCAAAGGGTTGTTTCAATAGTATTTCTTGATTTCTTTCTTTCTTTATACAATGAGCTTCCTTTAGATTGTCTTTCAACCTAAAAAAGGAGACAAAAATAGAAAGTGTTCAGAGAGGAAAGTCTGCGCGAGTTATTTTCCTTTCCTGGATCCTACACACTTATGGATCTTGATGACTGAAGAAACGAAAGAATCACAGATTTTACAGGGGCTGTACGAATCGGTGCCAGGTCCCTGCACGTCTTATATGGTACTAGCGGGGACAAAGATACCTGGCCAGAGTATGCAACACGCAACACACCTAATACACATGTTGAATGGGATGCTGTGTGTGTATTGCTTATTGCATTCCCTGGCTAGGTATCTTTGTCTCCGCTAGTACATTTTAAGCTTCCGCTCACTCTTTCATTCGAACGGAATGGTGTTGACAATGATGTGATAGTTCCTAAGATAATAATGAAAGCAGAAGAAAGGAGCCCTTTTCTGAGGGTATCCATTATTTCAACGAGTGAATCTTCCCCCCTCCCCCCACAACCCCATCGCCAGAATCTTACAGCCTGCTTTGCATCAAAAGCCGGACGATGCAGTAGCTCGTCTCATTATTGTAAATTATTTTAAAGTAAAAGTATTCGTCGAAAAATGTAACGAAAACAGGGGCACAAGAAGAATGAAGCTTAAGGGAACAAGATAGATAAAGGAGAATAAATAAATAGAGGTAGACAAGAGGAAGAGTGGGAGTGGGAGAAAGAAAGGAACGTAGCCATGCAACCGTAAGACGGATTCTTAATTATTTTTGAGCACTTCAATTCCGAGAGCTTGAGGGTCAGAAGATTTTTTTTAATTAGAATTTTTTTAAAGCTGCAGAATTCTTACCGTTATTATGTCAGCGGGGGTCCTTTTTTTTCATGCAGTTGAAAGCTATAGTTATAATAATAATAAAAAAAAGAAGAAAAACTTTGTCCTTTCATGAAATGAAAAAAATGCGGTCTAGCATTTTAATGTCTCCGCAGTGTGCAACTGAGCACCGTGCACTTATAGAGCTGTGGAGGATGAATGCGCCACCGCCGTGCGCAGTGTTGTCATTTTGGCAACCCCGTTCTTCCCTGATGAAAAATGTACTTTTCAATTAAAATAACGAAGTCAATGAACATGGACAAATTTACACTTTAAATACTATAATATGAATAATTGTTGTAAAACTCTATTTGGGGAGGGGGCGCAGAGGACTTTTTTTGTATGTTTTTCATAAGAAAATATTGCATTGAAACAACTACAAATATCCAATGAGCTATAACTTTAGAGTGGCAGCGGGCTGGTCCACCTTGTGCCACACAGGGTAGAAGGAATCCCGGGAAAAAGCGGAATTCGGACGGCAGATTCCAAGGTTTGAGGTTAAATTTTGTAGGTCGTTCGGAATTTGGCGGGAATTTGGACGGCAGATTCCAAGGTTTGAGGTTAAATTTTGTAGGCCGTTTCCGGCGATGCCCGAGTTTGTTTACGAAACTACCGGAAACAACCTACAAAACTTAACCTCAAAATCGATTTTTACGGCAAGATGGCGGCGCCCTAGGTGACAACAATGAACCAGCGGAACGTTCCTTGATGTGCCACTCTAAAGTTATAGCTCATTGCAAATATCAAATAAAAGTTTAGGTATTTATCTTTTTATTTGTTCATAAATAAATTAATTTAATTTGTTGTTTTTATTTATTTATATACAATCAAAGCAATATAATTTCGATCAGCGGCGTATCTTTAAATCTGGCAACGGTGCATTTTTCTCGTTTTAACCCACAAAAAAGATCAAACTGTTGAAAATGCAGTAAAGACCCTTTTTGACCTTTTTATATGAATTTAAATGGACAAAACTCCATGATGCCGGATTGTACGATACGCCATACATTTTGAGCTTATTAGACAGTGGCGGCTCGTGCAATCTGGCAACCGTGCACTTTTGCCATTTGAATGTATGCAAAAAGATCGATAATAGGTGAGGCGCTGCGCCTCACCAAGTAATCGATTATTTTACACAGTTTTAAATGGAGGAAATCCATTGTTGCCACATTGCACGAGCCGCCGCTGTTATTAGATAAGAAAGTGTTGATTCAGAGTATACTTTGAACTTATCTTGTCTCAAAGACTCTACTCTGGATTTTTATATTCGAATCTTCAACAGTAATCATTTTAATTTTTTTTAACATTTCGCGATGGCAACACTGCAGCCGCTCGGGCCGTTCCTTCGTCTTCTCTCTGTTTGCAGTTTGTTTTCTCTGTTGGTTGGGGGGGGGGGGGGGGGGAGAGAGAAGAAAAAAACATTTGAGATGAATAAATGTTTCAAGAACGAACGCAAAGCGCGGCGCGGCGCGGGGCTGGAGAGCACAATGCAATGAGCAATGCAATTGCGGCATTTCACTTTGTTAGGTTAGAAAATAAAGCTGAAATGATACGTATAATAAAAGTAATTAAAAGCAAGCTTCTTTTTCTTCTTTTTAATACCACGCTCGCGCGAATACATTTATATATAGTTCCGCTGATTTGGGTCAAGTCACTCATCATCTGTTCCATATAAATAAATGAGGTCTGGTTAATTCGTTTGTCTTTTGCAGCTGTGAATATGTCACGGACTAACGATATGACGCGACGGAGAGCCAAAGATTATGGGAAAGAGTAGTTGGGACGACTCAATGTCACTGAAGTATCGTGTCGTCCTTTGCTTATATTAGTGAAAAAAACTGATCAAGACATAAACAGGCGTTTCGCGCAACTCCCAGCCACTTCGCGAAACGCCAGCGGACTATACAATAATTTTAGTGATGACGTTATCTGATGAAAAAAATCGTTCAGCGCTCCAACCTGCGCTCCTCCCTGTGTATTGCTATGTCACGCGCTTATCGCTAAAATCGTACACAGAGACGTTTTTGTGATATACCCCCCCCCCCACAAATGAATTTCTCGAGGACCTTTAAGGCGATTTTGGGAAGAAAATTTGTATCATAAGATCCTTTGTAAGTTCTTATACAAATTTCGACACTAGAAAGAGATAACTATATGCATGAGGCCCACGGGAGAGTAAGAGAAAGGGATAGTTTGGAACGCTCCGCAAGTTTTGTCGTATCTGATTACGACTAGAGTCCCTACATGTATACTAGGAGAGTTGCGCCTAGACTCTCAAAAAGAAGAAGAAGAAGAAGCGGATCAATGGAGCCCCCAAGAGGCAAAATGCAAATGGCGGCTGGCCGTTTGCCTCTGTGCTGTTGCCGCGATTTCGCTATTTCTAATAGAGGTTAGGTTCTGATTCTTGCCAATAACGGTCGTTATTGAAAGAAATAATGTTCTCCGGAATGAAATCCAAGCATTGGAAAAATCAACAATAATTACCGCGGTCACCGGTACAGTAAATGTGTGATAAAAGCGAGTGCGTGAAAAGTAAACAAACCCTCCGCCATTTGCATTTGCCTCTTGAGGCTTTCTTGACAGCCTAAATCTGAGAGCCACTCAGCAGAAATGGATTCAGCAATGGCGCAACTCTCATAGTAAATGTATAGGGACTCTAATTGCAACCGATGATGAGTGTGTTGTTGGCTAGCTGTTGACTTTGCACTAAAACCGTCTACACAAAAAAAAAACAGAAACAAACACTTTGGTATCGCTGACAAAACGTTTGGTAGAAAAATGACCCAGCAAAAGACTTTAGTTGAACCAACCAAAGGTTCTTTACGCGTAACTAAAGAGATTTTGCTGAGTGAATAAAAAATTTGGGTGACCCGACGAAAGTCTTTTGCTGGGTCATTTTTCTACCAAAGGTTTTGTCAGCGCTACCGAGGTGTTTTTTCCGTTTTTTCTGTGTAGTGTTTAAACGCTTATCTTTAGATTGAACGAAAGGGAATACTGACCCACATATGATAGAAAGAGAAGTAAAACTGATGATAATTCTTTAGAAGCAAGGAATATTGGTAACAGGGTGACCATTTACACTCACATACACAACTACATACAAAGACACACTTCGAAATATTCAAGACATCTTCCGAGACGATTATGAGACATTTTTGGAAACGCTACGAAGATACTGAAGAGGAAGCCGTAGCTCTGAAATATATATCGGCACGCACGATTAGCATAGAACATATGTAAAGACAAAAAGTAACTTTCAGCTTGCAAAGTACAATATTTGCTCAAACATGTCGGTGGAAAGTGCAAGAGCTGGAAGAAATAACGTGGAACATATATTTACCTATCTAAAAAGAAAAAAAAATAGAGGAATGAAGACTTTTATTTTATTTTTTAAAAGATTCTCTGCTCGCTGAAGGAGAAAGTTTTTCTAGTTTGTGCACGGGAAAAAAACTGTCAGGATTCACCGGGAAAAAATGAAAAATGGAGGAGGTGAACAAGCTTTACACTTGACTAGCTTCCACGCTAACATATTATACTTTTGACTTTCCTCCATGTTTTCTCAAACTTCTCTCCCCCCCCTCCTTCCCTCTTCTTTCTCCTCAAGAATTTCCAAAAAAACTAAACAGAGTATTTTGGCGTTGTGCTGGACTCAACGCGCTGACGTCAAGTCACTCTCTTTTTAGGATTCTGCAGCTGCAGTCAATATGTGCTCTCCGACTCGGATCTTCGCATTGTTGTCAAACTTACTTTCTCTTCACTGGCGGATCCAGGAATTTGTGTTTCTCTCTATTTTCCCATAAGAATGCGTGTGATAGAAAAGGACGGAGCAGGGCAGTTGCGGCTCGTGCAATTTGGCAACTATGCTAATTTTCCATTTAAACCCATGCAAAAGTATCGATATATTAGGGGTGCAATTGCACCTCCTGAAGAGCGATTGTTTTACATAGGTTTAAATGGAGAGAATACGTTGTTGCCAGATTGTACGCGCCATCACTGGAGCAGGGGCAGTCACGTGATTTTCACCCCCTCCTCTATCCTTTTCTAACTCATCATGCGTCAAAATGGGCAAAGAGAGAGAAGGAAATAACTTTCTTGAATCTGCCATGGTACTCTTTAGGGGCGATTCGACAGTACCAAGACAAGCAGATTGCAGTGTGATGGCTCCTGAAATTTCTTGAAATTTCTCGTCAAACCATTTGGCAACGTTGTACTTTCTCCATTTGAACCCGTAGAAAATATCGAACTATTTTGGGGTTCGGTGAACGCCTTTCGCATTCGATCACTTATAGCGAATTTTTGCGATCGAATATCATATAAACAGTACCAACCTAACTACATATTCGAGGAAACTCAATAGTGTTTTTTGATGAGTTTTCGGGGCATCGATGGCATCAATTCGATTTCGAATGCACCTCCGGACTTGAATTCAAAATCGAATTGATGCCATCGATGACTGAAAACACCGAAAAAGTTTGAAAAACACGATCCAGTTTCATGTCATCCACTGTTGTCATGCGTAGGTTGGCAATGGTTTAGTCGAATATATTCGTCGCGAAAATTCGCTACTTTTACATGGATTTAAATTGACTTCATACAATGCAAGGTATATGGAAGAACAGGTATGGACAGGAGGCGGAGCCTATCTCAATAGGTGACGGCTACGTCACAGATGTTCTAGACGGTCGCGATAAAATTCGCCGAGCGTTCCTAGAGTTCCTATATTTAGAGAGTTAAGACAAGAGAAACCATGGGCGCCGCCATTGGATGCGATTTTGCACATTTTTTTACATTCTGAGGGCCGTTGTTGTGTTTTGTCCACTGCAAAGATTACAGTGCCGCTGAGTTTCTAATGATGTAATCTTTTACTGCTTTTGTGCATCGACATCCATTTACGCTTTGAAAGGTTCTTTTGGGATTTTTAGACATTCTTGAGGCGTTTCATGATTAAAATTTACAGATTCGTCGATATTTAACTCTTTATCCGTAAAATACTGTTGGTAAACAACTGCGATTGTAAACAAAAGTGCAAAATCGCATCCAATGGCGGCATCCGTAGAGCCTAAAACTCATCGACCAATCAGAAGTTGACTACCCCCTTGTCTTAACCCCTAAATATAGGAACTTTAATGCGCGCCGTCAACTTTGAGCGGCTGTAACTCGGAGGCAAATCGTTTCCCCAGGTTGCGGTTTGCGCCATTCGAAAGAGCGTATCATAAAGAATTTTTAGGTAGTTTTTGGTGAAACTGGCACGAGGTTCCGTGGCCGATACAACAACAAACGTAATTTTTTACTTTCTCAAAAAGTAGAAAAATCGTCATAAAATCATGATGAAATATCGAAATTCTAATGTCTATACATGCAAAATAAAGCTCATTCGTAGCTCTATCTGATACAACAAACCGCATTTCAAAATCTTTTTTTGTTAAAAAGTTATGAGCGGTTGAAGGTTTTGACTTTGCGACTTGGCAACACCGCTTCCCGGCACGATTTCGAAAATCTGTGCTCATATTCGGGTGTCTGATAACCTACTCTATCGCCCCTGAAAAATTGGTGAAAATCCAGGGTGGTCCAAAAAACCCTCTCCGTGAATAATGCTCTTTTTCCGACCGATCATGTTTGGTAAGGTTGCAACATGCGTTTAAAGCAACGCGCGCAAGATGTGTTTGTACACTTTTAGGTGCTATTGGTTTCTAGCCATTGCGATCCCCAGACAAAAAGTACGATTTTTACTAAGTTACTTTATTTTTTGTTCAAAATTAGAACTTGTTGGTTTTTTCTAATGATAAGCTGAATACATTCATCTATATATATTTCATTTAAGTCAATATTTTGGAGTTTTTAGAGACTGTATAAGGTCGGAACCAATTTTACTCAAAATTGACGAGAATTTTAGGCTTTAAGGCCACCTACGTTTTTTCGCCCACGGATGCCCACGTTTAGAGTGGCAAGGAAATGTTCCTAAGACCTCTGGGAACACGTTTTTCAATATGCGAATGTCGCCTTTTGTCGCCCAAAAAAGTTACGAAATTTTTCCCTTGGAAAACTGAGCGGATAATGGGGGATTTTGCCGTTGACGTGGACGAGCAATCTTCTATCATCAAGACTGTAAAAAACTATTAACTGTGAAAACCTTTTCGGAATCGTCAAATTTTACACTGCATAGCTTCTCAGTTATCTTGAAACTTCCGAATCAAGAAAAATATTGAGTGGGGAACACCCCCCCCCCTACTGCCATCAACTAGCTGAACCTCCACATTAAAATATTGGCATCTTTTACAGAGGGCAGATTGGGCAAAAGTAACGCACAACCTCCCCCAAAATTTTTTCCTGAGTCATACTTGAGAATCGGTTTCCGCCAATCTTTTTCATTCAGGGGGGCTAATCTGTTGGGCTATGTTGGGCGCCCCTCTCATTTTAGGGGGTGTGAGAGGGGGTCAGGGGGGGCTAAATCGAATAATTCAAAGAGGGACCCCATGTTTTTTTGCATATTTAGAAAGAGCATAAAATTCTAAGCATTTTGGCACAAACTAAAGTTCGATATCTTTTGTCGTATTCGATATATCGAAGTTCAAAGTTCGATATCCACCCGTTTTCCAAAATTCGTTCCTCCCCTTTAAATGGACCAAATGTAATAAACTTTGGGTGCAATATGCTCTACTAAACAAGCGCTGTAAGGAAAAAAATACGACAGTTCCCAAAAATTTGCCCAAAATTAATTTCTGGACCCTCAAAAATTGCTCGATTTTTAAAAAAAAATTGAATACCCAATTTTTTCGAAAAAACGGTCAAAATGGAGGAAAACGGAATGAAAATCTCATATTCTATAGCACTGATGGCTTAGAAACCAAAAAAATAACCAATTGCCAATTTTCAACACCGTAACTGCATTAGGGGACTTTTGTCTAGCTAGCTGGCTCGCGTAGACCATAGTGGGGCGTGCCGTGGGGGGAGCATGTGGGTACCCTTGCCCCGGGCGGCACTCTCGGGGGGCGGCAAAATCAGGTTGAACAACCAAAAAAAAAGAAGAAAAAAAAGGTTAGCAAATCTCAAAATGAATTTCAGAGGGCGGCAAAATCAGTGTGTCACAAGCAAAAAAAAAAAAAAAAAAAAAAAAAAAAAAGTCATCAAATTTATAATTTTGTTTGCGGAGGGCGGCAAGATTGCATTCTTGCCCCCCCCCCCCTCTCTGGGAACCACGGCACGCCCCTGAATCAACGATAATTACCGCGGTCACTGGTACAGTAAATGTGTGATAAAAGCGAGTGCGTGAAAAGTAAACAAACCCTCCGCCATTTGCATTTGCCTCTTGAGGCTTTCTTGACAGCCTAAATCTGAGAGCCACTCAGCAGAAATGGATTCAGCAATGGCGCAACTCTCATAGTATATGTATAGGAACTCTAATTGCAACCGATGATGAGTAAGTTGTTGGCTAGCTGTTGACTTTGCACTAAAACCGTCTACGCAGAAAAAACAGAAACAAACACTTTGGTAGCGCTGACAAAACGTTTGGTAGAAAAATGACCCAGCAAAAGACTTTAGTTGAGCCAACCAAAGGTTCTTTACGCGTAACTAAAGAGATGTTGCTGAGTGAATAAAAAATTTGGGTGGCCCAACGAAAGTCTTTTGCTGGGTCATTTTTTTACCAAAGGTTTTGTCAGCGCTACCGAGGTGTTTTTCCCATTTTTTCTGTGTAGTGTTTAAACACTTATCTTTAGATTGAACAAAACGGAATGCTGAGCCACATATGATAGAAAGAGAAGTAAAACTGATGATAATTCTTTAGAAGCAAGGAATATTGGTAACAGGGTGACCATTTACACTCACATACACAACTACATACAAAGACACACTTCGAAATATTCAAGACATCCTCTGAGACGATTATGAGACATTTTTGGAAATGCTACGAAGATACTGAAGAGGAAGCCGGAGCTCTGAAATATATATCGGCACGCACGATTAGCATAAAACATATGTAAAGACAAAAAGTAACTTTCAGCTTGCAAAGTACAATATTTGCTCAAACATGTCGGTGGAAAGTGCAAGAGCTGGAAGAAATAACGTGGAACATATACTTACCTATCTAAAAAAGAAAAAAAAATAGAGGAATGAAGACTTTTATTTTATTTTTTTAAAAGATTCTCTGCTCGCTGAAGGAGAAAGTTTTTCTAGTTTGTGCACGGAAAAAAAACTGTCAGGATTCACCGGGAAAAAATGAAAAATGGAGGAGGTGAACAAGCTTTACACTTGACTAGCTTCCACGCTAACATATTATACTTTTGACTTTCCTCCATGTTTTCTCAAACTTCTCTCTCCCTTCCTTCCCTCCTCTTTCTCCGCAAGAATTTCCGAAAAACTAAACAGAGTATTTTGGCGTTGTGCTGGACTCAACGCGCTGACGTCAAGTCACTCTCTTTTTAGGATTCTGCAGCTGCAGTCAATATGTGCTCTCCGACTCGGATCTTCGCATTGTTGTCAAACTTACTTTCTCTTCACTGGCGGATCCAGGAATTTGTGTTTCTCTCTATTTTCCCATAAGAATGCGTGTGATAGAAAAGGACGGAGCAGGGCAGTTGCGGCTCGTGCAATTTGGTAACTATGCTAATTTTCCATTTAAACCCATGCAAAAGTATCGATATCTTGAGGGTGCAATTGCACCTCCTGAAGATCGATTGTTTTACATAGGTTTAAATGGAGAGAATACGTTGTTGCCAGATTGTACGCGCCATCACTGGAGCAGGGGCAGTCACGTGATTTTCACCCCCTCCTTTATCCTTTTCTTACTCATCATGCGTCAAAATGGGCAAAGAGAGAGAAGGAAATGGCTCCTGAAATTTCTTGAAATTTCTCGTCAAATCATTTGGCAACGTTGTACTTTCTCCATTTGAACCCGTAGAAAATATCGAACTATTTGGTGTTCGGTGAACGCCTTTCGCATTCGATCACTTATAGCGAATTTTTGCGATCGAATATCATATAAACAGTACCAACCTAACTACATATTCGAGGAAACTCAATTGTGTTTTTAGATTTGTTTTCGGGGCATCGATGGCATCAATTCGATTTCGAATTCACCTCCGGACTTGAATTCAAAATCGAATTGATGCCATCGATGACTGAAAACACCGAAAAAGTTTGAAAAACACGATCCAGTTTCATGTCATCCACTGTTGACATGCGTAGGTTGGCAATGGTTTAGTCTAATATATTCGTCGCGAAAATTCGCTACTTTTACATGGATTTGAATTGACTTCATACAATGTTGTCAACTTGCCTGCTACTCCACTGAATTATCAAATCTCTGCATTTGTGTTTATAGATAAGTACTTTCGTATTATCAGAATGTTACTGAGCCAGTGTTTTGTTTTTTTTTCTTTTGTTTTTTTTTTTAACTAGAGGTTGATTCCAGGTTTGTATCTCGTTTCATATAGCAAACAGGCGTACAGCCGTACACTGTACATTAACTCAAGCTATCAGAAAAATTGTTTGCGGGGACTGCCAAGTGTATTAGTATATTACATTTCTGTCCTAACGAGATCTATCAAATCCTAGAGAGTCGAAAACGCACATTTCAAATTTCTTTCGCAAGTTTAATTTCCTGGTATTTTATCTTTTCCAGACTTGCTCATCATATGTCATAAGTTGCATGAGCGTCAACCGCACCTGAATTTTTCAAATAGATCTTGAATTTTTCTTGGTTTTCTAAGCTTCCAGTTGTACTTTCATATGCATCATAGATGGAAAACGCGCAAAATCGCTCTGCATATATTATCATTACCTTCAGATGCATTTTTTACAAATACCTCACCTTAATAACCGCATTGTTGCGGAAAAAGACGTTGCCAGTTTTAGTACAGAGAGACAGAATACACTCTACTACACATTTTAAATGCGAGGGGCTCACATATGCACTGTTAAGAAAGCTCACTCCCAAAGGACTAAATACGGGACCTGGGTCAAATTCAACACTAGCTTTAGAGTGAAACCAATAATTGTTTCCATGTAATTTTATTAAAGTCACTCTAACGCTTGTGTCTTTTTGTCTAGTTCCCATATTCAGTCCTTCGTGGAGTAAGTTTTTTTTTTTTTTTTTTTTTTTTTTTTTTTTTTTTTTTTTTTTTTTTTTTTTTTACAGTGTGGGTTCCCTCAACCATCCAGCATCGCAATTATATGTTTAAGCAATGCAGCGTGCTCATATTTCACATTCTGCCAAGTGTCTGAGGGTGACATTTCACATTCTGCCAACTGTCTGAGGGTGACAAAAGTCTTAAAAGAGGGGGGCGGGGGATGGAGGGTAAGAATATGTGCACTTTCAAATTCTTATTTTATTCTTTTAGGAAATCGATGTGTCTATAGGTATCAACGAAGTATATGTATGCACTCATCAATACTCTCTACTATTGGGTGACTAGCATGACCGATTTGAAAACTTATTTGATTAGGTTAAAGGTTTGCAGAGGTCATGTTTTTCTGTCAGACAGTATTGTGCTGGGATGTATTGGTCCACGTATGTAGAGAGTTAAGACAAGTGAAACTCTCTGCATGCCGGCCGTTGGATGCTTTTTTGCACATTTTTTAACATTCTGAGGGTCGTGGTTGAGTTGTGTTTAGTGCGCCACTGCTCTGTGCACGGTCCTGTGTGTTTAAAAAGCGAATGGGTCTTGCGCACATATTACGCTTGCAAAACACGGATTTTCAATGGGCGTTTACGAATTTAAGAGTGGGTCAGTTATCAAGGTTGTCAGTGCGTTGAACGGCGATTTTGGGCTGGTATCCATTAAGTGAATTATTGCTTCATATACTGCTGCACAGAAAAAAACGCTTTTGTAGCGCTGACAAAAACCTTTGGTAGAAAAATGACCCAGCAAAAGACCAGCTAACCAAAGGTTTTGTGTGCCTTACTAAAGAGATTTTGCTGGGTGAACTAAAGATTTTGTTGACTCAACTAAAGTCTAAAAGCAGGGTCATTTTTCTACCACGCAGGTTTTGTATAAGCGCTACCAAAGTTTTTTTCCTGTGTTTTTCTATGTGCAACAGAAGTATGCAAAAGCCCCACTATTTCTTTCTCCATAATCAAATTCTTTCGAGCATAATAAGGAAAATAAGTAAGAGCACTCTAGACTTTTCAAGTACTTAGACGTATACATTGCCAAAGTTTTTTTCCTGTGTTTTTCTATGTGCAACAGAAGTATGCAAAAGCCCCACTATTTCTTTCTCCATAATCAAATTCTTTCGAGCATAATAAGGAAAATAAGTAAGAGCACTCTAGACTTTTCAAGTACTTAGACGTATACATTGCCAAAGTTTTTTTCCTGTGTTTTTCTATGTGCGACAGAAGTATGCAAAAGCCCCACTATTTCTTTCTCCATAATCAAATTCTTTCGAGCATAATAAGGAAAATAAGTAAGAGCACTCTAGACTTTTCAAGTACTTAGACGTATACATTGACGGCAACGCTGGCCAGCTCTCAAATCGTTCATTCGAGAAGTTTGTTAATCGTGTTGAGCTGATAATAATCATTAATTGAAAAACAATTAATTATACAAAGTGCCAACTTTGCTTTTAAATTGATGGCCTGTTTGATAAATAGCCGCTCGTTAGACCGAACACTAATAATAGCGCGATAAACAAGTACAAATACTTTGATAGGAAAGATTATGCCGGTGAAATTTTCTCTCGGTGTTTCTTAAATACACTGTAGTGGCTCGTGCAATCCGGCAGTTATACTTTTGGCCTTTTAAGCCCTTGAAAAGAATCGAATATAAAAAGGGTATAGCATCTTCCGTAGCATAGCACTTCCCCAAGAAACGATATTGCCCTTCTCCCATTTAAATATAGGTAAAAGTATCGACTTCTTAGGGGCGCATAATTTAACTCTTTTGGACCGATTCTTTTCAATGTCCTACAAAATTTTGGCCATGAAAGTTCATGAAAAACTTTTAACAGAGCACTGCGTCAAACAGAATGCCTCCATGGATCTCTTGATGGATATGGATCTTGAGCTCGACCGATAAGTTTTTCCGACGTTGATTCTCACATTACATTAAAAATCATCATTATCATCATTATTATTATCATTATCTTTAAAATTAAGAGTTTATATAGTCTTAGGCAAGTTTTGCCGTTATTTGGAATAAAGAAAATTGAAAATTTGCCAAAGATTATCGGTGAACTCTGCTTCCATTTCTGAAACGAGCTCTATTGCAATCTAAAACAGGGGAGAAAGCGCGACTTTGCTCGTTTGAAAGCTCTTTTTTCCGAATATTTCCGAAAATAAAATCATCGGAGCTTTTTCCCGCCGCCACCCCCCCTTCCCATTCACCTCATAAGAGTCTCAGCTGAGTCCCGTGTAATTTAGCATCGAACCTATAGTGAACAAGGACGCATCCAGGGGGAGGAGGGGGGATTTATTGCAGACTGAAAACTCCCCCGAATTGTTATCGCTCTCGAAACTCGGGCTCTGGCGCGAAGAAGTAGAAACTCGAAACTAACTCAGGTGTGCAGCGCTGCCATGATTGTCGTACATTGGCGGATCCAGGAATCTACCCTTCTCTCTCTTCTCCCATTTGAACGCGAGTGTTGGAAAAGGACCGATGAGGCGCAGTCACGAGATTTTCGCCGCCTCTTCTATCCTTTTTTAACACGTGCATTTTAACGGCCAGGGAGAGAGGAGGACAATTTCCTGGATCCACCGGTGAATTTGTCAAACGCTCGTGGGACCCATAAGCCAAATTCAAGCGATAACAGCTGAGACGAAACTAGTATCTCTTCCGTCCCTCTTATATCTTCCCTATAAATGTGTATGTTGAAAAAGTATGAAAATATAAGGGCTGTATATCCCATTGCCTATCTGTGTCTATGATGTACATGTTTTAATGGGGAAACGAGAGGGATAAATAGGTCTTCCTTGCGCGCTACAGAAAAAATCGGTGCCTTAACCCTTTGAGACACGCATTATGAAAAAGTATAGTCACGTCAATCTTGGATCCACGTCATTGAACTATAGTTGATCTTTTCTCATCTAAATTGACGTGCATCCCTATTTTTTCAAAATCTCATAAGACTCCATGTTAAGCCCTGTACACATTCCTATATGTACACCGTGTCGGAAAGGGTTAAAGTAGGGTCATCGATACTCATTTCTGAAGTAATAATACATGAATAATCATGAAAAATATTACTCTAATGAGCTGTATAAAATGAATCTGCATCATAATTTTATTGTCGATTAATTGCCAAATTTCTTGTATAAACCAACAAAAATAACGATGGTGACACATAGAAAGGCATAAAATAGGTAGAACCTTCGCTAAGTGCGGTCTCTCACATCGATATTTAGCACGAGTTTACTTTTACTTGGGCGCAATGCAACGTTGTAAGATTAAACGCACCTTCACCGGTATCTGCAGTAATTGGAAATCAACCTATATTATGCATGATTGCATGCATCATGCAAGTTGATCTAACAATTAACGTCGTATTTCGTCCATTTAAATCCATGCAAAGTATCGATTTGGGGGAGTGCACTGAGCACCTCCGAATAGCTCAACCTATCAATTGCGTTTGCATGGACAAAACACAGCGTTGCCAGATTGTATGCGATGCGGCGCCATTGATTGCCACTTAGTTTTGAACCGCAAATTGGCAAGCACTGCGAATTTGTTTCGATAACATGACAAGTTTCCTCGCATGAACTTCAATGTAAAACGAATAATGATTACACTCCGCCGTCACATTATTTGTAGTTATCCTCCATTTCACATCGATGTTCTACTCTAAATAAAATTTAAGGCTTAAAACCTAACTACAAAATACAAAAATAGATAGAGCGCCCATTCGAATATACTAAGGAATAGATTCAATGGGGCTGTTGCACACTTTTGCTATAAGCGATTTAACAGTCGATTCTGGTGTAAAAACCTTAATCTCAATAAACGCTTTTATTTGCGAGGGCGTAATGGTGGCCGAGGGCAGTAACAATGGGAGATTCCTATCCTAATTTCGTCACTCTTTCTATGCTGACAAGGATGATTCATAGAGTAATTAGTCATGAGAGTGGTGACCCACATCCGATGAATGGTACTGTAATTCCTAGTGACACCGGTGTCAAATGAATGTGTCTCTTTTTGGTCACTTCTTGTTGGAGTTACAGTATTGTTAGATGGGGATCTCCCATTGTTACTACCCTCAGCCACCATTACGCCGGCGCAAGTAAAAGCGTTTATCGAGTTTAGGAGTGGATTTCGGATGTTTTTAGTGGTGCCATCGTTATTTTTGGAGGTTTTTACACCGGAATCGACTATTAAATCGCCTTTAGCAAAGGTGTGCAACAGCCCCATTATACTCTTTGATTTACCCGCCTACAAGCCTCATTTTATGAGCTTTTCTACCCCCCCCCCCCCTCCACCACGTAAATGCCCAGAATTTCCGTTGCGCAGGTAAATTTGGCAACCTCGAGCGGTGATCGCAGTTAGCTGCGCAGCGCTGAGGAGTGCAGGTGCGATAATAAACGTCGCGAGTAGCTAGAATAGTATATAGCGCGAGAGGGTATCCCAAATGAGATACGACGAGAAATTTATTTGTTTACGAACAAGAGTGTGCAGGTGAGGAGCGAACAACTAGCAACGAACAACGAGCAACGAACAACGAACGGATGAACAAGAACACTCTCAGCTTTCTCAACTCGCCTCTGTCTTCATTTCAGTCTCTTTTAAGTCAAGTCCCGCTACCATAATAATCCCAACTTTATACCCTTCCAGAGGGCCGATCATTTTACTTCATCGTTAAACCGATCGTTAAGACTGTGTATGAGTGATTCTATTGGCCGAATATTGTAAAACTTAGCCGTTGCTATGGTAACCATCGTTATAGTGTCCGTTTTTTAAAGGTTACTCGTGAATAGCCTTTATAAAACGTGACTCTTAACCATTGGCGGATACAGGGGGGGGGGCGAAGGGGCGATCGCCCCCCCCCGTTCGGCCCAAAAAAGTGGGAAAAGAGGGTGGAGGAAGGGGAAAAGCAAGAGCGAAAACAAGAAAAGGGGGTCATTTGGGGCAAAAATCCAAAATTCGCCCCTCCCGTTCGCGAGGGTTGGATCCGCCACTGCTCTTAACGATGGTTACCATAGCAACAGCCAAGTTTTACAATTTTCGACCAATAGCATCACTCGTAGACAGTTTTAACGATCGTTTTAACGATGAAGTAAATGATCGGCCCGCAGATCTGAAAACGATTTTTGCTCGAGACATAGTGGCGCGGCGCGTGCTATCTAGCAACGTTGCATTTCATCCATTTAAATCCTTACTAAATATCGATTCGATGGAGTACACTATGTGCCTTCCCAATAATTCGATCTTCCAAGTGACTTAATTCAACTATTGGAGCTCTTGCAAACTTTTGCTGTCAACGCAAATGAAAAGTCCAATCTAATGTTAAAACCAGCGGAAATCACACTTAGAAAGGCTAAAATTCAGTAATAAACTCACGTAACTGCGATAACGGCAAGTTTGTAATGGCGGTCCAATGCAGGTATCATGGGAGGTTCCTGTCTATTATGCCACTTTCTCTACGGAAAAACAGAGATATGTCTCAATTTAGATAGGAATCTCACATGATACCTGCGTCTCTCCGCCATTAATAGCCCGATTCTGAGAGTGAATTTTGTGGCTTTTTAGTGTACTCATCGTCTTTTCATTTTTACAGGTTTTTGTGCAAGAATCAACTCTTCAATCCCATAAAGCAAAAGTTTGCAAAAGCCCCATTGTGACGTTGCGAGATTGCACCTTGACACGCGGCCATTGGCTCGGAAACGGCACAGAGAAAAATAATTCGGTAAAATTTGATCACCGAAGTTTTCGGTTAGAGGAACCGAAATGTTCGTCCTGAGTACCGAATGCTTCATTAGTAATACTGAGTATTAGGTAGGGGCGGAATTTGGGTTATACTTACCGATTTCTTCGGTACTTACGACCGAATATTTTGGCTTATTCAACCGAAAATTTCGGTGATCAAAATAAGTCGAATCTTCAGTTCTAACAACCGAAGCATTTTTCTCCGTGGGGGCACAGCTGATATGGGCATGATTTGCTCAGCAGCGCAACGAGAGTTTCTTCATCTCTGTCTCTTTTTTCCATTAAGAAACGTATGTTAGACAAGGATGGACATTGGACAAGGGGATAAAATCCTCTCTTTCTGTCCTTTACCTACTGATACATTCAAATGGGAAATGAGAGAGATGGGAGAGATCCTGGTTGCGCTAGTGGATTTGCTCGGTACCAAGCAGTAGCCGAAAGTGCTATTTAGCGACAATGACTTTCCTCCATCTAAAGAGTGTTATTCTGATAAGGTCAAACATTGAAAAGATCAACTGCATCTTACCAATCGATTTATCGACTTGTTCTGATCCAGGATTAGTGCCAATAACTTCCAGAAAAGCATTTTGGGGATCCTTAATATCGACATAATTCCAAAAAATTCCGGCAAAAACAGATGACACATTTTGTTGTATTAAGCCAACATTTTCTTTTTTATCTGTTTATTTTCTTTTTTTCTTTCTTTTTTTTTCATGTAAATATTTAATAATTAGGTTCCGGTTATGCGCAATAGAGCAGAGTTGGGCAAATAGGAGTGTAATCGATTACACGATTACTGTGGGTAATCGGTAATCGTCAAACTTATGGATGGTAATTAAGTGTATTTTTCAATGATAAATAGTAAACTTTAGGGTTTTTTCGGTCAGATTTGATTCTTCTGTAACTAATATGATAGGTGGCTTGTAAAAAATCAGCCCTGATTACCTTAAAATTACCCTCCGAAAAAACGACGATTACGATTACTCGGTAATCGTGTAATCGATTACCACCCCCATTTGCCCAACTCTGCTATAGAGTGGGTAGTGCGAAAGAAAGAGAGGCAGCTTGGAAGTCAAAACGTTTATCTCAGATATACGAAATTGAACATATATTGAGGGTTCACGCGAAATTATCTGCGACGTTCTTCCATCATTGAATTCCTCAAAAGAAAAAAGGAACTAGTTTTTCAAAGCAGCGAAAAGCAAGTTTAATTTTACTTTTACAATGTGAGAATTTGCTTCAAAAGCCTCCTGCCTTCGCCCTCTGCCCCCCGCCCTCTGCACCCCGCGCCTCTTTTCCTTCATCCTACAGCTACATTATGTTCTCTTCTTTGAAGTGGAAACACGTCTCCGTCTCGTCGACTGACTGCGACTGCTTCGCATGGGCGGATATAGGGAATTGTCTTTCTCTCTCTCCTACCATTTGAACTTAGGTGTTAGAATAGGATAGCAGAGGGGGCCATCACGTGACTTTGGCCCCCTCTTCTGTTCTTTTCTAACGCACGTTTTCGAATGGGAGGAGAGAGAGAGAGACGATTCCCTGTATCCGCCCATGCTACTTCGTCGTCACCATTATCGTCGCATTCTCAAGCCCCAGAGCTTCGCGAACCCTGAACCCAAAATCCAAAACCGGAAGGAGGTTTTCAGAGCAGCCCACATTTTATAAAATCGATTGAACACTGGCATTTTCCATTATATTCTATACGTGTGCACGCTCGCTGTGCCGAAGTCACCCAATTTTAGGGCTAGAATTTATTCTGAAGCGCCGCACTATGGTCCAGAAGTCCGATTTAGGAAGACATTAGTTTGCATTAAAATCGTCCAATATCTTGAAAACGGCTCATCTGACATCAAAAATGGTTATTACAAAAAAGTTGAAACGGTTTACGTTCTATCTTTTTGGTAATTACCAATTGTTATGTCAGATGAGCCGTTTTCAAGATATTGGGTGATTTTAATGCAAACTAATGTCTTCCTAAACTTGACTTCTGGACCATAGTGCGCCGTCTCGCAGAGATCGCAATTGTCAGTCGTTGCGGCACGCAAGAGAGGATAAAGGTTCGTGAGGTAAAATGATTTTACGCCAAGCTCCCTTCACGATTAATCGATATCCCAACCTAATAATCTAGCCGAAGGAGTAAAAGGAACATTTTCACCAAGTCTCTCACTACGATACCCCACACCTTCATCAGTTACTTCCTTCTTGGGTGAGGGGGACATTATGAGTGGGTACACACTACACATACACATCAAAGTGGAAGCAGACGACCCCCCCTCCTCCTCCTCCAAGGGAAATTAGTCTGGTACAATTGAATTGACCCTTTCTTGCGTCCTTTCCCAGAGACCAGTTGTGCAACGAGAGTTTCTTCATATCTCTCTTTTCTCCACTAAGAAACGTATGTTTGACAAGGATGGACAAAGGGATAAAACCCCCTCTTTCTGTCCTTTTCCTATACTTACATTCAAATGGGAAATGAGAGAGATAGAAGAGATCCTGGTTGCGCCAGTGCCAGAGACAATACGTATACTACAGAGATTATACGCACTGCCTATCTCACCCACGTTGAAAACGGATGACTATAGTCACGATAAATATCACACAAAAACACACTCACACACACTCTGCACATAAATTATGTAGAGAGTTAAGACGAGAGGTTTGTCAACTTCTGATTGGTCAACGAGTTTTTGGCGCAAAGACGTCGCTATCCGCGGGTGCGGGTTTTTTTTTTTTTTTTTTTTTTTTTTTTTTTTTTTTTTTTTTTTTTTAACGTAGGGGCTTGTTTGTGTACATTCTCAACAGAAAACAGAAGTCCCTCAGTATTTTACGAATAAGAGAGTTAATTGTCGATGAACCTATTAATTATAGATAGTCAAGATGTACCTTAAAAATGTCTACACATAATGCCCAAAAGAATCTTTAAAAGTGCGTAAATAGATGTCGATCAGCAAAGGCATGTGAAAGATTAAATAGCGTTGGAAACTCTTCGACACTGTAATCTTTGCGTTTAGTTGGACTTGAAACACAACAACGGCCCTCAGTATGTAAGCCAATGTGAAAAAAAAGAAGAAAAAAAAAACCACTAAATGTTGGCGACACATGTCCCATGGTCAATACGTCTTAACTCTCTTTAGGGACTCTATGTACGGGTGACGGCCCTTTATTTGGGGGTTGTGATCCAACTGTATCTTACGTTAGTTGAAGATCGAAGATGTTGAGGTCACATGGCCAGGGGCCATTATTGGCTAATGAGAGCAGAGTCTCCTAAGATTTGATGCGCTCGACTAAAAATCTTTTGCCTGCACACTATCCTACCATAGATAGGTTTGGCATGCGGAGCTAAAGCTTTTTCTGCGTGCGCCATGCCACCAATTTTGCCATCTTTATTAGCGCTTTCATTAAATTGACCCTTTCCAGCGTGGTTGGTGCTACTGTCTCCATGAGCAGCTTTTTGGGGATCAGAGAAACTGGCTTGACTTTTTTTTTTTTGTTCACCATCGTGGAGAGCAATTAAATCAGTATATGTACCATTATTATTCTGATTTCAAACAAGCACACAAAATGCGTAATACGTAAGTTTTCAGCTCTTAATTGACTGGTGATCTAAGAAAAAAGAGAGAAAAAAAAGTCATCGCTTTCACTCTTGATCCCTCATAAAATGGCTCATAAATGTGCAACCATATGTTGTACGTCTTTTTCTTATTATAAAGCTTTGATACAAAAGTGCAACATGGCAACCAGGTTAAAAGTTTGAAAATTCTGGATCATGAATGTGTTATCATTTGCTGTACCTTTTTCTGATTATAAAGCTTTGATACAAAAGTGCAACATGGCAACCGGGTTAAAAGTTTGAAAATTCTGGATCATGAATGTGTTACCATTTGCTGTACATTTTACTGCATTTAAAGCTTTGATACGAAAGTGCAACATGGCAACCGGGTTAAAAGTTTGAAAATTCTAGATGAGCCCCCGCGTAAACTACGTTACGTGGGCAGCTAAGGCTATCGGAGTGAAAGCTGAGGATGAGGTTAGGGCTAAAATCGCGGGGGGATAAAGAAAATCGACACAATAAATGACGGTAAATCCTGCACGGATCCACGCGGGTTTAAATCCGACCCGCATCGCCGCGTTTCATCTCCTTTCTTTGAGCGCATCCGACGACGAAACGACGCGATGCAAAGGACGAAGAAAATTAAAATCCTGACCAATTACCATTCACCTTTCCTGATTATCACAGCTTTGATACAAAAGTGCAACATGGCAACCGGGTTAAAAGTTTGAAAATTCTGGATGAGCCCCCGCGTAAACTACGTTACGTGGGTAGCTAAGGCTATCAGAGTGAAAGCTGAGGATGAGGTTGGGGGCTAAAATCGCGGGGGGATAAAGAAAATCGACACAATAAAATGACGGTAAATCCTGCACGGATCCACGCGGGTTTAAATCCGACCCGCACTCGCCGCGTTTCATCTCCTTTCTTTTGAGCGCATCCGACGACGAAACGACGCGATGCAATGGACGAAGAAAATTAACCCCCACCCCCAACCCATCACCACCCAATCCTCACCCCCACCCAATCACCACCCCTACCCACACTATACCCTTTCTCTTGTGGAGTTATAAAAGTGCGTCGGGCGTCGGGGCTGAGCGGCAATGGGATGCAGCAGTGTTTTGAACTGCACAGAAGACAGTCTGTATGAGCACAACAGTCTTAGCAATCCAGCAATGATGTAAGCGCATTTTCCCCTCTCTTAAAATCGCAGATTCGGATCGAAGTTGTCAGATTTCTCTGGCAGGGGCGTCATTTTGCGTTCAGCTGGGGGGGGGGGGGGGCAAAAATCTGATGACCTTTTTTTTTTTTCTCATCAATATACTTTTAGAGCCTTTTTTTGCTCATAAATATACTTCGTTTCCGTCTTTGAGCCTAACTTCAAATCCTTGGGGGGGGGGGGGGGGGGGGACAGTTGCCCCCCCCCCAAATGACGCGACTGTTCTTTGGGGGGGAAAAAAAGTCATCCGGCAGTGCAACGACCATACTACATTTTATCCATTCAAGTTAATCTTCAGCGTTCCGGCTACTGCCGATGGGGCTCAAATGTTCGACTTATGTCGAATTACCGGTCAAAATCGCAAGTCGTTTTTAAGGAAATGAAGATACGTGATTTTATAAAAATAGCATTGATTATACGCAAAACGGCAGCTCTGGGCCCTCAATATCACGACCCACGATCCTCTCTATTGGTATAGCTCGTTGATAACAAAGCTTCGTATACAAACCCTCAACTTGGTAATATTTTCTTCAACCGAGGTTGAATCACCATCACCAGATTGTCGAATGCCGCATGAAAAGTACGCAAAACGGCAGCACTGTGGGGTTTTAGGGACCTTAATTCGTCCGCATGTTTCTCCTTTGAATTTTTAATGGGAACAATACTTTCCCCACTCTACGGGGAGTGAGAGAGAGGAAAATGTAGAGGGGCGGGGGAATGTTAGCAAAGTGAGGCATGTTTTCATTAAGGGAATAATATAGAGCGTCCGCGGACTCATCAAAAGTTCCAGTTCTCCGCATCATGACCTTGGGGTTGTTCCGTTCTTGCGGGCGGTCGCGGTGTGAGGTACAGAACTTAATTGGGCGAGCGGCCAAAACTTTGGTCGGAATGAAAAATGTCACCTGGTGAAGAATGACATCCCTGAGGTTGGCAGTTTAGCCGCAGATGGATATGCAGCGGAGCGAGGAAAGAAATAGTGATCGAGGAGAGAAGGATAGACGAGGGATGGATAGGGGACAGTGACGAGTGGTAAATGGTGGTGGTGGGCAGGGGTCGGGGGGAGGAGGGGCAGCGGAGGGGGGAGCGGAGGAGGAGGAGGAGGAGGAGTAGTCACTGAGCAAACTAGATTAAAAAATGTTTACCGAGATCAAGAAGGATATAAACCTACTTTGCGCGTGCGAAAGCTCGAGTTTCATTCTTCCGAAGGAATCATTGAGGCGGCGCCAGTGTTGCCAAATTTGGCGGGAAAATTCAAAAATGTTACCTTAAAGTTGAGCGGGATAGTGCGTCGGACCGTGCGCATAACGTCAGCTGTGGGCGACGCGACGCGGCGCGGCGAGGTTAGGAACGGTTAGGTTAGGTTAGGTTAGGTTCGCTTAAGTGGGCTATTTGAGTAGAGGACTGCTTTAGTCTATCTAAAGGACTTTTTTATTCCATCTATGGGATGAGAGGAAAGGTTAGGTTAGCTTCGGTAGGCTATTTGAGTAGAGGGCTATTTTGGTCTATCTAATGGACTTTTTTAGTCTATCTATGGGAGGAGAGGTTAGCTTCGCTTAGGTAGGCTATTTGAGTAGAGGACTGTTTTAGTCTATCTAAGAGACTTTTTTAGTCTATATCTATGGGATGAGAGGTTAAGTTAGGTTAGCTTCGATAGGCTTTTTGAGTAGAGGACTGTTTTAGTCTGTAGGGGAGTCCGTGTAACGAGATGTTGTTGAGGTGTGCTATATTTCCTGGTTATTCACACTAGGGGACTCATAATGGATTTCTGCTGATGAGCATACCTGATGTCCTTAAGGGGTCGGGTCCTTCTCTACAAACTATAATCTCTAAGAGGTTACTACATGTTTTAAGTCCTATTCAAAGCTGAAACATGTATATGAGCGACTCGATTTCACGTGGTTTGTTTAGCTCCTTAATTTCAACCTTAAAAATTGTATAGTAAATTCAATTGAAATTTACCAATTTACCATTTATTTTATTTTTTAATGAGATTCGAAACTGGAAACAAAGTAGGTATTGTTTTTAACTGTGTGCAAATTAAGGCCTATATCAAAACAGCTGACCGGACGTCAATTCAACCGTGCAACATCGGTGACTGCAGAGAGTTTCCGAAACGTAAGCAACGAAAATACTCATTTTTGATACGTTTGATTTTATCAATTGAGTCCGAAAAATTTCATTTGAGGTAGCTCAACAGAATTTTTTTCGAATGAGGACTATCCATGCCCAAGTAGCTTATTGATCCGATCCTAACCATAAGACAATACGCGTTCCTTTAAAGCATTAAAGCACCACACAGCTCGCTTCCCGTCCATTTTTCGCAAACTCATTCTCCTTCTCCTCCACTTCTCTCTCTCTCTCTCTCTCTCTCTCTCTCTCTCTCTCTCTCTCTCTCTGTCTCTCTCTCTCTCTCCCTCTCGGTCTCTGTCTCTCTCTCTGTCTCTGTCTCTCTCTCTCTCTCTCTCTCTTCTCTCTCTCTCTCTCTCTCTCTCTCTCTCTCTCTCTCTCTCTCTCTCTCTCTCTCTCTCTCTCTCTCTCTCTGTCTCTCTCTCTCTCTCCCTCTCGGTCTCTGTCTCTCTCTCTGTCTCTGTCTCTGTCTCTCTCTCTCTCTCTCTCTCTTCTCTCTCTCTCTCTCTCTCTCTCTCTCTCTCTCTCTCTCTCTCTCTCTCTCTCTCTCTCTCTCTCTCTCTCTCTCTCTCTCTCTCTCTCTCTCTCTCTCTCTCTCTCTCTCTCTCTCTCTCTCTCTCTCTCTCTCTCTCTCTCTCTCTCTCTCTCTCTCTCTCTCTCTCTCTCTCTCTCTCTCTCTCTCTCTCTCTCTCTCTCTCTCTCTCTCTCTCTCTCTCTCTCTCTCTCTGCCTCTCCGCTCATTGTCAGGGCCAAATGACAAAATCTTGAAGATTAGTGAGTAGGCAAATCATTAATCATAGCCGAGTTTTCATTGTTTGCCGCCGTTTTGTCAAATCAGGAGGGCGGGACCGTGCGCCTGCAGGGCCTTGCCTACCACACTGCCTTACGGAAACCGCGAGCTCAAACTGCTGGGACGGTAAATTGTAATGATTTGTTCAAATTTTCAAAACACGCGCGCGCTTTCATAATCTTGCGTATCCTCCATCCCTCCATCTCCTTGTTCACTCTACCCCCCCCACCACCATCTCTATCCAGTCCCCCCCTCACCGTCTACATTTTTTTTTGCGGAGGAAGACCGTAACGAAAACCGAGCCAAGTGTATCTTGAAAACAAATCAAAATCCCCTCAATCATTTATTTCGACAACGATGCTCGCTGCCACACTCCGCTGCCGGTTAACCCCAAAATAAGACGACGTTTCCGACCCTGCTTTTAGTCAAATTCGTGACGAGGTACTGCGGGAGGGGGGGGGGTGAAGAGGGGTGGTGAGGGTAGAAGGGGAGTGCCCCCCCCCCCCACCATCCGAGTAGGTGCATTGTCACTTGCTACCTACTTTCGCGCCTGCCAGCCTGACTGTATGGGCCTGAAAGCGTATAACTGATGGTTTTCCAAGTTCGATTAAACATTGCGCACAGAGCACCGCGCGACAAAACATACATGAATTCGCACTTTTTAGAGTTCACCCATCGTCGAGCAGGATTCCCGTCATGGGCGGATACAGGGAATTTTCTTTCTCTCTCTCTCCTTCCATTAAAACTTATGTGTTAGAAAAGGATAGCAGAGCGGGCCATCACGTGACTTTGGCCCCCTCTTCTGTCCCTTTCTAACGCACGCTTTCAAATGGGCGGAGAGAGAGAGAAAGACAATTCCCTGTATCCGCCCGTGATTCCCGTTTATCAATCTCCTGGTTGGTTGGTTCTGAACCTGCTCAATCCATTTAATAAAAATAAAATAAAAATAAAAAAAAAGGTCGAGCCCTCTCGCTCAGGGGAAAGCTGTTTTGATGAGATTACAATTCCCTCGCACCCAAATCTGAGCGCGCCAATTTGTCACAAAGAAGGTGTGTGTGGATATACGAGATTGAATTATTGTGACAAAAGAAGCGCGCATTCGAGTTCCGGTTTGATTTGTTGTGTTAAAAATACGCGACTGAAGCATTACGAAGCGGAAAATATATACCGTCAATCGTGTTGAAAAGTCAGCTTGCAGCTCTGCAAATTTGGACAATTGGTGAGCTCTAAATTGTCTGATTGAATCTCACTCTATATCTGAGGATCAATTTATGTTCATACATAGGTTTAAGAGAGGGGTGTCTCATTAGAGAATCGATTTTTCTCCATAGGTTTGAATAAAGGAGACATTGTATTTGAGAATCGATTTCTTTTATAGGCACATCGGCACCTGACATGAGTCGTATCGCACGAGCGTAATTTTTGTCGAAATTACGTGAAGCGCAGATTCTTGCAGATGCTCCTTGATTAGGGGCACATAATATGAGGGCATTATGTTCAATTATATTTTATGCGTGGAACATACTAATTCTAATAAATAATCCGTCCTGATATGCCACTCACAAAAATCCTCCTCATTTTTTAAGGGGGTTCAATATACAATGTGTTGATACCTTCGAAAATGGAATTTACTAACATTTGGACAGACGCATTAAGAGTACCGATCTGTCGGAGGTTCGGATAAAATTATCAACGCGAATTAAATGTTTGATTCGTACAATGGGGCTCGTGCAAACTTTTGCTGTGAGCAAATAAATCGTCCGATCTGATGTTAAAACCAAGGATTCTTCCAGGAGTTCCAATTTTATTGCACTTGTATCACAATTAATCCGAGTAAAGGTTTTATGTATTGGAAACTCCTCTTTATTGAAAATTTAAATTAAAACTACTGCAGAATAGTAAAATTAATTTCAATGCTACTTAATCAACGCGACGCGCGGCGCGGCCTAATACTTTACACACTGAGAAAAGTTAAGTGTAAAGTTTTCTCTTTAGATGGTTCTTATTTTGTGCGGCAGTTTTGATAGTTAAGAATAAACCTTCTAGAGGTGAATATTATAACCACATGACTATAAATAATAAGGTAGGTGACCCAAAGATGGCCCGGCTCTTAAGGTGGCTCACCCCAGCTTATTTCAATTAATTACACGAATTGACGATAGATGGCTTTAGTGCTGAGTAGCAGGATGCTATCGCCTCCCTCACTCCAAAAATCAAGAGCATCGGGCGATTCAGTCGGCGCGGAACAGTGAAACGTCCATTTTCGCCGGTCTTCAGCTAATTTTCACGGAAGTAATCAATCGTAAAAGCTAAGCCCTTAAATTGATTCCACTTTTGACTTTCAATTCATCATAATCATTATAATTTCTGGTGTAACTAGGCTCTAGATTCCGTTTTTGAACGATAAAATAGCATTTGAATACTTATTAATGAAATTTAAAAGGGGGTGTCCACCTTTAGGTACATCAAAAATATTAGGGGTGGCCACCTTAGGTGCATGTTTTGCGCGATGTCAAAACTCTACTTATTTTCAATCGCAAAAAAAAAAAACTCAAAAAACAAGCAAATTTTTAAAAAAAAATGAAATTAACATATGATAGCCAACTGTCCGAATAGTAAATTGACATATTTAGTTTTTTTTTTTTTTTTTATATCTCATGACTTATACGTGCATATTGGCTCCAAGGATAGGTATGGCCACCTTTGGGTCACTTACCTTACAGGAAAGTCCGGTATAGTCCTGTTCATGAGGATCTTCAATTGGGTTGGTAACTCTGGCGCAGTATGAATATACAAGGTTCCAAAATCTTTATAACAAAAGAGCTCATTTAATTAGGTCATCGGCAGAAGCGTTAGCATATGAAGCTTTGGTATTGTTGGACTCGTAAGAGCCCCAAACAGGAACGGATATACTGAGAGAGGTAAAAATCTCTCACTAAAATGTACAAAGATAAAATTACGAAATGAGTTAGAAAGTTGAAAAGAGGAGCTTTTATCCAACAGCTATAGCTGTTTCCAGGCGTTACAGCTTTCAAGAGTTTTCATCCGAGGGATTGGAGACAGACCGCAGCAAACATTAAAACGCACCTACCCGATCAAAACTGGTCACATTAACCTCAGTCTGCCAAACAAGTTTTTTATACGATTTTGCCAAAACCGGGCCTTTTAGACTCTCATATAAAATGCATATGTGTTTATTGAATTTTATGATAATTTTTTAGTGTTTTCTATCGTAAATCATGGTATAATTTCTTCGTTAGCATGTGGTAACCAACCGACCGTCTATACTCTTTCACCCTATGGATGAAGATCTATACCATTTTTTGTCCGTTTTCGTCTTTGGTAGATCGACATTTGACATTGGATATCTCGAATGCGGAAAACGATATCGACCTTAAGTTTGCGCCAAAATGCTCAGTTTATTATGCCCTTTCGATGGATGCATCTCTTGAAAGGAAAAATATATTTCTTGCGTTTCCAAAAATTCACAATTAAATCATTCCCGAACCAAAGTTATACATTTTAATAGTGCATAGGGTGCAATTCAGAGATAGCATAAATACTTCCTTGATATGACCTTGGTTTTTGGTTTGAGAATCCCTGGAGATTCCCCAATTTATCCTGTGTATAAGGAATGAGGATGGATGAGGAAACCGTCACTTATTGACGTGTTTTGGAGCGACTTTTCCTTGGTCGATCGTTAGCTACCTTGGAAAAGTAGCTCCATAACGCGTCAATAATCGACGGTTTCCTCATCCATCGTCATTCCTTATACACAAGATGAATTTGGAAATCTCAAGGGATTCTCAAGACAATGTCGTCTCAAGGAGGGTTTTTTTGTTGAGATTCTGAAATGCATCCTTAGTGTCTCTAATATCAATAGTTGGGTATAAAAAATATTATCTCGACCGACGAATTTTAACAAATATCATGCAATGGACCTAATTCATCATTTAAAATGACCATCGACTATTGGGAAACAAACGTATAGGTCAAATACCTCGATGCTTAGAGAGTAAAATACACAGAAAAAAATGGACGTGCTCCAGACACACAATTTCTATGGCTGACTCACTACTCTTAAATTCTTTGCTCAACAACATGTGACCGAAGTTATTAAAAGACCCAACTTTTACCATGAGAAAGTTGGTGTGCGAAGACGAAAAATCAAGACGCATAGCTTAAAACACTAATTTCAAAGCTATTTTCAACATTTGAAGTCAAAACTTCGATTGTTGAAGAGCTTCAGTTAGAAAAAAAAAATCTGAAAATCGGAGAAAATTCTTTTTGCAGGGGAAAATATGGGTACGAACTGGCCCAAAATCAATTCTAACAATGGATATTCCGCCATTAGTTGCTTCAGCATAATGAGTTGATGAAGCATCAATGTTTATTGGTTTTAAACCCCCCTCCCCACTCAAAAAGAACCCCGATGCACAGTCTAGTACAAATTTCTTTTGAAGCTTAGGAGATGGGTTTACGATTTACAAGCTGAATTCATAGAGGAATGACTAGTGGCGTATAGTAAAACTTTTGAATTTCAAATAAGGAGAGGGTTGGAGGTCTGGAAACAGTTTTTGGTAGATACTTAAGTAATTAAAATTGCGACTGACAAACTGAGTTCACAGATGTAGGTATCACAAGTGTTTGGTTTTAAATATTTGATATTGTCCCAAAAAAATTGACATTAAAGGTGGATGTTATTTTTTCAATGGGGCAGTTGCAAGAGTCTGAAATTTTGTGTTTTTTATGAAGAAAATGGAAGTACTTGATGAGCTGAGAACAAAGATGCCTTTGGTTTTTAATTAAGTCCCATTTTTCCGGAGATGAGATTTTGGCCCAAAATACATTGTTTTAAATGAGGATTCCGCGTAGTGACGTCAGTACACACACGAATTTTTGTAACTTTACACGTGTGTATCTCCAAAACCAAGACATTTAAGAAAAAACCAAAGGCATCATTGGTCTCAGCTTATCAAGTACTATCATTTTCTGAATAAAAAACACAACATTTCAGACCCTTGCAACTGCCCCATTGTATTACTTTGCTGTTGTACTATTTAATAAACATAACCTTAAATTTTATTCATTGAATCATGTCCGGGGAACTCTATATCTCGCTCCACCGTGCGCCGTCAACCTGATGAAATTACAGGGTAAACGATGTGAATAAATCCAATTACAGGACGTTTCTTTAACGCTCTAACCTGACGTCTATCTCTCTCCTCGTCTCTCTCTTCTCCACCGTCGCCGACGCGACGACGTAACGAAAGGATGCACCATTCACCCGACGGACGCACCCCTCGCGTCGGGCGTCGAGTCTCTCACTCTTTTATTTTATTTTATTTTTCAATTCATCTCGACAACAACAACAGCATCAACGCGGTTGCAGAAGAGAGGGTTGACGCAGACATTGCTCTCACCAGAGAAAAAAAAAAAATGAGAAAAATCTGATGAGTGCGATGCCATTATCACTGGAGCGAAAAAGATAATTTTACTAGGCTCCAGGCATCGTAATCAACTGGTGGACCGGAAAAGAGGGGGTTAGAGGTGACAAATTTTCAGAGAGGTGACCTATGTGCGGTCCGAGGGGGAGTCTGGAGTTTCGGTATATTTGGCAACAAGAGATAAAATTATCCACACGCAGCCTTAGGTCTCTGACAGCTTAACCAACGAAAACCAATCGATGGGGGCTGATGCTTTAAAATTTTGTTGCAGAAAAATGAAGTATCAGTGACTGCGATGCAGTACATTGAGTAATGAGGTATTTTGGTCAAAATTTAAAAACCGTGCAAAAAATGAAGAAATAAAAAAATAAACGAAACCTATAAACAAAAAATAAAACTAGGGTGACACTAAAAACTTCCAAAATCCACTCATTATTATAAGTGGCGGTAGCCACTAACGGTCAAAAAAAAAAAAAAAAAAAAAAAAAACAGAGACCGAGCTACCCGCCTACATATTATACACACCGACCCAGGTTTTCACATTTTTGCCAGATTCCCGACCTTGTCTGCCGCGATTTCCACGAATTAAGTTTATACGGGTGCCGGCAGACATTTTTTCAAGGGGAGGCAAAACCTCTGAGTGCGTGACGATTGCCGGAGTATGTAAAAGAAAACATCGTTTTTCACAATGTATACGCAGAAAAAAATGCTCGTGCTCCCTACACGAACTTTCCGTGTTCTAGAAACGAAATGTACACACCAGTACCGGAACGATCTTCTGAGCACGATCTATTTGTGTTGAGTTTGTGTCTGAAACGCATTCTGTCGTGTCCAGAACCTGAAAAGTTTGTGCTCTGAGCACGTTCCGTACTGGTGTGTATATAGATCGTGTCTGGAGCACGTGCTTTTTTTCTGAGTAAAAAACCCATTTCAGCTTCTTATATGTACCCGAGCTATTCGCGCCTGGTGTCAGGCAAACCCTCTGGATGGCCCTGCACCACACTAAGTCCAATTGTATTGCACAAAAAAAATGACTCCACTAACCCCTCTTGTTTTAACGAGTTATTATAATCATGATAACGTTAGAATCTGACGATAAATTTTAAATCATCCCCAGATTTATAAAAGAGAGAGAGAAAGTAAAAAATAAAAAATAAAACATACACATAATGATGAAATAGGCAACAGTGTGAATTACGCAGAAAGAAGCGACCTCTCAACTCCTACCCCTCCTCGCTCCTCCATCCTCACCCTGCGGCCGCCACCCCCTCCCGACAACGCCTTAAGCTTGTATAATTAAAAAATCTGGGCATATTTTAATACTGATTGAATTAATTACGCTTTAATATCAAAACCCTACGGTCAATGCTTTTTTGCCGTCGCCCACCCCTCTTCCCCCACCCTCGTCACTCACCATCCTAACCTCTCCGTTCCACCCTCCCTCACCAGTCTGAAACGCCGCACAGTGGAGCGAGGCAATGAGAGGGGTCGGACATGGAAAAAATTACTAAAAATGCAAAATAGAATGTTTTTATCGTCAAAAAACAAACTATAAAGTGTGATTCTTAAAGGAAATTTTACGATAAAACCATTGAAATTACTTTCAAACTTCTACGTTGCGTACGAACAAAGATATAAGCATTTAAAGTCGCCACGCTATGTCCGGCTTCTGTAATTGACTCGTTCCACTGTGCGCCGCGCCGCGCCTGCCGTAGTCGTTCATAGCGTTGAACGTGGATTACAGTAAGCAGGAGGCTCGAGGCACGATAGCGGTGGAAGCACGAAAGGGATGAAAAAGGAAATTAATCTAAAGGTAAGCACCAGACAGGCAGAGTTCAAGAATTTCACCGGTGAGGCACACCTGTATATACCGGTGCAGGAAAGATTATCGACTGAATCATTTTCAGTGCCTGTATAGTTACACTATAACACAGATCACTGTAATCTTTGTTGCATCGACGCAATCCTACGGAAAATTCTGTAGAGCGCCACACCATGAGGATGACGATGGATGGTGGTCGCTTGACGCACTCGCTCATAAGCGCGAAAACACGCCCAGTCACCTACGTTGACACGCAAAACACATGTACCTCGTACTTAGAGACCCATCATAAGGAGGACTAATGCTCGGTCGGCGAGTCGGTCATTATTTGTGGCAACTTTCCGAACATGCACATCAGTCGATGCTTCATGAGGGACATTCGTATTTTTAATTTACGTTGTTTTCTTTCCCCCGCTTCGAGAGGAAAAACGCAGGATAATAAAGTATATTTTATTCAATTCACGTGTAATCTCCGACCCTACGCTGAAAAAGTATATTGAGTGCAGTGGCGTAGCGTGCAATTTGGCAAGGTTGCAGTTCTTCTATTTAAACCCATGAAAAATATAGAAGTATTGGGTGAGCAACCTCGCATTCGATCTTTTACATGGGTTTAAAAGGCCAAAATACAGCGTAGCCAAATTGCACCCTACGTCACTGATCGGTTGTTGCACTGCCGTATAAATTCCGCCATTTTTCATGGATTTTTTTTTTCAACCATTAGAGTTGAGTGCGCTTTAGCAACACTGAAAAAAATAGATTTGTGAAATCAGTAAAATGAAGCAAAGGCTAATTTTACCAGCCATTTTCAGTAAAATTGACTACGCATATAGCTAATTTTACGTTTTGGATTGTAAATTTTGCTTAATTTTGATTAATTTTACTATTTGGATCATAAACTTTACCAATCGGATTGTAAATTTAACAATTCAAAGCATTGTAATTTTTGCAAGTCGTATAGCTGTCACGCCAAGACAGCCATGTAATATGCAAAAGTCACAATGATTTGGATTGTAAAATGTACTATTTAGATTGAAAAATATGCAATCCAAATAGAAAAATTACTAAAACTTAAGCAAAATTTACAATTCAAATCGTAAAATTAGCCATAAGTTTAGTAGGATTTACCGAAAATAACAAGTAAAATTAGCATGTGCTTTATTTTACTGATTTTACAAAACTTAATTGCTTTTTTAGTAATTTCATTTTTTTCAGTGAACAATACATTCTGTCAGTTTAAACTCATCAAAAAAGATGAAACTACTGAGTGAGCTGCAGTGAGCATCCTCAAATCGATCTTTTGCTGTGCAGGTTCAGATGGAAAATGTTACAACGGTGTCAGATCATGCGCTATACACAGTGTACAGGGGGAATAAAATACTGGTAGAATTTACCCCCTGCATAGCTGATTTTGGAGTCTGCCAGAAAGTATGGTAAATTTCACTATAGATTATGGTCAAATGTACCAAAAGGTTAGCCTAATTTACCCAGTGGCGGCTCGTGCAATGTGGCAACAATGGACTCCCTCCATTTAAACCTATGTAAAATAATCGATTTTTTGGTGAGGCGCTGTGCCTCACCTAGAATCGATCTTTTAGCACAGATTTGAATGCAAAAATAGCACTGTTGCCAGATTGCACGAGCCGCTACTGAATTTACCACAAGGTACATTGCATTTACCATCTTATGGTCAAATTTACCATACTCTCTAACGGACACCAAAATCAGCTATGCAGATGGTAAATTCTGCCAGTCCTTTTTTTCCGTGCACGCTATTGGTTGCCAGTAGAATAACCGTTGAGGAACTACTTTTTTGTGGACATCTTCAGAGCATATAGGAATAGAGCTAGTGGCACTCTAAGAGGCGTTGCACTATGGTCTGAAATCTGTTATTAATTGAATAATTAACTACATACAATTTGTATAAAGACAGAGTTTTAAAAGTCTGTTTATTTTGAGATGCATGATAGAGGTTATGAAAAAAAGATAAAAGGAAGGAACCGTGGCAACGGTGATACAATGTACATATGTTTGATTTGATTGATATTTCAACAAGATCGAAAAAAAGTGGCCAAAAATCCAGTGAAAAATAGTCATCAAAAATCATCGTTTTCGACCTTTTAAGGTTAATTTAAGACTTTATGGTGACACTTTCAAGTTTAAATTACTTGTTAAAAGTGTTCTCTGTAATTGAATTTGGTATTAAAAGTTTTTAAATGATGAATTTATGGGAAATTCACTTTCTGATTTTTGGCCACTTTTTGACGATCTCAGACCAAAGTGCGTTGATGAGCACCATTGGCGGACACCCCCCCCCCCGTTCAACAAAAAAAAGGTGGGAGGGTGAAAGAAAGAAAACGAGACAGGAAAAAGAAGAGGAAATCAACAGGGGGAGGGGGCGAAAATCCCACGACCCCAACCCACGTTTGCGAGGGCTGGATCCACCAATGTTGAATACAATTTGACAATGTTGAATTTTTTCTCTATAAGGTCTCCATGTAAAGCCCAGTGAAAGATATCGAGTGCCAAAGTCGGCATTTTGCGCATAGGATGAAATGAATGAAAAGTAACGCTGCTAGATCTCGCACGCTTCTCGCTTCATCATCACTGCAGGTACATTGGAATATATAAATAAACAAATAAATGCAAAAATAATAATAACAAAGAAAAAAATCCTCTAGTATTTCAAAACGAATTAACCATCGGCAACACGGTAAATTCTTACATTTTGCCAGATTTTTTTTTTCTCTCGACAAAATATTATATGTATAGTGAAATTTAAGACAGTTTCAATATGATTTTCTCGTTAGCAGGCCAAAAAGACACGATGGAAAAAGATTTTTTGGGTGGAAATAGCTGCGAGACTATATGTTCTCTTGTTGAAATAGAGCATTGCCGCTTGTGAAGTCTCGAGAGTCTTGTTTTTGTTTTTTTGTTTTTTGTTTTTTTTTGTTTTTTTTTTGGCTTTTTTTTTTTTTTTTGTTTTTTGTTTTTTGTTTTTTTTTTTTTAGAATTTGTTGTAAAATACATAATATAGGTAATCAACTTCTTCACGTGATAATTCGAGAGTCCAGACTACTAGACTCCATTCAGATCCTTATACGTTCTCATCTATTAATCAGCATTAAAAAACATCGTAAGTTTGTCTAGACTTTTAGCGCAAAAGGCTTACACTGTTTGAACCCGAATCATTCGATAGAACATGCTAATAGTGACAGAAGATAATCTCGCAAAAAAACAAACAAAAAACCAAAAAACGATTTTCAAGGACCGTTTTTTCTGGGATCTACACCAGCCAAATCTTAGATTCGTGAGAAAAATATCTAACTTTAAAGAGCTCGCAAAAGCTCCACCTCGGAGCTCACTGATAATGTTCGGCGAATTTTCAATTTTCAATCCTTCAAATTCAAATTTTAAAAAAAAAAAAAAAATTGCCTGATACTTTGACTTTTGATTGCAGAACTTTCTTCAATACAAAGCTAAGGTTCAAATTCATTTCCCTTTATTTCCATCAGGTATTATGAGAAATAAATGTTGGAAAAATTCCAGAGATTATCGGTTGAGCTTTGGCTCCACAACTGGAACGGAACCTACGTCCTACACCGATGTATCACAGCAATATTTCCACAATCGATTTCTTCATCTTCTAAGCGACCTTGAGCCTTAAGAGACCCCTATCACTCCTCCCGGTGGTTCCTGTTAAACTCGACCTTATGAATTCGAACGGCATAAAGCCAGGCGGATATGATACGCGGCTATCGCAAGGGATATGGTATTAGACAAGAAATATCCCATGATTTATTTAATAAGCCGAGGGCATGACTGAGGAGAGGGGCTGAGGCTCAAAAGGATCCAAGCTGAGAGCTCCCTTTTGCCCGACTTTCCTTCTCTCTCCCGCGCCCGCACCGCGCTCTAGTTGTCCTAGGTACAAGTACAAGTAGAAGAAAACAAGACCGAGCAAGAGCACGGTTGTCAGATTGTGAAAGGATATTTTCAAATCGTCCATTCAAATCGAGGCAAATGTTCATGATTCCAGTTGCACGATATGACAACACTGCTAAGTTAATGATTGCCAGATAATACGGACAAATCTTCACATTTACCATTGATTAGAGCCATCAGAGGGTAATTTGATGAGTTTCGCGTGCACAAATTGGCAATCGTGACCAAGACACTGCACTGCACCGAGGCCAAAGCATCGTCAAAATAGAATCTGAAGCCCCCCTAGAGAATACTTATGAGACAAGTGTTTTTCGTTCCTCTTCTTTCTGTCTCGCCCTCTTTTTTGCTCTCTCTCTCTCTCTCTCTCTCAAAACCCCTAAATCCCGGAAGAGTAACTTCCAAAATTTACGAGATTCTCACGGACGTGCGGCGATGTTGCTCTGCTGTTGAGTTTCCAGGGAGAGCGTTTTTTTTTATTATTATTTTTTTTTTTTTTTTTTTTTTTTTTTTAAAGCCGGTTCGCACACGCAGTTGTTGTGCGGGTGTGATCAGCGCTACCTGTTTTGGTCCCTGGTATCCTGGCTGAAGTAATTTCGAAATGAGGGAGAAAGGAAAAGGCACCACCAAACTTTCATTTCCTACAGTTTTCGTTGCATAGCTAAAAGTCTGAGCTGAACGTGACGACGCCGTCACGGTGTTTAAGACGCGGAGCAAGGCGCAACACACGTCACACAATTCTTGAGCCTCGTGGGATTAATTAACGGATGAATAGTAGAAAGACTAAAAGAGCAATAAGGGCTTATAATAAATTATTAGATTGAAGGAGCTAAGGAGGGGAGAGGGGGTCCAAAAGATCTGCAGACTCTCCTCCCATTAACAGCAACACTTTCAATGAAGAAAAACATTTTTTTTTTTTTTTTTACTTTAAATTCCGTGTGGAATTAAGACTCCGTTTAACCCTTTAATCCGCCTCTCTGGCAGTTCAATGACCTCACGCCTCCATTTTGAAAAACAAAAGCCTTTAAAATTACAATTAAGATAAAGGTACGATTTCTAATTCAGACGCTGGATCCTAAACCCTTCTCGTCGAAATGACTTTAACTATGAAGTTAAACTATACAGCAAACACCTTGCAATAAACATAGGTGGATCCAGAAATTTGGGAACCATGAATTCATATCACAAGAATGCATGAGAAATAATCGATCCTTGAAGGGAGCCCGTGGCTCTTTTACCAATCGATTGTTTCTCATGCATTCAAATGGGAATAATACATAGTTGCCCGATTGCTGGATCCGCATTTGGCAATAAATCACACAAGCTATGCTTATGAACTTTTATACTTCGAATTTTCTCGAGATCAAGGTATATTCTCCTTATGCAAACATATGCAAGCTCTCATTTTTGTCATGTGCGTATACGTACTTACATCTGGTTTTATATTGCCACTATCGGTGATAATACAACGGTGCGCTCCTTCGACTCGGCATAAACATGACCTATCAGGTGGAACAGCACAGCAAGTATTGAAGACAGCACACTCCCATTATAAAATATTGCCCCCCTCCCCCCATAATGTAGTTCCTCGGTAGCATTAAATATTTAGGCAGACATTTTTCGAGGGAAGGGGGGAGTGAGGACCTGAATATGGAAGAACTATGGAGTGTCTGATGGCCGCAGGATGTGAAATGTACCTGCAACCCCCCCCCCCCCCTGAGAAGAACAAAACGTGAAAAATGCCGACATCTATAGTGAAATAGTTGACGGGGGGCGGCTCCCTGCTCTTGACTACACCTTGGACCCAATTCAACACATCTGCTTTTTTAAATTGGCACCACTATGTCGCTTCAAACTTTAAACTTCAAACATACAATAAAAATTGTTGTGTATTGTATGCTTACAAACCAAATGTTTTCAAATAGAATCCCGATTAGCGAGAAAGAAGTTTAAAGCATAAATATTACATGAAGAAAGGTTTAAGGAGATTTTGCGTCGGTAACTTTCGATGATTATGCCGGCAAAGCAAATAGCTTTTCGATATCTACTACGGTGATGAGACTTTCAGAGATAAACTCTCCCCCCCCCATCTGTCCCACACTGTCTGCCCATGAAAGGTTTCCGGGTTACAAAACCGCTTTCAGGCAGCGTAAAATTATTTCAGGAATGATTTACATCTAACATTTAATTATAAATCAGTTTTAGTAAAAGTATTTAATTTAAATATTTCTATTAATTCAATCTTAATTACTTATTCCATGATACAGTTTGCGTGCTCTTGAAAAGATCTAGAGGGAGAATCGTGAGAAATTTGGCTTGGAAAAATGGAGAGAACTGTTGCGATTGCCAAAGGGCTTTGTAGGAGAAGAAAAGGTGGAAGTGGGGAGAGCAATGAAGAAACGGACTAAGAAAAGATGCCGGAGAAAGCAGTGCGGCCGTTGGAAAAAAAGAAAGAATATTGTTCAAACTCAAACCCGGGTCCAGGGAAAAGAAGGAAATCCCCCCACGCAAAAAAAAAAAATTAAGTTCCAAACTCAAATAATTAGTGGGATGGCGCCCCGCAAACCTCCCTCTCCCCGGGCCGGCAGCCTTTCCTGCTCCTGCCTTAGAAGTTACGCCTACATTTGCGACTCTAAGCGAAGAATAATAACTTTCTTTTTCCCTTCCTCTCTTTTCATCTGTGTGTTGTGACATGACTGCTGCATGAAAGGTTCATTTGGCAAAAAGGCAAATCTTATCGATCCTCCTCAGAGAGAGAGAGAGAGAGAGAGAGAGAGAGAGAGAGAGAGAGGGAGAGAGCGAGAGAGAGAGAGAGAGAGAGAGAGAGAGAGAGAGAGAGAGAGAGAGAGAGAGAGAGAGAGAGAGAGAGAGAGAGAGAGAGAGAGATTGAAAAATCCATCAAACGTATAAGCGTGGAATTGACCGCTATGGCTTTCTCTCCGCTCCCCTGCCCCCACTCATAATGAGTGAGCTTCAACTTTAAAAGCTCTTATTATCTGACAGGTAATAAACAAAAACTTTAAGCATACCCCAATGCCTCTTGCTGCAGGAGGAGAGAAAGAAAAATAGGGACCCGAGTCCACGCCCCCTTCTCAAGTTCATAAACAACGACCCAAACCTCGCGAGTTACGTATAATTATACACCGATTCCTTCTTCCCGATTAAAATCAAAGTAATTTTCTTTCTTTCTCCGACAAGGGACACTTTAAAAGCATAAAAAAGGGGTTTACGAAAATAGTGCACAGCTCAAAAGAGAAGAATGGGACGAAATTACGAGAAAAGTATATTCATAGTGAAATGTATAAAATGCACGGTGCGGCAAGTAACAAAAGCTGCAAGTTCATATTCCACCCATTAAACCAGCTTAAGTCTTTACAACGTTTTTTGTTCACTATATAGAGAGTAAAAAGGAAGAAAGAGCGACAGAGAGAGGGCGGAGGGAGGAAGAGTGAGAGGGAGAGAAGGAGAGAAGGAGAGAAAGAGAGAAAGAGAGAAAGAGAGGAAGAGAGAGTGATAGAGAGAGAGTGAGAGAAAGAGAGAGGGAGAGGGAGAGGGAGAGAGAGAGAGGGAGAGAGAGAAAGAGAGAGAGAAATGAGGTAAAGACTAACAAAGACCTTATTAAAAATGAAACCCTGAAATCTTTGACTTAAATAAATGGAAAGTATTAATTTTTTCAAAGTTGAGAGATTATTTTAATAAGCTGCAGGACAAAAAAGAGAAAGAAAAGTAGAATAAAGAAACCGATGGAAAGGAAGAGGATGAAGAGAGGGGAGGGGTAAGAGAAAAAAAAGTTCGGGTACAACTCAGTCAAGAGACTAAGACGGTAGAGGCTGTCAAGTATTATTTGAAAATATTTATTAATTACACAAATTAAGGAGATTTATGACAAAAGCTCCCGGGCAACATCAGGGAAGGTTCCCTTTGAGAATTGAGACATTTATATCTAGCGAGGCAGAGTGAGAAAGGGGCATGAGAGGTGGGTACGAAACGAAAATAGGAAACTTTCAAGATTTAATTCATATAGTTGCCAGGACGAGTAATTAAACACAGTTCAACCATAGCCCGAGATGGGGGGGGGGCGGTCGGTGGGAGGGGCGGATCCCCCTTCCTTTTTTCCCCAAGGGCGCGATGAGCAAGATTTTCGCTTTTGTGGAGTTAGAGCGGTGCGAAACAGCTGAGGAAGGGGGTGGGCGGGGGTGGGGGTTTGGGCGGATTCTTTTTGACATCAAAAACCAAACAAATGATGAGCAAACAAGTTTGATTCGGATAAGTCATGACTTTCAGGTACATGAAATATGATCCGCAAGTGCGTGGAAGATGAAAAACGGGAAAATCCAAAATGTGAACCCACCAACCTCCTTATTCTCTTTTCATTCCCTCACTTTTCTTTTTCCTTCTGTATTTTATATCTCTCCCGTTCCGACGGATTTCTTCGCCTTCTTGATTTATTCATTTTCTTCTTCGCTAGGCAAAATGACTGTATGTTTTCGTTGGAGGCATGGCACAGCGCCTGCGCAATGCGCAATGCAAATGTGTGGGCGCACTACGAATACCTACTCCATAAAAACATTGAAGAATCTATCCTAAGTCGATTCATGAACCTCTAAACGGTCGATTATTTAGCATAGGTTCAAATGGGAAGAGATAGATGTTTGATCGTTTCCAAGCCAAATATCGCAGCACTTCCTGACGCCATAGATGTTTCGCAGTTAACTCCGCAACGCATTAAAGAGTTAATAATACACCTACAAAGTATGAAGTAATAGACGGCTTTCGAGCCCATTGCGGCATTGCAATCAGAGCTACTGGTTTTATGACTCTGATTAATAACAAGAAATTTGCCATTTATAGATCATAATTGCTATGCGATTGGACCAGTTTTTCTTTATTTTAGAGCCGATACGATTATTGCAAAATTCAATTTTTATTTTTTTTTTACTTAAAATCTTTCGCAGCTGAGCGCAACTATAAAAATATGCATTTTTGAAGTGGGCCCTTTGACTTTGAATCAGGGGTTTGAACCGGCAACAATTGCGATTCGGTTCTGTTCGAAATTCGCGAATAAAATCTGTTCGTGGTTTGGCTTTGTTTTAATTTTTAATTAAACTTTAGTGAATTAATCATATTTTGCAAAACTCTTTTCACGATTCACGTTTTTCGCACTTTAACCCTTTTAAGCTGCTCTCCTTGTTGAAAATTGTATGTACCCTCCCAGGGGTGTTTTCTGACAGGGCCTGTGCGGCTACCGCCGCTTAAGATTGTTTTCAATCTTAGGAACAGAACATCGTAACCTTTTCATAAATTTTTCCTGCAACTGATATCAATATAGTTTGATGTCTCGATTTATAAAAATAAAGGTTTAGTTAAAGTCTATGGTTGTAAATTAGCTTGAACCGAACCGCTTTAGAAAAATTGTGGAATCGGTTCAACCTATGCGCTGTGCGGTTTGGTTTGGTTTGTGTGGTTCAAGGCATTTTCTGCAAAACGGTTTGCCGCGGTTCGATTTGAAGCCCTGCTTTGAATTGGTAGTGTAACATTGTTCATATAGAAAAAGATAAAAAGTGAGGTGGAACAAGACAAACCTAATCGATAAATATTTCGTTTCATTTCGGGAAAAGGCGTGTCACGCCCAGCAGAAGAAATAAATGTCCGAACGTAAAACGGGATGGAAAATGACGTATAAAATATACGAATTAACCGTATCAAATATTAAATAATTCGGCTGAAGATAGTTGAAATTACTAACCCCGGAGTTCTTTCTTCCGAGTCGGAATGGAAGTACAGTGTTGCCAGATTGGGGTGAAAAAGTCATACGCTTTACATTGATTTAAATGGGGACGATGCGGCTTTTTACCCTCGATCAGGCAACACTGTGGAAGTATACATTTAATGCGAGCAAAGGCAGCCATCTCCTCTCTTCTTGATCGCAAATCTCACCATCATAAATTGTTCTTGACCCAACCGTCCGCGTAAGGAATGGCATAAGTATAAGTTATCTTCTGCGACTCCACGCGGGGTGGAGGGAGAGAATACAGTTGTGAGAGGGGGGGTTGGAGGAGGAGAGGGGTTGGAGGAGGAGAGTAAAGAGAAGGCAATTTTGAGGGAAGGTAGATGATGTATACCCAGTAGCCTTTGACGCGGGCGCTCAGTAGCCCACGATCAGTGAGACGGACATTTGTCGAACACAAAAAAAAAAAAAGGTACGTCCTCCAGACACGATCTATATACAGGGTGTCCGGTAAGTCCCGGAACGGCAGCGCCATTTCTTTATTTACGCATATAAAAAAACCAAACTTTGGGAATGTTCCTAGATAAATAAAAACTACTTTTTGGGGGGGTCAAAATTTTGGTCGCCCCTCCCGGGGGGGCGGGGGCGCCCCTAACTTTTTTTTTTCAAATGGCAACCCCTATCTTGTGATACCTCATTCGAAAGAGGGTAAAAAACTGAGCATTTTGGCGCAAACCGCATGTCGATATCTCTTTTAGTATTCGAGATATCGAACTTCAAAATCTATGGAAACCCATTTTAAAAAAATCATAACTCTTATTTAGAAAGTAGCTATTTAAAAACTAGGGGTCTAAACTACTCTACATAACAAGCTCTTTCCAGGGAAAAACACCTCTGCCCAAAAAAATTAACTTACAGTTATTGTTTTTTTTTCCCGCCAAAATTTTTTAAAACATTTTGGCGGGAAAAAAAACAATAACTGTAAGTTAATTTTTTTGGGCAGAGGTGTTTTTCCCTGGAAAGAGCTTGTTATGTAGAGTAGTTTAGACCCCTAGTTTTTTAAATAACGACTTTCTAAATAAGAGTTATGATTTTTTTAAAATGGGTTTCCATAGATTTTGAAATTCGATATCTCGAATACTAAAAGAGATATCGACATGCGGTTTGCGCCAAAATGCTCAGTTTTTTACCCTCTTTCGAATGAGGTATCACAAGATAGGGGTTGCCATTTGAAAAAAAAAAGTTAGGGGCGCCCCCGCCCCCCCGGGAGGGGCGACCAAAATTTTGACCCCCCCAAAAAGTAGTTTTTATTTATCTAGGAACATTCCCAAAGTTTGGTTTTTTTATCTGCGTAAATAAAGAAATGGCGCTGCCGTTCCGGGACTTACCGGACACCCGGTACATACCACTACGTAACGTGCTCAGAGCACAAACATTTCAGGTGCTGGACACGACGGGATGCGTTTCAGACGCAAACTCAACCTAAATAGATCGCGCTCAGAACTCGTTTCGGTACTGGTGTGTACATTTCGTGTTTAGAACCCGGAAAGTTTGTGTCTGGAGCACGTCCATTTTTTTCAGTGAACGGAGGGCTAACAGCAAACTCTTTTGAAGCAACTATCTCCCGATTTGATTTCTCCCCATTTTGCTCGCTGAGATTATTAAAACATATGATAGGTCGATAAACAAATAACACTTCAAGTTTAGGAATATAAGTATATAATCATATCTTTTTTAACGACATTTGACAAATGAAATAAATGTCAGTAAACTCCTTAGATTTTGGTTCAGATAGGCAACTTGCAGTACTCATTCCAATAAATTTAAGCGCTAGTCAAAATCTAAGGAGTCAACCGTCATTCTTTATTTCGCTGACAGTACATCTCCATCAAACCATTTTCATTTCATTTTGACAACAAAGGAAACTCCAGATTATTGCTGGGATTTACGAAGGAATGTTTCATTAAGCACTTTCAGTTAATGACATAGGCAAAATGAACACTGAGGAGTAGGAAAGTTTAACTATACCTATACCTAGATACTTTGAGCGAGCAAGCTTTGATTAGTCCTGCGGTTACCTGTGGCAGTAAAGAGGGTTCATTTCAGACTTCGAGTTGAACTTGTTGCAACTTACAGCACTTACAAAAATATATTTTAGTTTCCCAATAAACTTATTTCTTGCAAAAAATATATCAGTTGACCTAATTTTGGACCTTAAATTGCGCAGGTACGCCCAGTACAAAACCCCCGAGCAAGAAGGTGGCGTCCGCGGCAGTGGCGGATCCAGCCCTCGCGAACGGGAGGGGGCGAATTTTGGATTTTCACCCCTAAACGACCCCCTTTTCTTGTTTTCGCTCTTGCTTTTCCCCTTCCCACTTTTTGGACCGGACGGGGGGGGGGCGCTCGCCCCCTTCGCCCCCCCTGTATCCGCCAATGGTCCGCGGACACTTATATATTATACACCAAACAGTTCGTTTTTGTCAATTTAAGCGTTATATGATCTGTTGCCTAGAATTCCATGAAAACCGCTCATTAAAACCCCATAACACCTGGTACTGTTCGATTCGACTTGAGGTGTAGATGTTCCGCGCACTAATTAGATTTTCAATCGTAGAAAATACGCGAGAGAGTTTAAGAGTGAGGGAGAGTGGGAGTCGGTTTTTCGTACAAATGCTTAATTTTTTTTTTTTTTTTTTTTTTTTTAATTTATCTCATGCATCAACTCTGTTGCAAGACATATTTCATTATTTCTGATTATTTGGTGGCCCAAATCGGGTTGTATTCGATTTAATTTTGCTGCGCAGTAGAGTGAACAGTGGCGTCGCCGTCGCGTGCATTCTAGCAACTTTGGATTTCGTCCATTTGAACCCGCGTCATATATCGATCCAGAGAAATGCAGTGTGCAGTGTGCACCCCCATTATAGCTCGACTTTTTTCATGGGTTTAAGTGTACTAAATGCAGCGTTGTCAGGTCGCACGCTTCGCTCCTGCATGTTTCGATCCTGTGTGCGACGGAGGGGGTAGAGAGAGAGAGAGAGGGGGGATGATACGCCAAAAACGTATTCCACTTGAAAACCTCGTGTGGTCAACAGTTAATGACGAGCTTCTAGAGCCGAAAAAAGAAGAAGAAGAACAAAAGAGGCAGAAGTATAAGAAGAAACTAAATAAAAACAAGGATGATAAAAAGGAGGCGTTTAAGTGAGGAGGGTATATGTTAGCGAAGAGCGAAAAACGGGGTACCACGGGGGGATTAGTTTTGTTACGGACGGTGGAAGAAGGGGGATAGCTGGGGATATCTGCTACAGGGAGGGGGGAAGGGAAGGCGCAAGCGGAGAAGGTCGAAGAAGAATTGCGTGCGCTTGACAAGGAGAATTAATGGTGCCTCAATAATTCACCACTCTTTGGACAGTACGGTTGGGACGACGGACCGATCAACAGCGACCAACAACCCAACCAACCGGGCCGACCGACCCGACCCGACCGGCGACCGCGGACACAACTGCCCCGGCCGTGCGCCGCCGCGCCGCCATATACCGCTCCGGCCAGTCCTGGTTGACGCTCAGAATTAAAGCGACGTTCATTAAAACCAATTTAAGAACTTAATTCCGCGCAGTCCGCTTTCCTAGTGAGCGGCTAAAGTTCAACTAACTAGTATGGTACCAACCAACCATTCGTGGCCCGCAATTGCAGAGTAACAGCAATATGTAAACACTAAAAAATGAAAGACAAACTAACACCACCATTACACAATATACATGTTTGTATAAAACACTCTAACACTAACGCTCGAGTGGTTGCGACGCGGGACGAAAAAAAAAGGAAGAAGAAGAAGAAGAAGAAGAAAAAGTTGGTAGATAGAGAAGATAAAACCATCAATTAATTATTTCCTACTTACACAGAGCACAGCGCCGCTAACGCGAAGCGGGCAGCCTAAAAATCCAGCATGCATTATTTAAAGGGCCTTCGCATTGTTAAAAAAGGAGGGCTGAAAAAAAAACAAAACAAAAAAAAACTTGGATGACCGATGGTTGGGGGGGGGGGGGAGTTCAAAGGAGAGGCACAAAACTGCTGCTTAACACGCTCTTCGTCGTTATCGAAATTTTAAGCACGAGGCACGGAGAAGGTGGCAGGAGGTCGGGTTGGGTCGACTCAAGTCAAGTCAAGACACCATATACACTGCAGCCTTTCCCTCTCTCACCCTGCAAAAAAAAAAAAAAAAACAGAGAAATCGGAATAACTTGAATTTTCCCTGCAAGCATCAGTTGAACCGACCGTTGTGGTGGGTCTGACGGCGCGGAAGAAAGAGCCCACGAAATATCAGATGTGCTTTTTCCCAAGAAATAAGCATCAGGGATAATATTGAGAAACTAGTGAAGAGCGGACTCAGTGAATTGTAAGCCCGTTTCCTAGTAAGCGCTTCAGTATAGTATCACACGGTTCACACTGAACGCACCGAGGACTTACAATTAGTTCTTCCCTTCTTATTGTTAGTGCCCCCCCCCCCCCCGGTGGGGAGATTGTGGAAAGGGCGTAAGGTATGTATGAACGCATAGCAACAGAGTTACCTCCCTCATTCCTCAGATGCGAAAAGTCTCAAAAGAGCGACATTTAATTTTCTCCGTTTTTGAGATTAGGTAACTCGCACTTTATATAAAGGGATGAACCGGGGCACCGGGTTCATTGCCCTACACGTGCTCGAGGGAAAGCTCGAGGCTTGACGACACTGCGCGCTTAATTTAAATGGAAGGTTTTAAACTTTCCAATCCGGATTATACTCATCAGTTTATCAGGCTCCCGTGGAGGAAGTCTTCAAAAATTTGTTTGCGATGTTTTGATATTGGACAAGACCGTGTGAGGATCCCGTTACTCCTGAGACGAGACTCTAATCAAGTGGTGACATAAAAAAAAAAAATATAACAGAAAAACCTAATCATGATTTTGATAAATTTAGCCAATTTTTCCACAGAATCGAATCTGTCGAATTAATTTTAACTATACCGAAAAAAAAAAAAAAAAAAATAACAATCACGCCACGGTTGTGTGACGACCTTATGAACGTTTACTTTAATTCATTGTTCCCAGCTCACACTTTGAATGAATGACAAAAAAGTCCATTCGCGTAATCACGTGATGCTGTCTAACAATTATAAAAATGATGCATTTTTTGCATGAGCATGCGTAAGTGAAAGTTTTGAGCGTGCTACTCACAAATAGTCTTGAAGTTTTGCATGAATTCGTGTCTTTCTTCTCTTTTATTATTCAAGGGTAAATCCCAAAGAAAACCCGAGGAATCGAGCAAAAATTAGTAAATGCCACAGTTTTTGTCTCGGCCTAAGAGGACTTCAGAGGACTTGCTGATAATATTTGTTTCATGTTGTGGGGGGGGGGGGGCGGCGGCGGCGCACTATGGTCCAGAAGTCCGGTTTAGGAAGACATTAGTTTGCATTAAAATCGCCCAATATCTTGAAAACGGCTCATCTGACACCAAAAATGGTAATAACAAAAAAGATAGAACGTAAACCGTTTTAACTTTTTTGTAATTACCATTTTTGATGTCAGATGAGCCGTTTTCAAGATATTGGGCGATTTTAATGCAAACTAATGTCTTCCTAAATCGGACTTCTGGACCATAGTGCGGCGGCAGCACTGTATTTGACGTCCTTTTGCAGCTAGGAAATCTCCATTCAATGTTAAAAAATGAAGAAATTTTAGATGTATGCTCTGACAGAGTGATTTTGTACTATCAGTCTTAAAAATGATAAAGATAAATCAAAACATTATTTCACATTTCCCGCTCGAATGTCAAATATATTTGACGAAATAAAACTTACATTCCCCTGTAATGTCGGATATACAAATACGGCAATAATCAACAAAAGAAAAAAAAAATTAGAAAGAAAAATTGAAACAGAAAATCATAAAGAAGAAGTCTCGATATTGGAAAGGGTTATTTCGGAGGGTAGAGTCTAAAAAAATAAATAAATACAAAAACTAAAAAAAAGAGTCGTAATTCCATCAAATTCACCAAGTGGTAACCTCTGCATATAGCTTATAGAACACCGTCGAAATTTTGGAGGTGCACAGTGCACTCCCTCGAATCGATATTTTGAACGGGTCTAAACGAACGAAATGTGCCGTTGTCGCGGATTGTACCGAATCAAATCGGGACCGAGAGTCGACAGTGAAGACCATAAAAATCTTATGGGTCGTCATCTCGAAGGGCCTATATACATCAGATGGAAAGCTTCCGTCTTAGCAAATTTGTGCCGCTGGGTGTGAGCTTGTGAAGCTCTGGGCTCATTTCCATGGGATTCGCGTGGCCGTGATTAAATCGAAAGTGTTTTCTCGTAATAAGGTTGGCCATTGACTCGATGCGATTACGATAATACGGCACACAATCACCCTACTGCAGGCCCGTACAGCAAAGAACTAAAACCAGGAAGCTATACCAATGAATATGGTGGAATTGTGGGACATGCTGCACGGAGGCGGAGGCATCAACCACGATGGAAATCTCTTATGGACATTTTCACACGGGCTCGGTTTGTTTCCCTTACCCTTTTTAACCTGATATACATTAAAAAAACAAAAAACAAAAACAGAAATTGTGACATATCCATTTGAAATTGGTTTTCAACGAAAGTCCAACTGATTCACAGTGGCTATCGCTGGACGCAGATTTCGATAGGTACATACATACAACTGTTTATTTTGAAAGGATTTGCACGACAAAGAAACTGACCAATGACAGATGGAAGCAAAATTTTCTCACCTGGATAATGCATTCAAGTTCTGAGTCCGGATAGCCAGTACAATCCAATCCGGACATACAATATGCACTTTCGTTTAAAATTAATTTTCACTGGAATAATTACAGTGTTTGATTTAAGGGTAAAAAAAACGAGCCAAATAAACCAGAATCAGATCGTCCCTGCCGTCAAACTTTGGGATAGGACTTGTAACAGTTGTAACATACTATTAATTATTCCCTCTACAGATATAGCTCGTTGACTAGAGCGCACATTCACAAGTATGACAGTAACAGAATTACTGTTACGCTTTCGCAGATAGCACTAAAGCAGTATGATTTGATGTGAGATAAATAATTTGGAACCGATAAGCTGCTTAAATACGTACAAATTTCATTAGTTACTCGTTAACGGCCATACCACGTTGAAAGCACCGGTTCTCGTCCGATCACCGAAGTTAAGCAACGTCGGGCGTAGTTAGTACTTAGATGGGAGACCGCTTGGGAACACTGCGTGCTGTTGACTTCTTCTTATTGAAGACCTCAATCTACTCCTCCGCCTGCGCTGAACCCCTCGCTCATTCTATCGTTTTTTACGATCCCTTTACTAAACCACCTATCCTGTCCTTTTTGTAAATTTTGTCCTTGGTCTCACCATGGGTGGTGAAGATTCGAAAGCGCAAATTCCAAAAATGGCCGTAACTAAAGCGTACTTCTTTCTTTCTTGCTACTTTCAGTAGGCTTATGAAGTACTGTCATCATAATCAATTTGGAAGTTGGAATGCCTCAGATTTCATGGCATTTCATTTCGCGTTTATGGACGTATGCTAGTGAAACGTCAATTTGCGCGCTTTTGGATACTTACACCACCTTCCTGCTTGTGGATTCCAACGAGAAAAAATCGCCTACAGGGGATCAAACGTTCAGTTATTAGCGTACCGTTTGCTGCCGTCGAAGACAAGGCATTCGTTCGATCGCAGTTTAGGCTTTTTTTTGGTGTTTTATTTTGTTTGTGTTTTTTTTTGTTCTTGTTTTTGTTTGTTTTGTTTTTTTTTTAGCGCGTTTGACCGGTTTAACGTTTAACTCATCTGCGATTAATTTAGATTTCGGAAAAGTGGCCATGACGCTGTGATAATAAGCGCGAGAAAAATGTCCTCTACTATAAAAGGTTCTTCGACGATTCCCAAATTAAAAGAGTCGATAACTATTCCTACACTTCGGTGCTGATTTCTCGTACCCAATGGATTGAAGGCCCTCTCGTCTTCTATCTTAAAATGTTCATCGACGATCGATGCCCATTAATAAATTCTTCTACAACCAAATTGAAAAATGAAAATTGAAATACAAAAAAATTAACAATTAGTGTTTTCTAGAGCGCCTTCAATGTAATAAGTATGCAAAATCAGATCCGCAGAGTAGGAATAGTTATCGACTCACCTCAGTGGCGCACCGAGAAATTTGCCTTCGGTCGGGGGGGGGGGGTGGTTGGTACGACTCAAACTCCGGGGGGTCTGGGGGGTATGGAATACCCCTCAGGACAAGCGGGGGGCCCGGAAAAAAATTTCAATTTCCCTTACCTTCAAATTGAATTTTACGGTACTTTTATGTACAGTAAAATTGAAATGTTCAAATATATTTTCGATTTTGCCTGCATGAAATCTTTGCTCTAGACTCATAATTGGAGGGAGAACAGCCAAGAGAAAAGGGGCTGAAGGAGCCATGGAACATTCACCGAGAGGGAAGGTCCGGGGGCCCTCCCACGGAATTTTTTTTAAATTTTCCTTACCTTCAAATTGAATTTTACGGTATACTTTCATTGCAGTAAAATTGAAATGTCCAAATATATTTTCGATTTTGCCTGCATGAAATTGTTGCTCTTGACTCATGGTAATTGGAGGGAGAAGAGCCAAAAGGAATACGGATGAAGGAGCCATGGAATATTCACGAAGAGGGTTCAGCGAGGGGTTAGGTCCCCCCCCCCCGCCATAGTGAATAACTCTAAAAAAAAAAACAAAACAAAAAAAAAAAAACAAACAAAAAAAAAAACAAAAACAAAAAAAAACAAGAACAAAAAAAAACACAAACAAAATAAAACACCAAAAAAAAGCCTAAACTGCGATCGAACGAATGCCTTGTCTTCGACGGCAGCAAACGGTACGCTAATAACTGAACGTTTGATCCCCTGTAGGCGATTTTTTCTCGTTGGAATCCACAAGCAGGAAGGTGGTGTAAGTATCCAAAAGCGCGCAAATTGACGTTTCACTAGCATACGTCCATAAACGCGAAATGAAATGCCATGAAATCTGAGGCATTCCAACTTCCAAATTGATTATGATGACAGTACTTCATAAGCCTACTGAAAGTAGCAAGAAAGAAAGAAGTACGCTTTAGTTACGGCCATTTTTGGAATTTGCGCTTTCGAATCTTCACCACCCATGGTGAGACCAAGGACAAAATTTACAAAAAGGACAGGATAGGTGGTTTAGTAAAGGGATCGTAAAAAACGATAGAATGAGCGAGGGGTTCAGCGCAGGCGGAGGAGTAGATTGAGGTCTTCAATAAGAAGAAGTCAACAGCACGCAGTGTTCCCAAGTGGTCTCCCATCTAAGTACTAACTACGCCCGACGTTGCTTAACTTCGGTGATCGGACGAGAACCGGTGCTTTCAACGTGGTATGGCCGTTAACGAGTAACTAGCGAAATTTGTACGTATTTAAGCAGCTTATCGGTTCCAAATTATTTATCTCACATCAAATCATACTGCTTTAGTGCTATCTGCGAAAGCGTAACAGTAATTCTGTTACTGTCATACTTGTGAATGTGCGCTCTAGTCAACGAGCTATATCTGTAGAGGGAATAATTAATAGTATGTTACAACTGTTACAAGTCCTATCCCAAAGTTTGACGGCAGGGACGATCTGATTCTGGTTTATTTGGCTCGTTTTTTTACCCTTAAATCAAACACTGTAATTATTCCAGTGAAAATTAATTTTAAACGAAAGTGCATATTGTATGTCCGGATTGGATTGTACTGGCTATCCGGACTCAGAACTTGAATGCATTATCCAGGTGAGAAAATTTTGCTTCCATCTGTCATTGGTCAGTTTCTTTGTCGTGCAAATCCTTTCAAAATAAACAGTTGTATGTATGTACCTATCGAAATCTGCGTCCAGCGATAGCCACTGTGAATCAGTTGGACTTTCGTTGAAAACCAATTTCAAATGGATATGTCACAATTTCTGTTTTTGTTTTTTGTTTTTTTAATGTATATCAGGTTAAAAAGGGTAAGGGAAACAAACCGAGCCCGTGTGAAAATGTCCATAAGAGATTTCCATCGTGGTTGATGCCTCCGCCTCCGTGCAGCATGTCCCACAATTCCACCATATTCATTGGTATAGCTTCCTGGTTTTAGTTCTTTGCTGTACGGGCCTGCAGTAGGGTGATTGTGTGCCGTATTATCGTAATCGCATCGAGTCAATGGCCAACCTTATTACGAGAAAACACTTTCGATTTAATCACGGCCACGCGAATCCCATGGAAATGAGCCCAGAGCTTCACAAGCTCACACCCAGCGGCACAAATTTGCTAAGACGGAAGCTTTCCATCTGATGTATATAGGCCCTTCGAGATGACGACCCATAAGATTTTTATGGTCTTCACTGTCGACTCTCGGTCCCGATTTGATTCGGTACAATCCGCGACAACGGCACATTTCGTTCGTTTAGACCCGTTCAAAATATCGATTCGAGGGAGTGCACTGTGTACCTCCAAAATTTCGACGGTGTTCTTAATCGTAAATAGACTTAATTCAACATTTCCAGCTTGAACGCGCCGGCACCTTTATGCGCAATCGACTATGCGCATTGCGCATGAGGTGGAAAAGGGAAGCATGGAAGTTTACAATTTTTCCGCACGGAAATTTTTGACAGTGATATGCTTCAAAGTACAAATTTCAGGTCAGGCTCAATTTGTGCGAATGTGTGGCCGCCCGAATTAGGCTGAGATGTACCTGCATTTTACCTTTGGAGGTGATATTTCCCATTTTCCAAAGTCAAAAGTTGCTGGCTCGGAAAAAAAGTAGAAAGTTGAGTCAAATATTCCCTGTTCAAAGAGACCATTGCTCGAGTGCGTTGCGTAAAACCTACGGCACCGGGAGGACTCAAATGAGAATGCGTGTTTTCCGTTCTACCGGTGAATTATTCATCGGTGACGCGGTTAATACTCTTCAGCTTGCGGAGTCCCTCCTATTTTTCATCTGTGGGAAAACCTCCTTCCGTAAATAATTCACACTTCGCGAGGTGGGAAGAAAATCTTGAGGGGCGAAGACTCGCGCACCGATTCCCTCCATTGTAACCCCCCCAGCCCCCCCAGCCCCCCCAGCCCCCCCCCCTCCCTCGAATCTTTAGTCTCTTCAGCCCCTGCCTCAGCCTCAACCCTCAGCCTTCCTTCAGTCTAAAACCACAACCCTTATGAAATAGCAATGATCAATTTTCTCCCAGCTAATTAGGCTCCTACCATACTCATGCGACGTTGCCGACTTTCCATCAAAGTCGGCCGAGATCATCCTCATCCATGGGCGGATACAGGGAATTGTCAATCTCTCTCTCCTCCCATTTGAAAACGTGCGTTGGAAAAGGACAGAAGAGGGGGCCAAAGTCACGTGATGGCCCCCTTTTCTATCCCTTTCTAACGCACGAGTTCAAATGGAGGGAAAGAGAGAAAGTCAATTCCCTGTATCCGCCCATGTCCTCATCCCTGGTAAAACACCTTTGTAGTGACACGACACCCTTGCATATTCAAATGGACCAGTAGCGTCATCCCAAAACTTCGACTCTCACGGAAAATTCCAGAAGCAAATAATAAAGTTTTCGAGAGCGATTACAAGTTAAAAAAGTTTGGAATTGAAGGAAAGTATATGTACAAAATGTGAAGCTTGTGAGTACCATTCAAACGTTATCCAAAACGTAGGGGAAAATACGAAGAGTTATTAATTTGTGAATAAAAGTGTTCCTTCTTTTCCCTCAAAATTTGCGAAAATTGTAAGGACATTAGAGGGTCATCAAGGAGATCTCAATGCTCGAATTTTCAGGGATTAATAGGGCCGCTTTTAAGATATTCGTGAAATATGGATGTTAAACTGACTGACAGTTAAACATTACAGACAGTTAAACATTACAGACAGTTTAACAAGCAGTTCTATTTTACGACCGCTAGTTGACTGTCAGTCAGCACTGTACTAGCCGTTATACATAATTTCAATGATTCAACAGGATTCAGCCAATCAGAGCCAACTATCAAATGATTTTTCCGGGGCATCATGCGCATAATTTGCTGACAAAATTTCAACTCAAGTAATTTGATGGTTTTCAAGCAATGTTTTTTGTCTCCTCGCTATCCTCATCACAGCTTATTCAAATGTGCTTTTGTTCAAACGAGAAAAAATGAGGGATATTGACCATAATTATTATTAATTGATTAAAACCGCAGATAAAAAAAAAAACTAGCACAAAACAAACAAAACAAACGGTGGTGGTGACTCAAGAGTATACCCTTATTGCGAACATACAGATGTTTTACAAGTCTTTACAAGACTTAAGACAAAAAAAACCTCAAGTACCTCATTGCGATGAACAGCAGGTCTGCTCGTTAGTTATAGGTCTGTAGAATCGCGTATCAATTTTTATGAGAAATAATTCTACGCGAACCACAAGCTGACGAGCATATAGCCGTTGCGTTTATCGCAATGAGGTCCGTGCTGTTCAACTTATGAGTCAGGTTAGTACTTCTGAAACATGATGTAGAGTGCACACTGCGCAGTGCGCACTGTACTATCGGCGAATCAAAGATTGTTGCGAAATTTTGACGAGCGAAGTTTCGCCTTCAAGGTTCTGGTTCGGCCACTCTTCATACTCCTCACCCTCGCTGGTGAGAGGCCAGAGTGGATGGGGCGGGAAAGCCGTTGCAGATCAGTCCAACACTTATACTCATACCTGAAAAAATGTGTGTAAATCTCGCGACATTCTGTAATTCGTCGATAGTACTTACACACTCTTTTTTACCTATATATCATCAAAATACGAGTGAAACGATCAGGCTAACCCCACGAGCTACGAGTGGATTTTATTACATTTCCACTATGGTTCAACGTATCCAAATGAAGCTCGACTCTCTGGACTTGACTCTGCTAAAGTTGAGGGCAGGAGGGAAGTGGCGGATCCTGGGAGGAACGCCCCCCCCCCAAAGCCTCAAATATGACCCTCTTCAAACAGAATCTAAACCAAAATTGTGACGCTTCAAATTGCAAATTTCAAAAAGAACAGTTTTCAATTTTCAATTTTTTCAAATTTGCCCTCTTCCCCCTACCCTCAGAAAAACTTTCTGGATCCGCCACTGTATGAGGGCAAGTATATTTACGTTCCATTCGGTACACCGTAAGCCAAACTTGTTGCCGATTCCAACAAATGCAAATTTTAGTGATGTCTCATTGATGTCCCGATTCCCGATTCAACATATATATTATGCCAGCCTTTGTTCGCACAAATCTTAACTTATTGATTTGTGATGATTTCGAGGCGTGAGTATTGAATTGCATCCGGACTCAAGAGATATTTAAATCAAGCCCCCTCGAAAATTGAAGGCTGAACAAGTACTGATGGAATTAGTACCTCTTAAACACCAAAACCATCGTCGAATCTGCGCGCAGGTGGCATTGAAGTCTAGATAGAAGCGCATGAAAGGACGCTTATACACTGAAAAAAATAGATTTGTGAAATCAGTAAAATGAAGCAAAGGCTAATTTTACCAGCCATTTTCAGTCAAATTGACTACACATATAGCTAATTTTACGTTTTGGATTGTAAATTTTGCTTAATTTTGATTAATTTTACAATTTGGATCATTAACTTTTCCAATCGGATTGTAAATTTAACAATTCAAAGCATTGTAATTTTTGCAAGTCGTATAGCTGTCACGCCAAGACAGCCATGTAATATGCAAAAGTCACAATGATTTGGATTGTAAAATGTACTATTTAGATTGAAAAATTTGCAATCCAAATAGAGAAATTACTAAAACTTAAGCAAAATTTACAATTCAAATCGTAAAATTAGCCATACGTTTAGTAGGATTTACCGAAAATAACAAGTAAAATTAGAATGTGCTTTATTTCACTGATTTTACAAAACTTAATTGCTTTTTTAGTAATTTCATTTTTTTCAGTGTAGTGATTGTAATTAAATCAATCCATCGATGTTTTGGAAATCCCGCGGAGTATTTCATTAGCGAACCATCGGAGAGATACGGCAACAGGGACTACTATATACCGTAAAGCGAGTACATTTTTTACACGGTTACCAACAGACGAGGGGTTTGTAACTTATTAATAAGGAAACGTTGTTGTCGTTGATCCTAATTATTATTTGGTGCAGAAAATGTTGCGGTAAGTGATAGCAACAACTGCCGGCGCTCGGAATCGATAATTAATCAGCTCTTTACAAAATAGGAGGAGGGCCCTTAAATCACAGTTCGAGCGTGGGTCTGAAGAATTAACCCCTCCCCCTCTCTTTCTTCCCCCCCCCCCCCCCCCCCACAGCCCACTCTTGAAATTCCCTCCACAGACTACGGTGGTATATTAGGACTATAGTACCGAGTTCTTGCTCTCAAGAGGCAGTTCTAATTAATTGTAAGTTGCTGACTCCGATCATTTTATTTTTTTTATTTTATTTTTTTTTTTTTTTTTTTCGAAATATCCGAGTTTTTAGACTGAGATTTTATCAGATTTTTTACACGTCTGGCGACAAGATTAATTCTAAAGTACGTTCAGGGGTGGGGTAGTGATAAGGAAAAAATATAAGTAATGTGTACGTATATAAAAAAAAAAGAATTCGCGGTCCTATCAGCCGCGGAAAAAATTAATGATGGGTACGCAAGAGTTTTGAGAATGAAAAATGTCCCTTATCATGAGAGGGATACCACATTATTGCTCAACAAACATGCAAGACAAGCCACCACTCTCAAATTTTTTTTTTTTTTTTTTTTTTTTTTTTTTTTTTTAAACATACATAAATTTTTCCAAGCATTTGATGCTCATGGAGTAAAGCCCTGGTCATATGACTGCATTAATATATTCATACCTATATAAGGACACGCAATCAAGGGAAATGATCCTGAGATCTCAAAAATGTTCCTCGGATACTTTAACTTTTCAAAAAGCCTCATTCAATATTCCTGCATCATACCTCGTTTAAACGCTGTGTTGATAAGGCACGCATCACGTACCATGTACTTACAACTCCGACCCTCATCGGATCTACCAGGATCTACCGACTCAACTCCCTGCAGCTACCCCCGCACTCCGCCCGCCCGTCCACCGGCCCTCGTCCTCTTCCTACTATCTGCAGCCTCTTTTTAAAAGTTGATTTCCTCTTTAATCAAATAGGCGACGAATGAGTTGAATCACGAACATTTGAGGCGTTGGGAGCAACAACAACAGTTTTCTGGTGTATTTTAAACGGGAAAACCATCATTTTTATACCCAACGAGACTCATTTAGGTTCTATACTCTGTTCACCTGCTACCAGCCCTGTACTACCTGCGTAAGATGCACTATTTGACAACGCTGCCCGAATCCTAGTCAAAGGTAGAACAAAAGATGATCTGAGACTCGATCTTACCCTTGTCAGGCAGTTATCAATGCTGAAACGAGTCTCCTCACACACCCGCTATTGCGCCTCAACTCTTGAGTTTTTTTTACTATTAAAAAAATGGAGATGGAACAGTTTTAACAATAAATTAGTACTCACCTTGCAAATGTGAACAATTTGATACTAAACTTAAGACAGATTGTATGATTTGGGATGAATTTGGCGTGGATAACCTTTCATTAGAGTGAATTTTTTAACCTTTTAAAGACCAGTTAAGTTCACCTGAACGTCACTTTTCCATTTGTATAGGGAAGGTAGTGAACTGTTCGTACTCGGGGGAGTTGGAATTGCATATACGACGGATCGAAGGCGCCAGACGAAATCTCATATTTTTATACTACATCGAGAATCGTGTTTATTCGGAATCCTGACACTGGAACAATGTGATATAGACTAGAGGAGAAAACCTAGTATATTCGAGTTTGGTCCATAAGGGCTAAGGGGTCAATCAATCTCAAATTATAGGAATAGACTGGAGATTAATATTCCAATTTATTCGTACTGATGAGCTGATTTTTAATTTGAAGTTAGAAATGCTCAATCATTATTCTTTAGGCTTGTAAAAAAATTGCAGCCGCAACGCTGAAGGTATAAGTAGCAAATGTTTCTGGAAGCATTGACAGTCGTCAGAGCCGAAGAGGAGACCACGTATGGTACACTGCCATATACAAGGCAAAAACGACGTAACTGCAATGAAATCCTCATGGAATTATGATGCTTTTGAGAATTAAACTAGAATAAAGTTGTCATGTTGTCACGTTGTCAATTTTCAACTGATATTTCAGACGCCTTTAAATAAAGAACAGAGTAGTATAGCGAAAACGGCTGAACCCGTAAGACACTGAACCCTATGTTGCTCTGTTTTGAAAAACAGGGAAATCAATTTAGTTATCATCTCAAATTATGGTTTCAGGAAATGTCGGCCTTGTTGATGGTCAAAAATCAGATATTATTATGTTCAAACATTATGGCTTCCTTTCAGTTTTCGATCGAGCATTGTCTTCCAAACATGTTTTGTAATCAATTAACCTCTTTTGACATCCATTTAATATAATTTGTCCAACGTGTTTAGCCCTCAGATTCAAAAGATGCAATTTTTAAAATTAGTTGCAGTGTCTGAAGTTTTGTTTTGTCTATTTATAATATATGTATCTAAAACTGAATAGCAACAGAAGTGCGGTTTTGTCTAATTATAAATTATAATATATGTATGTAAAACTGAATAGCAATTCAGATCCTCGCGACAACGTCGCATCGTACCCTAGAGTCAAGCAACTAACTCCACCCAGCATTTCTCACCCTAATTTGTTTTCTTTCTTTTTTTATCAGCTCATCCTGAGTAGGTTTCCTCAATTTTAATTCTCCGCGCTGTAAAACGCTCTCTCCACCTCTCCACCGCCCCCACCCCCGACAACCGATATAAAGGGCAGAATAAGGGACTGCGAAGAGAAGAGGAGGGGTTGAGCGCAATGAGGAGAGGGCGGAAGGAATTTCCATTCCCGGCATGAATGTATATAAATGTGCATACATATATATCTATATAGATACTGAGCCACACGGAGAGAATAAGAGAAAAAGAGCGAGAGAAATAGAGAGTGGGGGGGGGGGGGTAGAGTGTTAGTGAGGTGGGGAGGGAGGTCCCCGAAAAACGCAACCGTTCAGCCCTCGCCCGCGAAGCAATAAACATTGTTCACTTAAATAGAAAAGTGACAATTATAGCTTTCGGGTTCCTGGAATTTAAGGGGGGGGAGGGGGCTGTGGAGGTAGGGGCGATTTTCCGAAAGAGAGCTGTGGCGCGGCGGGGGGAAAACTCTCGGATCCAATGAGAATAACATCGTCTCGAAAAAGTGCCTAGATCCCTTTCCCCACCGCACTTTGAGTCCCGGATCCTCTCCGCCCCCTCTACCACCCGTTGATCCGTATCCGCAACCTAACCTCGGCGGTGCGGCATGGGCGGATACAGTGAATCGTCTTTCTCTCTCTCCTCCCATTTAAAAACGTGCGTTAGAAAAGGACAGAAGAGGGGGCCAAAGTCACGTGATGGCCCCCTCTGCTATCCTTTCTTAACACATAAGTTCAAATGGAAGGAGAGAGAGAAAGACAATTCCCTGTATCCGCAACCTAACCGCGGCGGTGGTGGCGACGTACCCCGCCCCACCCCGCCCCGCCAATGGTACTCTTTCTTCCGGGGTTTTCGGAGAGGCGGTGACCGGGAATATTACCTTTTCGAAAATGTACGCCTTTCAGAGTTCCGAAGTGCGTTGGGTTTTTAGAATGGGCACAATTGAAATCACGATACTGAATTAATAGCGGTTTTAATTCAGTGGCAGCCCCGAGATAGTCGCGCGAGACGAAGGGACGGTAGGCCGCAGGACTTCATAGGAGACGCGAACCCGGGAAGGAATCGTTCTCCAAATTATCCCACTCGCTGACTCTGATGCAGCTTTCCTAGCCTTTCGACCCTTTCAATCAGCGCATTTGAAAACTCAATCAAACAATTTACTAACGAGATAAGCAATATACTACTGCCAGTAGCGTCATCGTAGCTTTTGCCAGGTACAGGGATGAAAGTCCCCCCCCCCCCCACGGGATGTTAAAAACTATCAAAATTCCTTACACTTTTTTTCTTACGATCATGTTCAATGGCAGGTGTTTACATAACGAGGAGTTGATCAATGCAAAATGGTCTCAGCCTCAGGGTACCTGCGTGACTTTAATGTCACCGCAGTGGCGTCACGTGCAATCGTGCAACGATGTAAAAACCTCCTATAATCTCAAGAAGAAGGTCGAACTATTTTGGACAACGAGCTATAACTATATGTATGAAGGAGTTTTTTTTGCTTTTTTGCTTTTTTTTTTTTTTTTTTTTTTGAGTTTGGAGAGTTTGGACTTGCTTTTGAGGCACTAGGCGCAGCCTGGACGGAAATCTCTTATGGATATTTCACACGGGCTCGGTTTGTTTGTTTGCCTCTTACTTTTTTTCACCCTTTGAAGTTTCAAACGAATTGAGATGAATCCATTTGAAATTGGTTCGAAATTAAGGTGACAGTGTTTCGGAGTACGGCTATCAGGGCGAAGAAAATCGATTGCACGATAAAGAAACTGACACATGACAGAAACAAGCAAAATTTTCTCATGCACTTGGATTTTTGTATTACCATGCATTCTGTGCTCAGATAGCCACTCAAAAACAAGTGCACTTTCGTTTAAGACCGCAATATCCATTGAATTAATTACAATTTTTTATTTCAGGTTAGAAAATATGAGGCAAACAAACCAGAATCAGATCGTACGCATGCTGTTTCAGTTTGGTGTATTTTAGCATAGTGTAACCCCTCTATAGTTATCAAGGCGTTTGGAGGGGCTCAATACACTCCCTCGAATCGATACTTTCTATGGATTTAGACGGACTTAATGCTGCGTTGCCAAGAGGCGTTGCACGAGACAGCCACTCTTTGTCATTCCCCTCCTTATTTCGTAGAATATCCTAACAACCAGCTTAACCCTTTTCCACTAGGAGACTTTTTCTTTTTAATTTCTCTAATTTTTAGATTTTTTTTTTTTTTTTTTTTTTTTTTTTTGTCTTTGATTTTTAATTTTTGTTTTTTGTTTTTTAATTTTTGTTTTTTTTTTGTTTTCTTGTGCTGATTTTTGTCGAATATATCCGACAACAGAGTGGAATGTATGTAATTATTTTCGACATTGGAGTGAAAAGGGTTAACCTATGAGAAAATGAGTTTCCTCGATTGATGGCTCAAATCCTGTTAATGAGACGTGTGCGTATAGACGTACGCATTTGCACTGATTTCGTCAGCAGCAGAGTGAATCGATACTTGTTAAGTGGAAGGAATTGACAATTCAAAAGACGAGCCTTGTCACAAAGACCCTGAGCGTAAACGTGACGTTACACAGGGACTCCTCCCCCCCTCCCCCCTCCCCCACACCTCGTCAGAAGTGCCTTTACCTTTAATCCTATGTATGCTAACCTTTTCAAAAGCCGCGTGCGTCTAATCGTAAGCAGTGCTGCGCGACCCGCTTTACGTACGTTACACATACACACATAGAAGTATAGGCAATACCGTGTCACGTGCTGGGCTGAGTATAGTAGTAGTGTATAGAGAATACGTGTTCAATCGTGGATGCCGGATTGGGCAGAAAACTTGTGGTTTGTCTTTGTTGCGAATTTTCGCGACTTTCGAGCATCAATCAATTGATTCTAATGTGATATTATGCAAAAATATAACTATGGTTGCTCTAATACTACAGAAGTTCGTTTTTAAACTCACGGACTGCAAAGAAATAAATGCCTCTTCTACAAGGCGCCGAACCACGGGAACCAAGACTATAAGAAAATAAATTTGTTAATATAACAGTAGGGTTTTTTCTTCTTTCCAGTTCTTTAACTTTTTATTGTAAGTTTTACACAATTATTTGTAATCATGACAATTTTTTATTATTATTTTTTTTGCAATATTCGGTAATAATTTCACAATTTTTTGTTCTTTTTTTTTTTTGTTTTTTTTTTTGTTCGTTATTCGTTTTTTGTTTTGTTTTGTTTTTTTTTCCCGTGAATATCACCAGAATTCTAACCAATACAAGGACTACATTTGATAATCACGCAAAAGTAAGACTAGTTACCCGAATATTAATTTTTCTGCTGGGAGGATGGTAACTTATTTTTCACATTTTGATAGGATGTGTGAGAACCTGTTCGGGAAGATGAATATCTACAAGCACTTATTTATATGATGAGCTGTACCATTATTGTCTGTAGTCAAATCAACATAAGGTTTCAAGAATTCATCCTCTGCACAATATGGCAGCGATGGTAAAACTTTTCAAACCACCCGCTCCGTCTTCAACTTTGACGATGACGCCTGAGATACTCCCGCCGCGCCTTAAGGGCGACCGCGATACTGACTCAGAATATCTTTAGTGCCGAATTACATCTCCCGAAAAAATTTTCGTTTTCGAGAATTTCAGCGTTGCCAAAATTTATCTTTCTCCGATGGACAGATCAGATAGAGAATGGGTCTGTTGCAAACTTTTGCTACAGCGCTAAAGAGGGTTCAATCTGATGTAAAATCGCGTGAAAAGTCCATTGGTGGCATCAGAAAGTGATAAAATGCAGTATTAAACTCACGAGAGACGTTTAATGAAATCCAATATGGCGGTAAAATATCGAGAAATCTGTATGCATGCACCACGAACATCCAAGGATAGCCAACCTCACAATATCGATCACACCCAATCATAACGTAAATAAACACATAACCTCTGAAGCTGTGAGGTTGTGAACGTTGGCAATCCTTGAATGTTAAAGGTGTATGCATACAGATTGCTCGATATTTTACGGCCATCTTGGATTTCATTAAACGTCTCTTGTGAGTTTATTATCGCATTTCATGACTTTCTGATGCCATCAATGGACTTTTCGGGCAATTTTACATACGATGAAACACTCTTTATCGTTGTAGCAAAAGTTTGCAACAGACCCATTATATTGTCTATAGCGAAGCGTGCTATCAGGCAACAAAACAATTCGTCCGTTTGAAACCATGCAAAAGGTTTAATTCGATGGTCATCGCCGATCTCTAGATATTTCGATATTTTTCATAGGTTTAAATGGAACAAAGGCAACGTTGTTAGACTACACGCTTCGCCCGTGGATATTGAACAAGCTTTCATTCAGAGCTAAAGGGGTGGTTGCGAGCATGCGTTTTGCATAGTGTCGATGACAGATAACAGGGGTGACAGAAGCACAAAGTGATGACCTTCAGCCACAGACTTGAACCGAACCAAACCTAACCGTGAACCGGAAACCGCTCCGAACCACGATTTTTCTGAACCGGATGCGAGAACCGGTTTTCCTAGAGTGGTCGAACCGCGAACCGAACCTGGACCATCTTTAAAATTATGGCTCGAACCGGTTCATCTAAAATAAAGGTGGTGTATCACAGATACTTTGCAATTAATCAGATTTTTGTTGATGCTTTTTCCAGCTCCTAAGCGCTAAAACTATACGATTGTCCGGCGGCCATTGAAGATTTGAAATTAAAGAATGGAATTAAAACAATATTGTTTTTCTAATTTTAATCCTCAGTTTTAATGATTTTACGAAGTTCAGTTTTTTTATTTATTTATTTATTTATTTATTTATTTTTCTTTTAATTTTTTTTTTTTTACTTTTCTTTTTAATTTTTTTTTTCTTTTTAATTTTTTATTTTTTTTATTTTTATGTTTAATTTTTTTTTATTTTTCTTTTTGATTTTTTTTTATTATTTTTCTTTTTGATTATTTTTTATTTTTCTTTTTAATTTTTTTTTTATTTTTGTTTTTTTTTATTTTTCTTTTTGATTTTTTTTTATTATTTTTCTTTTTGATTATTTTTTATTTTTCTTTTTAATTTTTTTTTTTATTTTTTTTTTTTTTTATTTTTCTTTTTTATTTATTTTTTTTATTTTTCTTTTTAATTTTTTTTTTTTATTTTTCTTTTTAATTTTTTTTTTATTTTTCTTTTTAATTTATTTTTTTCTTGTGACAAGGGATGTACAAGATGTGATCAAAAAGAAACAAAACGTTTATCACCAAGTTGAGCTAATTCAAATTTTGTTCATAAACTACTTTCTAAAAATGTTAAAATAATGCATATGGTGGCACATTTTTTCACGGTGAATCAATTTCTTTGTCCGGCACCAATAAACTATGCATCGAAGCAATAAAAACCACATTACGCCATCCCTCATAAAAGTCAGTTTATTTTCATCGTGTTATGAATCGTTGAGCGCGCGGGTTTCAAGGTCGAGAGCTGCCATACCACTGATCCGAGTCCTCAAAGGCAACCCTGCTTTGAGGGGTGTACTCTGTACTCAGTCAGTACTCGCTGTCAGGGCTGCCGTTTTGCGTATAATCAATGCTATTTTTCAATTCACCGATGATTCCACCGGTTGAGAAAAGATTACACAGTTCAACTCAGTGCGTGACTATAATAAACTAAAATACTCGCATCTTTAATCTTTTCTCAACCGGTGGAGTCGTCGATGACTTTAAAAAACTTGCGGATATTTTAATTAATCAACGGAGTCTCCACCGATTAAGGAAAGATTACAGATCAGAGTATTTACGTGCATTACAGTCATACACTGAACTGAACTGTGTAATCTTTTCTCAACCCGGTGGAATTATCGGTGAATAGAAAAATAGCATTGATTATACGCAAAACGGCAGCCCTGCTCGCTGTACTCATTCAACGTTATTATCTCTAGTCCTCTTTCCATACGAAGCTTTTATGTGGACGCGTGTTGCCTAGTGCCAATGTGCTAGTTTACAAACGCTTACAATACACACACAAACACACCCTAAACTCACACGCGTTTACGCACACCCCATGCCTTGCACGCACACGTGTATTGCGTCACGTCAAGCTCCTTGAAACTCGGTGCACGTGTGATAATTGAATGAGTTTGCAGGGGGGGAAACGGAAGAGGGAAACAAAAATTCACACCCCTCGCTTTTTCCCTCATTTCGTGTGATTCTTCCACCTCTTCTTTTCCCTCTTTCAAAAGTTTCCACCTCAAATTTTTAATAAGTACAATGTATATGTTTTGTCAGAGGGATTCGAGAGCAAATCTATCTTCACCCTCAAGCCAATGACCTGTCACTTGTCAAATCCAACAAATAATCATGTGTAGAATATCCTCCTTTTACGCAAAAAAAAAAAAAAAAAAAAAGTAATACAAGTCATTAAATAATTGCATAATACGTATGATTTTCTATCCTCATTCATTCTGTCAGAAAATGTCTTCCTTAAATATTAACAAGCAAGATATGTAGGTATTTTTTAAATGAGATTCCTAAGTCAAACTTAGCAGTCAACGTTATACCTGCTGAACCCACCGCATTAACTCATGAGTCATAGATGTTGTACTCTCTAATGTTTCACAGGGCTCATTAATTAATGGCGGGCCAAAAAGTTTAAGCAATGAGCCCTCCAACAGCTTTTCTCTCTCAACAGGGAAACTGTCAGTTGAGTGTGAATTCCTTCCATCGCCTCCGCATAGAAATACAGTGAGGGGAAAATGGCTTCAACAAAATGTCTTTCCCTTTCTTATTTTTTTTATTTTATTTTTTTTCTATCTCTGAAGTTTCAAATCCGAACTTTTAATCAGCTTGATGCGTGTACTTTGTGAAAACTGCTCATCACACATAAGTATTATCTATACATAGTATATGCATCGTGTGTCAAAATAGAACTGTATGATAATATAATCCAACAAAAACGTATAATAATAGGCGGAATAGGACAAATGTTCCTTGAAGATATCTCAGTCTCCGTTTATCAAAAGTTCAAACCCCTATGATTATTGTCAAGCTCGATTTCATAATCTTTATCAGTGATATTACATGTTGAGCTGTATGGTACTCAATCTTCAAATGATGGATTTTTAGGGTTGCATGATAGCCGAGTCACACACAATCGTACACTGTAAGTACATCTGCAGTTCTGTACCTTTCCCTCAGAAAATGTATTTAATTTATTCTAGCTAATTCTCAATGTTTTAATAGAATCAATGATGTAGCATTCAAATTCTACAAGTCATAATAACCCTCTTTTATTTTTGATGAAGTGTGTTTCATTCTTGGACGTCCGAACGTGACGTCCGCGTCCGTAGTAAACCATGCACGTTTAACCATGGTTTTTTTTTATAATTTTTTTTTTTTTTTTTGCGTTTGTTATTCCTTTGTCTTTCTCTTTTTCTTTCTTTTTTCCCATTTTTCTCTATATTTCAGAAAGAAGAACGTAGCCGCGCGGCGGTCAAAGTTCAAGCAAAAATCATTCTTTTCGATTGCATAATTTAACGCTGCGCCGTTTGAGACCTGTCAGCGAGAAATCCAATCTAAACTCGAGGACATTGTAGATTATATCCACAAGAGAACGGACATCAATTCTTACGGCCCATTCGATTCAACTCTTTAGACTATAAAATGTTATCACCGATTTACCATAATCGATTCAAAGAGCGCGGGCGCGAAAGGGTTGAAAAATTGAACTCTCTACATTTTACATCTTTCCCTTTTTTAATGCGCGCTCTAACGCATTTTTTTTTTTTTAAATTATTATTAATATGATTACTTTATTCTTCTATATGGATTGTAATCAATGACGTCAATTGCACGCACTGTGGCAACACTACAATTTTCCCATGTAAATGCGAGCCAAATGGTTCAAGGGAGGAGAATGTGCACTTCCAACAGTTCGATAATTTTCATGTGTTTACATTGACTGCACGCGACACCTATGCTTGTTATAGAATTCATGCGTAATAATCACAATTTTTTTTTTTTTTTTTTTTTTTTTTTTTTTTTACTAATGGAAACTTTTCTAGAGGAGCTAGGATGTAGTGTAGCCTTTTGATCTTCATGAAATTTTAAATTGAGGGCAGAAGGTGAGACAATTTATACTTTAGATTTTCCGTTAGAAACGAAATAATAATAAGAGGTTATGAGACATTTTATTGAGTAGCGCCTCTTTGTAGAAATACCATCGAATTAACTGTCCAATATTTTTAGTTCCCACCAAAAAGTATCAAACCGTCCAATATACCTTGCATATACCAGGCCAATATGGTATAAGGTGGGTTCTATCAGTTAAATGGGTGAATTAGTGGACAACTTGAAATTGGAAAGAGTGTTTTGGTCATTTTTATTTTAAATTCTGACTTTTTCAATCGAGAGTTATGAATTTTTGAAAATAGATCAAATTCAAAATTTGACCTTCGAACCACCAAAGATGACAGACGATATCGACAAGTTTGCGGGGAAATGTTATTGATTGGTTTTCTAACGATGTACCTCAAAGATTTGAAGTTGTCATTTGAATCTTTCGAGGTGGGGCTTAAAGAGTTTTCTGGCTCTTTTTGATGTTGTCAACAGTGGCGTGCATTTTGGCAACGTTGCTCTGTGTCCATTTAAACCCTTATAAAAGGTCGAATGCAAAGGTGTTCACCGAACACCCAGCAGTTCGATCTTTTTCATGGGTTTAAATGGACGCAGAGCAACGTTGCCAAATTGCACGCAACGCCACTGGTTGTCAAATATCTGCACTTCCTAAATTACTTCAATACATAAATTTTTATCGACAGGTTGAAATTGATCTTTCAGACAACCAGTTTTGAAAATACGGATCTCGTCTGAATAACGTCTACAAACGAGTAGCTTCTTGACAATGGATTTGATCAGATAATGATTATAAATTTTGACTTCGTTTTATTTTTATTTTTTCCTTCTTCCTATCCTCCAACAAAGATTGAAGATGATCACAGATATAATTTTCTGGGCACATTTGCTTTCTATAATAAACAGATGGGTCCGCGAAAGAGTGGAGGGGAGGGTGAGGGATTCTTGTCATCGGCAGCTTCAAAAATTCATCTCGAGCACGGAGTTTGATTGATGAAAATTGTTATTAAATAAGATGTGATAAGAATTCCAATTTCGGGATGTTGTTTCATCCGTAATGAGGCCGGAAAACATGCGCGTTCCCAGCGAGAAGCGCGCTATAATTATCACGCCCCGGCCCCGGCCCCACCCCCGCTCCTGCTCTCGCCTACAACCCCCCCCCCCCCCCCCGCAACACCACCCACCCTTCTTCTCTCATCTCATCTCTCCTGCAGGATTTAATTTATTCTTTAAAGGGAAAAAAAGAAGAAAATAGAAGACTCTGCCGCAACGGCAAGACAACGCAGGAAAACGCTCTTCTGCTTGGTAATGTAAATGGAAGCATAGGCATACGACAGGGTTGCCAAGTGTACAACGAAGACCTTAAATTTTGTGTAAATTTTCAAAAATCTTTAAGCACTTCTTCCGATATAATGTAAAGAAGCTGTAAAAAAGCCTAAATGTTGCATGTTTAGAAGAAAAAAATACATGCATCAAGATCGAAGTGAATCACATTACAAATTCACGAAAATTCCTGCAGTTCTCCAAAATTTTGCGTTGCACTTTGGAAGTATGGGCAGCAGCAGGGTGCGTTTCCGGTTTGAGTTGCCGAACGCGTTACATTCCCATTGGTGCTCCAAATACAATATTGCCATCACTTCAGTGGCACACCGAAGGGGGGGGGGTTAGTGTTAAACCCCCCAAGCCAAAAAAAAAAAAGGAAGGAGAGAGAGGGAGAGAGAGAGAGAAAGAGAGAGAGAGAGAGAGAGAGAGAGAGAGAGAGAGAGAGAGAGAGAGAGAGAGAATGTGGTTCCTTCACAAATAGAAGAAAGAGAAAGAAAAAAAAATCGTGATCTGCATAGCTAGGAAGGGAATTCACGGTGAACAAATTCCATATTATCCTTTGACTCTTCTCCCTCCGATTGTCATGAGTCGAGAGCAACGATTTCAAGCAGGCAAAATCGAAAATATATTTGAACATTTCAATTTTACTGTAATGAAAGTACCGTGAAATTCAATCTGAAGGTCAGGAAAATTGAAAAAAATTTCCGGGGGAGGGCCCCCGGACCAAGGCAAATTTCTCGGTGTGCCACTGCATCACTTCATTGCTTCAAAGTGGAAACCATCTAACCATAAATGACCTATGGGTTCGGGAGGGGGGGCTTGGAATGTTAAACCTTCTCTTTTCCTTTCTTCCTTTTCTTTATTTTTCAGCCCTCTTCCATAAACAAGTGGAGTCGCTTGAGGAGTAACGACCATCGTTTTTTTTCTTTTTTTTGCACCCTATTCCCAAAAAATGGGAGGGAGAGGGGGAGGGCCGGAGGGGCTTTGAAAGTTCAATTCCACCAGATGTCAATTCATACAGCTTTTATACATGTATGATAATTTAAGATAAGCTTAGATTTTGCCTTTTGTAGCAACCAAGAACTTAAAACGAACGGCAATTGGAATATGGCCCAGCTACAACTCTTCTAAACTTATCGTATGCTGGAGAGAAAAACAAAAACAAAAAACAAACAAAATAACAAAAAAAAACAACAACAACAACAAAATAAAAAAGAGTCCTTTAACAGTCATTTAATAGAAATTGTGAGTACAAACTCATTTGTTGATTGAACTAACTATTTCGTTGATTTTACGATCTGATTTGTTAAATCAACAATCCAAAAAGGTAAACCACAAAAATCCGATTTGTTAAATCAACAACCTGAATCGATCAGTTGACAAATCGGATTGTTGATTTACCTTTTTGGATTGTTGATGTAAGCAATGTGAAATTAAAATCAAGAAATGAGTTTTTACTCACCATTTTTAACAATTGACTGTTAAATTACCACAAAAAAAAAAAAACAAAAAACAAAAAAAAAAAAAAAACAAAAAATTCTCGGTGTCGTCAGTTCTTCTCACCAAATTGTAAAAACTAAAACGAAAATAGGAGTTTCCCAAAACCTGGCACCGCCGAGCTCTATTTACTTTATAAAACTGTACTTACGCACATGCGCCGAGCCTCCGCCGTAAACTCGCGTTCTCGTCCTATTCCTCTTCCTCTTCCTGCGCCAGCAAATCTAATTTACTCACCTTCACCTTTATTATGACCAAACTTTCACCTCTCCTTGCCGGTGTGAAATCACTTTTCATTATTGGATTTTCTCACCTTTCCTCTCTCTCGTCCCCACAATCTTCTCTCTTTCCCTGTCCTGCCTCTCTCACTCGTGCTGTCTCTCTCTGCTCACTCTTTATCTCCATTTCTTCTCTCTCTCTCCCCTCCCTACCTTATAAAATAATTCAAGTCGTTCGCGAGATTGGCATTGCTATCAAAAATCAAAATTTGAGCGGGTGAATGATTTTCTTTCCCGCAGTGCGCGGTTGCGGCGCTAATTTGAATTTATGTAAGGCGATCTAGAGTCCCTATAAATTTACAAGAACAACATATTTTGGCCCCATGGTATAACAAAATATATTTACATCCCTATAAATATGTATAAAAAGGAACAAAGGTGGGACATAAAGCTGTATGAGAATGATTACACGTGTATTGTACCAGTGACCGCGGTAGTTATTGTTGATTTCTCCTCTGGTTATATGTTATTCTATGGAGAACATTATCTCTTTCAATAACGACCGTTATTGCGAGGAACCGAACCTATTAGAAATATGAAAATAGCGGCAACAGCACGGAAAAAAAACTACGGTGAAATTAACCATACGATAGCTGATTTTGGCACCTGCTAGATGTTATGGCAATGCTAACCAAAAGTATACTATGTTTTGACTAAGTACTAGGTGATGTTACTTGATTGCATGTCGAATTTACTCAAAGTATCGGTAAATGTACCATACTTCTGGTCAAGTTTACCATAACATCTAGCAGGTGCCAAAATCAGCTATCGTATGGTTAATTTCACTAATCTTTTTTTTCCGTGAGCGAAGAGGCAAATTGCCATCCAAGATTTGCAATTGAGGAGCTAGGTGGAAAAAGGGCCCCAGTGGACTGAGGCCCTTTTTTCTCAGAACTGTTTTTTACATTCAACATATGCTAATGAACTACCAACCAAACCTTCATGAGCGGATCTTGAAAATTGAGGGAGATATTTTTTTTTTTTTTTTTTTCTGATAGGAAGTTGACTACACTTTATGCAAAGTGAAAACTTTGAAGGCCGATTTCTCAAAACGCCATTTTGCCACTGAGGCCCTTTTTCCACGGACCTCCTCAATTTGCCTCTTGATTGCTCCTTAAACCGTTTCTTCTTCTTCATGTTTGAAGAAGAAGAACATGACGTGGCGCAAATCTCATAGTATATAGGGTAGGGAAGCGTATTTAGCGGAAGCGTGCTGCGCCTATAACCTGATGGATTTATTTAATAAACAGAAAAAGAGACGAACTTTTAGAAGAGAAGCGGACGAAAAAGGCCTCTGTTATATTTAGGTTATATAAAAATTAAAAAGTATTAGTCAGATAAAATTAAAAAGGAGTTTAAAGGAAATGAAAAACAGCTGTTGCATGACTGCCAAGTTTCCTATATAGGACAATAACTTCAACATCCAATGGTAACAAGACCGATCATATTCGATCGTGGTCAGTAGCGTACGCAGGAATATGTCTCTCTTTCTCTTCTCCCGTTTGAATGTATGTGCTGGAAAAGGAAAGAAATAGGGGCTGAAGTCACGTTTTAGCCCCTGTTCTTGTCCTTTTCTAACACACGAGCTCTAATGGGGCAAGAGAGAGAAAGACAAATTCCTGCGTACGCTACTGATCGTGGTAATGAAAAGGTTACAGGGATGAAATGCAATAGTACCGCAGATTCGACTCCACGATCCGACGTCAGCTTTTTGTAATGCTATAAGTTGATCCAGTGCCAATCGACTTTAGTCGCCCGTAATATATTCTCCAAAATGCACCGCCGCGCCGACGTTTGAGGATATTTTTAGAATGAAATTGGATTTAAGAGGAGAGAAGGACATAGAAAGAGGAAAACCAGTTGGTGGAAAAAATTGTATAACAACGCGAAGGAGGGTACTATTGGCCTAAAGCACAACAGAGATAAGCTCTAGGGAAAGAAAAGGGGGATGAAACCATGCCGGGATCACAGTGGATAGGAACATGGCTTTTTTTGGACATGAAAAGTTTTTGTTTTTTGCTTTAAAAACATATTGTAAAGAGTTATTTTCTTGCAGAAACCAAGTGATTTGACTCATTTTTAGCTCTGTGATGAATGATTTCTTACATTTTTATTTTGTATTCCTATTTTTTATTCATGGTCTATAAATTTTATAAATTTATAAATTTTTATTTGTAAAATGAGGCTGTTGCACACTTTTGCTGTAAGCAATTTAAGGGTCGATTCAAATGGAAAAACGTGCAAAAATATAAATGTTAGCGATAAAACCTTACGAAATTCACACTGAAACTCATTAAATGCATTTAAATGTGCGAGCGTGATGGCGGGGTATGGCACTAATAATGCGGGAGATTCCCATTTCAATGTCGTCACTTTCTCCATGCTAACGGTAAGGAAGATTCACCAGAGTAATAAGACACCGGAGTTAGAGTATAATATAAGACCCGAGTATTCTCGACGACTCCATGATCGCTTAGCGAAATTGACGGCGCGGTTAGAAGACAGTTTTGGCGCGTCATTCAAATAAGACGAGACACGCTTCCCTTGCTATAAAAATATGTTGATTAGCTCATTTTGCTGTTTAAAATATACCATCACGATTAATTTTGCACCGAAAAAATAACTAATAAATACGACACGACTGAAGAAACGCGCGATTGCTCACTCAATGTTTACATTCCTGAAATGCTGATTGCCGCCATTTTCGGTTAGCCTCGGCTCTCTCATAAGTAGCATTGATCGGGAATACTCGGGTCTTATAGTATACTCTAACTGGAGTTAACGGTACCGTGACACCTAGTGACAAACGTGTCAAAGGAAAGTAGTCTTTTATTGGTCACTCTTCTTGATACAGTGACAGTATTATTAGATAGGAACCTCCCATTATTATAGTGACATACGCCGCTATCACGCTATTTAAATGCATTAAATGAGTTTCGGAGTAAATTTCGTGATTTTTAGTGCTAAGTATCATCGATTTTTGCAGGTTTTTGCATCTAAATCGACCCTTAAATCGCTTACCTACAGCAAAAGTTTGCAATAGCCCCATTATGTCCGGGAAATTTCATATTTAACTCCATTGTGTGACTTTAATACTTTAAGAGAGGACACGAAAACATCCATTCCTAACGTAAACAAAAGCCCGAAGCCTTAGTTATCTTTCTTCTTCCCTCCTTTAGCTCTTCTCTTCCTTCCTTGAAATTTCATGCGATCCAAAATTTGTGTAGACTCATGGATTGTTAGCTGTCTTGAACTCCTGCATGAGAGTCTATTTCGGTGAAAAAAATAATTTTAACATATATTTCCCTCCTATTTTTCTCTTGTTTTTCCACCCCCATCGCCAGCCATTCCTTCCCGTGGCCCGCCCTCTCCGTATTTCCCTTTCCTATTTTTGGACGGACATTATTTTGTTCCCATTCTCCAGGGATGGAATCGTAAGTAGTATAATATGTGTACTGCATAGTGCGCATGGCGCTAGCTTCAGCCATCGGTACAAAAAAGGGATGGGATGGAGTAACTCTTGTGTCGTGAGTCTCTAGTTTAGTGAATGCAATTTTGTATGAAACCAATTACCTTTGCGAATATAATATATTCGAGTAAAAAAAAAAAAAAAAAAAAAATGTTGATATACTCATTCAAAATTTGGGATACCCTATTTATCTCCATCTCTCGCCCGGCGAAGACAACAGATGTGCTATATTTTGGCTCTGTAACATTGTGAGTTCCATCGATATCTTTTCCTTCATCAAACCTGTGGAAAAGAATCGATCATCATCGTAATTCTACTTCGATATACATACATGCGAGTGAAATGGTGGAAAACCTGATCGAATACGTCGATCGTCCAGTCAAGCTTGGCTTATGGGTGCAATTCAGAGACTATACTTGAGATCTGATCTATCTCATTTGGCTTGAGAAATACTACAGCAGATTTAAGTCTAGTGAGAAAATTGGCAATTCAAAGGCACTCGCCATAAATGCGCAATTCAAGCGAAATCTGAAGTTCAGTTCAGTACTAGCCACATTATGATACTATCTCTTTTAGCCTTATCTTGAATGAAAACCCACTTGTTTTTAAAGCGTTTCTGGTTTGCCAATTCGTGACAATTCCTGCTTGAAAATCCCTTGAAACTTCCTCGAGAAACTTCAAGGTGTGATTCTCAATTGCAAATTGAATCTGAAGGACGGGTTAAGTCCAAGCAGAACCACGGAGATCTCAAATAAAGTCTCTGCATATAGGGGTCTTGCTAACTTTTGCTGCAAATGATTGAAGATTCGATTCATGCACATAAACCTGTAAAAATGACGATGAGTACCTAAAAAATAACAAAATTCTCTTTCAAAATCGGGTTTACTCAGTGGCGGCTCGTGCAATCTGGCAACCGTGCACTTTTGCCATTTAAACGTATGCAAAAAAATCGATACTAGGTGAGGCGCTACGCCTCACCAAGTAATCGATTATTTTACGCAGTTTTAAATGGAGGAAATCCATTGTTGCCACATTGCACGAGCCGCCGCTGGGTTTACTGGCGGAGCTATGCAGGTATCCAAGGAAATTCTTATCTAGTTTGAGACACACTTCTGCAGTGTTTTCGTAAAGAAAGTGACGTATTAAACAGGCATCTCCCATGATAGCAGCGTAGTAATTCATATTATAAGTTCAGTACGTCAATAAAACATAAGGTGTGCTCTTACGAAGCAGTCCTCATCCAACGGAATACATATGATTTCCAAAGTGAGCACACCCGGTGTTTCGTGAGCTTCTGCTAAACCTGGCAACTCTCTGTATCGTCGGCCGCGGAGGTTTGGCGAGATAACAGCCTTCACTTCGTATCATCTTGATGCACTTTTAAAGGCCCAGAAGTAGTATATAAGGGGGGTTTCTACACTGAAGAACTTTCAAAAACGAAATACAAAGACACTTATTTGGTCGAGAAAGTGTTGAAGCGTCGTGGTAATAAAGTATACGTGAAATGGCTTGGATTTGACTCCAAATTCAATCAATGGATAGAAACAAAAGACCTCAAGTGATGACTGGAGTTTTTTTCATGTTGGTGCTGGCTATGGGGGAGGCTACGTGTACATTGGACCAGTTTTTCGATTCAAAACGGGAGGGGTACCGAATTTACAAAATGGGTGCCCTAGAACGTTTGGGGCTGTGTCTTTCTGATGTTAAAGTTTCCGAATGGGAATGTGCTGTAAGAGAACAACAAACTGATGAGTGGGTGTGTTCGATGGTCGACTCCGTGAGAAAGTGCATCCGTCCATCATATCAAGACCCGGTTGCTGAATATATTTATTTGCTTGTCCAAGATGCGGATTTCCTTTGTCAAAAACGTGAAGAGTCTTTGGTACTTTGGTCGCCGTCGGAGTAATAATTTTGATTTTCTGTCTACTCGTTTTTTCTGTGTTAATTATCAGAAAACATGTAAATAGCATGATGTTTGATACATCACTAAGTAGCTTATGTTAGATAAAATAAGTTTTTATTTGTAAGCGCGTTTAAAATTATAAACATAGTCATAGATTTGTTATGTAGCACTTTATTGTATTATTTGAACATAGTTTTTAAGTATGCACCATATTGTATCTGCACCTAAGTAAAATAATAAATTTTTTTTTTAAACTGTAAAATCTCGTGTTTGTGATTTAAAGTAGTCTTTTGGTTTGGTAACTGGCCTGCTTCGTGTTTGCTCCGTCAAGCAACGTTTGCAAGGCATCCAAACATTCAAGATTTAAATGAGGACTCACGATGCAAATAATACTGCGTGCCTTCATTACTTGTTATTTGCATTGTGAGTCCTTATTTATATACTACTCCCAGACTCTGCTGATGCGACGTGGTTCTGTTCTACGTCTGCATAACCTGTCGACTGCAGTCAAGCGTCGGAAAAAATGAAGTGCCTTTTATTCATATACCTCCTTTTCTTACAAGATTTTCGTCCCGAATTCGTATGGCCTAAATGGTTAGTCAGGCGTTCTAATTGGAGGACACGTGTCCTGGTTACTATGTGTGCTTTGAACACGTTTCGATTCAAAAGTCGCTGGTGACTTGGAGAAGTTCCCTTCCTCGCCTTTCTCATGCGCAAAAGCTCAGTGCACCGTGGATTGTCACGTAATATTTAGTGGACATATTTTCACTGTTACAATAAAGCGTCAGTGTGACTGATTCAATGTGATGATACTCTAAACACCGAATGGCAGAAATATAACTTTACAGAATAAATTCAATCAGGTTTTATAGTTCTAATTGGAGATTATCAATGATATAAAGTTACATTTCCATGACTGATTTCTAACACTTTTTTTGTCCCGGAAAATTCGAGTCTCCGTCGCGTTTGCGGGGTGACACAGAAAAGCCGAACTTACGAACTAAGTTTTTTAATATGTTTTATCTCCACGCTTCGTTTCTGCTCTCTTGCCGCACAGTGCATCGTAACATGGATTTTACAAAAATATGAAGAAGGGTCTCTCTCTCTCTCTCTCTCTCTCTCTCTCTCTCTCTCTCTCTCTCTCTCTCTCTCTCTCTCTCTATTTATCTATCGATCTATCTATCTCTTAGATCTCTTTATTTATTAATCGTTATCTCAATTTTAGTTCATGCCATGATGTCCTGAAAATTCAATTTTTTTGATCCAATGTGTGGCATCTCGAAAAAAAAGAAGGAGAGGAGAGGTTGCATGGAGGAGGTGAAAAAAGCTAGATAAATCAAGGATGAATAATGGAAGGCTTTTTGCAGTAAGGACCCAACTACAAAAGGAATCGAGAGCAGTTAGTTCCTTTCTGCAAAAATCCATCTAATTCTGATACGTCGCGTCGCTGCGAGACATTGCGGGACGAGGTGCGAACTCGAATTCTACAATCCATCCAAGTCTCAAAGGTAGAGTGACTTTCAACTTTAACGTATAACTTCAACTTTCCCTTTCCCGCGTTCTTAGATCAAAAAACGAACTTTCCGAAAGGGATCCAAATAACTTTGATTGCTGAAAAAAAAAACAAAAAAAACAAAAATCAAAAGGAGACGCACGGGTCACAAACATAAAATGATACGGCCAAAGCAGAGTGGTCACCGCTCATATAGCGAGATCCACGCTGAAACACGGTTCATTGGGCTTTGAGACTTTCTCTCTCTCTCTCTCTCTCTCTCTCTCTCTCTCTCTCTCTCTCTCTCTCTCTCTCTCTCTCTCTCTCTCTCTCTCTTTCTCTCTCTCTCTCCCTCCCTCCCTCCACTCATTTGAACGTGTGTGTTAGTCAAGAATAGACAGGGGGCATGGGCAATAAGCATCTAGTGACCCTATCTCGGTCCTTTTTTAACACACGTGTTTCAAATGGTCATGAGAGGGCAAAAGTGAATTCCTCGATCCGCCTCTTATTCGGTCCGTACATCTTTTCAATAATGCCAGATCTCGGGTCTACTTTGCGTCTTACATTTTTTGGAGTCATACTTTCTCGGCTCTTTGACTTTTAAACTCATCCCTCCTATAACCTCAAATGTACTACTGCTACATAATGCTGATCGCACGGAGAGACTGTGGAAATAAACTTGTATCAAAAACGTGACGGGAGTGGTGGGTTTGGAAAAAGGGGTGGAATGGAGATTTTGGCGCCCAGATTGCGATACAAAGAGGTGCGAAATGAATTAAATATTCCTCAAAACTTGAAGAACATCCATAAATTTTCATTTGCGGGAGTTTTAATTTAAGCAAAAGCAACGCACACAAGAAACAGGAACCGTACCGGTAGGTGCTCCGGCTCTTTTCCTAAGTCAACGTCCCAATTTTCAGGGACAAATCGGATGATTTCTCATTTGAGTCCGTGTAAAATATACTGATTTATTCCGAAATTTGGCAACACTTGGTCACCTGCAGAAAATAGGGAACAGCTTGCGCTTGAATATTCTCAAGGGCTGTATCTCTCTCTCTCCCTCTCTCTCTCCCCCCTCTCTCTCTCGCTCTCACTCTCTATCTCTCTCTCTCTCTTCATATCTCACTCATCCTCTTTCTCGAGATGTTTTTATGGCAACGTTGGCGAAAAAAGAAAATGAAATCGAAAGTTTCCGCAAGAAAGCTCAAAGCTGGAAGTTGTTTATTTAAGTTGCGCACTCAGGAAAGCAGCCAACACGGCCAGGCGGATCCATGAATTTGTCTCTCTCTCACTCTCTCTCTCTCTCTCTCTCTCTCTCTCTCTCTCTCTCTCTCTCTCTCTCTCTCTCTCTCTCTCTCGGTTTCTCCCCATTGGAACGCATGTGTTTGAAAATGGTAGAAATAGGGGGGAGGAAGGGGGTTGAAATGGGCCTGAGGAAGGAAGAGAGAGGGGGAGGGGGAGGGAGGGAGAGAAATTCCAGGATACGGTTTTGCTTACAGTATCTGCATCTCGCGCATATTCAATGATCAGAAAAATGTATGTAATTCAGAATGTGCGGGAGTCTTCAAATACATTTTCTGAAAAGGTGATACTTATGGAAACCTAGGACCATAAAACATGAGGCGCGCTTCTTTCTTTGGATGCTGCATTTGCATGCAGTCAAATCAGAATCCGTTGAGTTGCGAACCTATTTTTCTTTAAGACCTTACATTCGCGGAGATCGGTTCAATTAATTTTATTCGAAGCTTCTCTCGGCATTGGAGTGGAGGTACGCTGACCAAGCAAAGCTGCGTCAATTATCAATCGACTCAGGTGTACCGATTCTGCATAGAAAAGAGATATCCATCCAAAGTGCTGCGCCGGTGAAGAAAATATCATGAATATCACTATTTTCGGTGTGTACGTATAGATATAGTACAATATATACAGGGTGTTAAACGACTCCCGGAGGTAGGCTACTCACAGTACTTATATTTCAATGAACTGAAGCATTGCAGGCAGCCTACCGAATCCAGAATCTAAGGAGTCACTCTAGATTCTTTTTCTCCCTCACTCTTAAACTCTCTCGCGTAATTTCTAATTAATTTTTTTATTGAAGGTAACCTCCAAAACAGGCTCGCCTATGGAGGTACCGAATTTTCGGTCTTTAATTTTTATGTTAATTTTACGTTAGTTCATTTAATTTGTCTAGTATAGATTACGTGTAATTTGAAGAATTTAACATTTTTGTTTGTTTGTTTTGTTATTGGCTTTTGTCTAAAGACTGAAAATAAATCATTTATCATTAATCATTTATCATTTTTGACTCCGCATAAACCTTGTACAGGGTGTTTCACGTAACCTGCTCACTGTGGTTTTCATGAACGGGTGACGACAAAAAAATCTGGAAAAATCGGTTTTATAGTAACTCGGACCTGAAGTTTTATTTAAAAATACTGCCACAATCCAAAATTTGGTTTTTGGGGGTTTTCAGGGGGGGACACCCCCCTAATCTCGAGATTTTCAAATAGCAACCCCTATCTTGTGATACCTCATTTGAAAGAGGGTAAAATTCTAAGCATTTTGGCTTAAACCGGAAGTCGATATCTTTTATAGTTTCCGAGATATCGAAGGACGAAGTTCGATATAGGACCAATTTTCGAAAATTCTTAACTCCTACAAAAATAGTCGTAAAACAAAAAACTGCACATGTAAAATGCTCTACTTGATGAGTACTTTCAAGAAAATTTAAGGTAGGCCCTAACTAGAGACTAAACTTTGACTTGCGATATCTCAACCGCGAAAAAAGGTATTGACTTCCATTTTGCACTAAAATTGTTTGTTTTTTATGTGCTTTTGAATGATGTATCACACGATAGGATCCGTTTTTTTACAGGGTCGAAAAATGGTCTAAATCGAACTTCGATTTTCGATATATCGAATTAGAAAACTGATATCGGACTTTTGATTGCACCAAAATGCACAACTTTGTACGCCTTTTCGAATGAGGTATTAAAAGATACGGGGTGCCATTTGAAAATTTTGAGAAATGGGGGTTTTCCCGCCAAAAATGTTAAGGTGCCTAAAAGTCGACTTCCAGTTTATTTGATTCTAAATTCGTATTTTTTTCTTAAAAGTACCCATCAAGTAGAGCATTTCACATGTGCAGTTTTTTGTTTTACGACTATTTTTGTAGGAGTTAAGAATTTTCGAAAATTGGTCCTAGATCGAACTTCGACCTTCGATACCTCGAAAACTATAAAAGATATCGACTTCTGGTTTAAGCCAAAATGCTTAGAATTTTACCCTCTTTCAAATGAGGTATCACAAGATAGGGATTGCTTTTTGAAAATCTTGAGATTAGGGGGGTGTCCCCCCCTGAAAACCCCCAAAAACCAAATTTTGGATTGTGGCAGCATTTTTAAATGAAACTTCAGGTCCGAGTTACTATAGAACCGATTTTTCCAGATTTTTTTGTCGTCACCCGTTCATGAAAACCATAGTGAGCAGGTTACGTGAAACACCCTGTATAGTTAGAAAAACGGGATTTACATGTACACGTAAAACAATATTTTTACATATATGTATACCATCAAAATCAAAAAAACGTCATCGCGGAGAAAAAAAATACTTGGTAAGATTTACCATCCATGATTCATCATTTTGGCGCCTCGAGAAGATGATAAACGTGACTTGACATCGCATCGGATGCATACTTAACCATATCTGAAAGCTGTTCCATTTAATCTGATGTCATCATGTTTATCATATTCGCGCTCAGGCGCCAAAAAAAAATCAATCACCGTGGTAAATCTTACTGAGTATTTTTTCTTCCTTTCTTTCTTCTTTTTCGTGAATTTTTAGACTTTTTCGATTTATTTTTAAACAAGCTCTAAAAGTATTTTCAATTACTTATTAGTTGTGGAGGAATGCAAAAGTGGAAACAGAGCGGTTTGAAAATGTTTTACTTGGGAATCTAGACCAGTAACGAAGCGTCCATCTGGCAACGTTGCAGTTTGTCCATTTATTCACATGAAAAAGGTCGAACTATTGAATGTATGGTAAACACATGGGTATTCGACCATTTTCGGAGGTTCAAATGAACAAAAGACAACGGCCAGATAACGCGCCTCGCCCTTGCACACTAGATATCTTGGGCGAAAACTACTGCAGCTGTAAACGGAGACAACAGAGACCACGCACTACCCGCTCGCGCTCGCTCGGTGGACGATTTTATTTTCGTGGACAAAATAACACGGGGAACAATATCCACCGGCTCCTATGTGGATTGTTGACCAACGACCAAAACATTGATGCTTCGCTCTATGATTGGCTAATAACATCAACATCTTTGCTCAATAGCTAGTCCACGTAGTAGCCGTTGGACGTTGCTTTGTTGCAACCCCGAAAAAAATAGTTGCCAAGATGGGCGAGGTAGCCAGTGCAGTGCGTGGTTTCTGTTGTCTTTGGTTGTAAGCTCTTAAGTCGTAAGAAGTAAGCTTATTCCATCAAAAATCTGTTGCAAAATAATGGGTCTGTTGTCTACTTTTGCAACAACGATATGGAGTGTTGATTCTGGTGAAAATCGCGTGAAAATCACAGTGAAAGCATCAAAGAGTCTCAAAATCCACTCATAAACGCACAAAAGACCTTTGAAGGAAAGTCTAAGATGGCGGTTGGAGGGCGAATCAACCCTGCATACTTGCACCACGGAGCACAAAGATGGCCGACGACGGCAATTTATAATAATGGTTAGAATGTAAACAAACGACTCACTTCCTCATAGTATCTACATTTTGTGTCATTATTTGCGTTTTTTTCAGTAGATTTTACTTTCTCGTTATTGTTTATGATTACAATGGTTAAAATTTCAAATTTTGTGTCGATTTCCCCTAATTCTGAAAAGGAAACGCCGGGCAAGTACCTACTTTGTCGAATGCCGTCGTCGGCCATCTTTGCTGCTCGTGGTGAATGCATGCAAGGCTGGCTCGCCCCTTCGCTAGCCATTTTGGAATTTCCAAAAACGCCTTTTGTGGGTTTATGAGTGGATCATATGACTGTTTGATACTTCCAATGTGATTTTTACGTGAATTTACACCAGAATCAACCCGCCATATTGCTGTAGCAACAGATCCATTGGTGTAATTTTGCACGTTCGGTGTGCTGAGCGATATACATAGATCGAAGCTATTTATCATACCAACATCACACCAGTGGCGGCTCGTGCTATTTGGCAATCATGGATTCTCTCCATCTAAAACTGTGTAAAATAATCGATTCTTTGGTGAGGCGTCATGCCTCACCTAGTCTCGATCTTTTTGCATGGATTTAAATGGCAAAAGAGCACGGTTGCCAGATTGCACGAGCCGCTGCTGCATCACACTAATTGTAAGTCAGAATAATTGGCAATGAAAAGAAAAAAAAGGAGGGACCCTAAACTATGAGTGAGCCTCAGCACGCTCAGGAAAGAATGATCCCTTTAACGATTCATAGTAACTTCAGCTCAAGCAGCTATAATGATTCGCTAATGGTTCTAAAAGAAAGAAAAGGTTGCTTTGCTGAAAAAAATTATCTCGTTCTGGAACTGAAGACTGGTGTAACATCACGAACTTATACGAGCTTTGAAATGTTGCCGTAATGAGATTTATTTTCATTACCTTTTTAAATCCTGGCAAAAGATAAACTAGCGCCAAAAAAATTCTGGTATCTCTGCCTACCTCTATTCGCTCTGAGTCTTAAGCATTTACGACTCAATCAAAAGACAGTCGAACTTATGGCTCAGAGCATGCACGCACCTCCCCCCCCCCACCCGCACTACCCGCCGCTTCAAGCTCGCCTTGGCTCGGCATCATATTTCAAGATATTTGCATTCAATAATAGGGATCGCTCTCCTTCTAGCTTTTCTGTAGTCGCCCGAATGTCAAAATAATCCCCTTTTGCTTCTATCCCTTCTCTTATCTTCTACTCAGTTAAGGACATACCGTCGAGTCGTCTACTCAAGGAGAAAGAGGGAGAGAGAGAGATAGAGAGAGAGGGAGAGGGAGAGGGAGAGAGAGAGAAAGAGAGAAAGAGAGAGAGAGAGAGAGAGAGAGAGAGAGAGAGAGAGAGAGAGATAGAGAGAGAGCTACAGGATCTCCGTATTTTCATTTTCGAATAAGAGGCAATTCAACTCACTCAGCCTCGGATTCAGGGCGCATCATCGTAAACGAGGATATAATGAAGGCGCCCCTTGAAAATTTGAATATTTGACAAAATCACATTCATCCAGTGGATTGTCGAGAAATTTTCTTGTAACCGCCGCGCGCCGCGCCGTCTTCAATACGGTCCCCATCCGACCGAAAACGTCGCCAAGTAAACTGCGAAAGGAACGAAATGTGTACTTTCACACACGCACACAGGATGTCCATAAAATCGTATACGCAAAAGAATCCCAGTATAGTATATGAGAGTTGCGACATGTCGGAATCCGTTTCTGATTGGCTCTCATAGATTTATGTTCACACGGAAGCCCCAAGAGGTAAATTGAAAACGGTGGAGAGTCTGTTTGTTTTTGCGTACTTATTGCTTTTATTACTCATATACAGTTCTAGTGGCCACGGTAATTATTGCTGATTTTTCCTCTGCTTGAATGTTATTCTGGAGAATATTATCTCTTTTAACCCCTTAAGGACCAGGTTAGTTTAACAGAACACTACTCCTCCGTTTCTACAGGGAAGGTAGTTAACTTTTCGTACTTGGTGGGGTTTGAATTGCCTATACGACGAAATGAAAGCGCCCGATGAAACCTTACCTATAATGTAGTGTTTTCATCCATAGTTGCTTTTATCCAAAATGAAGACTAAATCAATGTGAAATAGACTAAAAGAGAAAAACGAGTATACTCGGGCTTGGTCAATAAAGGGTTAACCCTCTAAGGGCCAGGTTATTTCAAAAGAACGCCACTCCTCCATTCATATAGGGAAGGTAGTCAACTGTTTGTACTCGAGGGAGTTGAAATTGCCTATACGACGAATTAAAGGCGCCCGAAGACATCTTATCTTGTAAGTGTTTTCATCAATAGTAGTCGCGTTTATCCGGAATGAAGACTGAAACAATAAGAAAAAGACAAGAGAATAAAAACAAGTGTACTTGGGCTTGACCCATAAAGGGTTAATAACAGCCGTTATTGTCAAGATTCGGAGCCTAACCTATTAGAAATAGCGAAATAACGGCAACAGCGCAGAGGCAAATAGCCGCATTTTGCCTCTTAGGGGATCCATTGATCCGCTTCTTCTTCTTCATTTTGAAGAAGAAAAATATGACATGGCGCAAGTCTCCTAGTATACAGGGACTCTAATACGCACCAGGCTTTATATGATCCTTAATAAGAGGTGAATCTTCAGCGCTTACTGTCGATTTCTGCCACCCAGAGCGCTATATCGTTCGATTAATGTCAAACATGTCAAAAGGAAATAATTTATCCTTGCGAAGAAAGATAATAAATAATCATCTTAAGAATTTCTCCTTATTGAAATTACCTCGTTCATAACTTTGAAAACAAGGCAGAAAGTATCTAAATTATGGAATTTTATACTTCGAAACAAGACTCGATTATTATCCATAATCCATAAATTAAATGTTTAGCCGGGTTTTATATAGAATTACATAGCTATGAATTGCTCGATGTATTGATTTATAAGTTGATATTTGTTAATGATCGGTTTTGCAAATTTGGGTCTCGTCAGAATATTACGAATGCGTTGCTTCTTGACAAAATTTGCTACTACATTAATAATAAGTTTTAGAAATGAAAACTAGTTTTAATCCCCCCCCCTTCTTGTTCATTGTTATCTTTTCTTATACGAAGACTTAATTATTCAATTTGAAAAAGTTGGTGAGCAAACTCCTTGTAGTTTAATACACCCACAATTTTGCCTACCACTTAAGGACTACGAGCCAGAAGGCGAAGTTCTGGGACGACGCACTATTGGCAAATTTTGACCATTTGGCGGTCATAAATCAATTTTTTCAAGGTCAGATTTTTGGAATCAACTGTTTCTGGGTCAAAACTAGTTTGTCTGGTGATGGCAAATCTGCAATATCGATGCATTATTTGCCATCACCAGACATACTAGTTTTGACCCAGAAACAGTTGGTTCCAAAAATCTGACCTTGAAAAAATTGATTTATGACCGCCAAATGGTCAAAATTTGCCAATAGTGCGACGTCGCGACCTAGTCAGGATGATACCGCACCACTCCAAGGTATACGACCAATGCAAGACAAATCAAAACAATCCGTGATTTTTGTTGTTGTTGATTGACTGGATCCTAACCTTACAAATAACACGGTTGAAGATTTAAACAAACAAAAAATTCTTTTAAATTTCACAATCCAGCAGTTTCAACTTTTATTATTAAATTTGTCAGCCCTAGGCTGCTTGTTACTCCTCAATCATCACCAAAACTATACGACAAAAGAAAATTAGCAATTCTGGTTTAAACAAAAAAACAAAAAACAAAAAAAGCAAAACGAAAAGAAAACAACTCTGCTGAAATTATTGTACCCAAAAATCCGACTTCCATAAAGTCATACTTCAAAGAAATATCATCACAACTTTTTGTCCATGCGCTTGATTTAATTGAGCATTGGCATTCATCGACAATTTTGGGAGAGAGAACTAAAATTGTGGTACTATGGTCTTTAGATACTTTCCGATCTAAACTCTGGTCATTTAACGATCCATTTTATCTCTCCGTGAGAATGGACCAAAATGGGTGACTGGAGCCTTATTGAATCCGCAAAGACTAAATAAAAGTTTAAATACTTGTAATTAGAATCGGAGTGCCCCGGTCAGCCATGCATCTAGATTTTACTGACACCCCGTACGTAAAACAGGGAGAGAAGGGGAAGACGGGGAATTTCTCTATTGAGTTGAGTAAAAGCTGATCCGCCTGCCTTAAATCGAAGCCTGTATTAAAAATGCATCAATTCTTTAAGAGGATGAATACGTTTCTAACATTTTAGAGGAGGCTGGTTGAAATTCAGAGTGAAAAAAAAGTGGGGGAGAGGGAGTATTGGAGAGAAGGAGGAGGAGGAAGAGGATGAAGAGAAGGAAAACGAGTGGGGGTCGGGGGAAAAAAATTAGAATGGGACGTGCGGCATGGGCTTAACTTTCTCTCTGAAGTTAAATTTGGAACACGTCTGCCATTGAAGCACGCGGGAGACGAAGGCTGGATAGGATGGATGCAGTTTTTATCGTGGAGCGAACCCCTTCTGCCTCCTTCCAAGTGGGGGATTTTGACCCCCCCCCCCCCCCCCCTCCCTCCGCTCCCCTATCGATGGACGTGCTGGCGGCGAGGCGCGGCGGCGACTACCGAATTGCAGCGAAATTCAAAACATTGCTGCGATGACTCGGAAAAGTCTTTAAATTTCTGTTTTATAATTGCGAACTTATCTTTAATTACCTGACGCGCTTCTCATGAGTTCACACTACAGTCTACATACAGGGTGTTAAAATAAAAATGGGTCCGTTTTGAACTTTTGCAACAAAAATTTTACAAGGCACTGACTCTATTGTAAAATAAGGCAAGAATAATGATGCTACGCGCAATGAAATTACTAAAACACGTTTATGAATTCAGGAACTGGAAACGATAAGCCGCTTTTTGATGTAATACCACTGGATACTATGTATCAGTCATGCTGTCTCCTTCTTAAGTCCTGCGCGGCTGCCTAGATATATGATCGTATTGACGGATCAATTGTGAACAGAGAAGATATCTTCGGCATAAATTATTGCCATCAAATGGAGTTTGACGTAAGTTTTTATGATGACGAATCAACAGACCACGGAACGCAACTATAAAATTATTGTCTTGGTTTATTTGGTCTTTTTAAACATGGACATCCTGAATCTGTCCAGTGGCGGATCCAGCCCTCGCGAACGGGGGGGGGCGAATTTTTCGCCCCAAATGACTCCCTTTTCTTGTTTTCGCTCTTGCTTTTCCCCTTCCTCCCCCCTCTTTTCCCACTTTTTTGGGTCGAACGGGGGGGGGCGATCGCCCCCTTCGCCCCCCCTGTATCCGCCAGTGAATCTGTCGCCTACTTAGTAGGTATGCAAAGTGGAAAGATACATGACTGAATATAGTATCCAGCAGAGGCATCAGAAAAGGAGCATTCGTTTACTACCCCTAAATCTAAAAAGAAATTCTAGAAATTTCAAGAGCAAGCACGTATCTTGTCACTATTTATGGTTCATTTTACCGCAACGCCAATGTTCAAAGTCGGTTTGGCAAAAGTTTATGGTACACTTTTGAACTTCTGGAGAATCGATTATTTTCCATGGGTTTGCAATGTTTGTATGCGGATGAGACAGCGGTATATCGCAATACATGAATTACTATTAGAATAGAAAGGTTGCCTTCAGTGGCGTCGCGTGCAATTTGGCAACAATGTATTCTATCAATTTAAAGTCATGTAAAATATCGAATTCAGGGGGTGCACAGTGCTCAAGGAAAATTCGATATATTTAATGAGTTTAAATGGAGCTGTTGCATTGTTGCCAGATGGCACGCGACGCCACTGGTTGCCTTGAGTAGTGAGCTTTGCGATGTAGTCAAAAATCGATTAGGATGTTCAGAAGCAGGAGGCAAGATTTTATCTTCTCGCCCACTCCCACGCGCGCACGCAACCAAGACAAAATCGAGCGAACGTTACGTAAAAATGGAATGTAGTTAGTGAGGTTGGAACAAATTTAGCGCGCTCACTTTACCACCGCGGTGAGCGGTGCGCTGAAATATTTATGACCGTGTGAATTCGGTATTGTCTTGTCAATAACGGCAATTCAACATGTGCTTATCAATTGTCGAAATCTGCCTGCCGTTTAAGCGCGCTCTCTTACGTCAGACGACAGCACGACACTTATGCATTCCGCGTTGCACGACCTTGTACTTGATTTCTTTTCGGGAGAAGAGCGACCTACCTGTATTTTTCAGATGCAGACGAAAGAAAGAGTGAGAGAGAGAGGGGGGGAGGGAAGGAGAAAGAGAGAGAGAGAGAGAGAGAGAGAGAGAGAGAGAGAGAGAGAGAGAGAGAGAGAGAGAGAGAGAGAACAAAAATTACTTTTATACATGCGTACTTGGATTTTTTTTTTCTTTCTTTTTATATATTGGCAAGTAGTTAAATGCGCGAAAAAATAATTTTAACACTGAGCAATCTACCTATGAACGCCAAAAAAAAAACAAAACAAAACAAAACAAACAAACAAACAAAAAAAACCCTCTTTAAAAGTTTCCTTCCTTCGACCAATTAGAGCCATATCTTGAAACTTCCGAGGATTTGAATTTAATGTTTGGTAGTACCATCCTACATAAAAGTACACTAATGATTACCCGAAAGTCTCTATCACATAATCAGACCAATGAACCAGTAATAAAATTAAAAATAAATATAATTATCAATTTTACCGCGTAGAAATACACTGTAAAATAACGCCTTCGGCCTTAGAATCAAGGTTATTAGGAAACAATGTTTAAAACCGCCATGTCAGAAGTTTCCCTCAGTTGACCCACTGTTTATTGATAAGGACAAAAATTGTTGGCACCCTAATAAAGAATAATAAGATTCGGGTTCGAGGTAAAATGATTTTACTTGACAATAACGCACAGTGATTTACACTTTTTTCCTGTCTCCCTC